>CM067218.1:1270451-1870451 GCA_034190945.1 Octodonta nipae
AATTTCAACAAACTATTTGTTAATTAACCGCTTTCCAGATGTATGTTATATATGTTCTGAGAGGCTTCGGCGGTCATTACTATGAACTAGGCTAGGTTCCGGGTGAGAATCGCGTCTTAATTTATTAAATGCTCGACGTTTCGACTACTGCTTTGGAGCCATTATCAAGACACAAAAGTGAAAAAAAGTCCCAAAGTCTAAATCGAACTCGGGGCCTCAATCTGCCTACTCCCCAAGGATCACTAGGTAACTGAATGTAAATCTGCTGTGCTTCTTTTATTTATAGTTATCGGTGGGTTAGAAGGGGATCTCACGTGATGAAGGAGCTGAGTTGTGATTGGTTGGGTGTTGTTGGGCGTGTCTGCTTTGTTTAATCTGGCAATTACGGAGGTCCATGCTGTAGGAAGGCGAGAGCTGCCATCGCGTTGGTTTAGGAAGAAGGGTCTTTTTAAATTAAGAGATATGATAGTCTTGCTGACCTCGAAGTTGATAGAGTGTCCCGTTTGGATATGATGATGCGCGAGAGCTGAAGTCGGATATTTTTTGCGAACTGACATAGACTCGATGGTTGACGTTGGTACGACTGATGTAGCTTTGTGGGCAATCGCGACATGAAATTTCGTAAACTCCTTGATCTTCGTTAGGTACTTTATCTTTAGGGTTCCCGGTTAAGTTGGCTTTAGTTTGACTGGTGTTGAAGACTTTATTTGATGTCGGTATAGGATCCCTGCTATTTTGTCAGTGACTCCTCGAATGTACGGAAGGAAGGTTGTTGGTCTGTTTCTGATGGGGTTGGTGTTTTCGGGGGGAGTATAATTATAGTTATGCAGCTTGATTTAAAAAATGTTAGTACAAAAGTGCTATATTTGCTAGCTGTTTTTTGATGCATACTTTAATATTGTCCTGTTAATAGTTTTATGAATATAAAGTGTTATGGTTATATAGGGTGGTTCACAAAATTTTAGAAAAAAAATATAATGGGTTCATAAGCATATAAAGAGAGGTTGAAGTATATTATGAAGTAGAATTATTACAATTAATATCTCAATAAATGTTGAATTGATATTAAACTGATTTATTTTGTCTTAGGAAAAATTTGTTTACATAGCATCATTCTATAAATGTACCTACATTTTTTACGAAACCTAGAATTTACGAGTGAAGGTATGTTACCTTAATATTAACATATTAATATTTGGAAGGTATATATTCTTCAAATTTCCAAGAAAATCATCACGTCAATTTTTTCAGTTTTAAACGAGATTCGTCAAAAATTATGAATTTTAAATTACTTTTATGTTTTTTTGGGCAATAACACCACAATAGAAATAAAACGCCGTATATTGCAGGGATACCAAACGTTTCAAAGTCTATTATGACTTCGTTGTCAATGGCTTTATATTCATTGATGTAGATTGCAAAATGAAAATTTGATTTATGACATTTAAAATTGACATTAGAAAATTTGTTGTTTTTAGATATACAGGTAGCACAAAACTTCTAAAGATCATGAATTATAGTTAACCAGCTTTCAAATTAGAAGAATTTGAAAGAGTTGTCATTAGAATTTATAAGTGGCGTTCTTAGGTACGACTTTGTTATAAGATAGCGTATTCGCCAAAGATGCGATCAAAGAATTCTATTGTTTCAGTGATCCCATTAACGTCATAAGGGAAAACCTAGGAAAAACCTTATGAACTATCCCGATATTGGGTTGTTCAAAAGGAGGTTACCATTAATAATTTCTTCTTTAATTGTCGGCAACCAGATACGATTAAATTCTACAGAAGTAGAAGCGATACAATCGTCTTCATCCACAAGTATTAAGACAGACTCTTTTATTTTTTCGTTTTGTGTTATGTTGTTCTTTGTGAAGTATAGTTGAATTGTCAAATTGTATTTTATGGCCTAGGTCCCAAGCATGTTCACAAATTTTTGATTTTTCAAATTGTCGTTTCTTTATGTAATTCTTGTGTTCATTTATTCGTACGTTTAATGGTCTCGATGTTTCTCCAATATAAAATTTATTGCATTCGCAAGGAATCTTATATATGCAGTTTTTTGAGTTCTGGGTTTTGTTTGTTGGTTTTGTTATTGATAATAAAGATTTCAGTGTATTTCTTGTTTGGAATGTTGTTTTAACATTAAATCTGTTGCCCACTCTTTTCAATCTTTCTGACAGACTTGTATATATGGTATAGTTGTAACTGTAATGTTGTTGTCTTGAGTAGTAGTAGTGTTAAGAGACGTTCTGGGTTGATTTGGAAGGTTTGTTTTCTGTTCAAGTCTGTTTAACTCTTTGTTGATACATTTTGTGGGGTAATTGTTTCCAGTGAGAACATTCTTTATAATTATTTTTTCTTTGTTGAATTTATTATCATCAGAACAGTTGGTCTTTGCTCTAACATATAATGACTTAATGACACCTTTCTTTACTGTATTCGGATGATTTGAATTGAAATTTAGGTATCTGTTTGTATGAGTTGGTTTTCTATAAACTTCTGTTTCGAATGAAGATTCTGTTTTTGTTATTAATATGTCTAAGAAAGATAATTTGTTATTTTCTTCAATTTCTAGGGTAAATTTGATAGTTGGTTCTTTGTTATTTATGTCATTTAATAATTTATCTAGTTCTTCAAGATTGTGTTCCCAAATTACGAAAATGTCGTCAACGTAACGCCACCAAATTAAAGGTTTATTTTCTGTTGATAAAATTATTTGTTGTTCAAAGTTTTCCATAAATGTGTTACTTAATGCTGGTGAGAGACAAGAACCCATGGCCACGCCAAAATCCTGTTGGTAAAAGTCATCGTTTAATTGAAAGTATGTAGTTTGGTACAAAATATTAGTAGTTCCATTATTGTATCAATTGATAACTGAGTTCGTTGATTAATGAAAAGTCCCGTTCTAGTAGTTGTTTTACTATTGGAAGTGTTTTGGAAACAGGAACATTGTTATAGAAATTTACTATATCAAAACTTGCTATTGTAAAAGTATTTTTGTATTCTATATGAGACAGTTTTTCCAATTATGAATTTTGTCTAATAGTAAAGTATCCCTGTTTGGTCTATAAAATATAAAAAGTTATTTATTTCCCTTTGTCTCTTGATAATGTAGCCCTAGATATTCTGATTTCGTTTAATAATGTTGCAGACTAGCTAATGGTTTTCATAAATCCGTTGATAATTTTGAACGTATTCAAAACAAAATTAAGGCTCTACAAATTGCATATCAAATGAAATGTTGGCGTTAACCTACATTGCAAAAACAACTGAACGAACGAACAAAAAAAAACACCCCACCAACCAACTAATGGACAATGTGACGCCCGTAGTCCTGAGTAATTTTCAGCGTCGTTTGCGGAATTCGCATGAAAAACAAATAAATCATTTTCAGGAAGGGCAGGAAAACAAATGAAAAACAAACGCCAACTGTTCTAAATTTAACAACCTGATACTCTATTCGGTAGGCTTTGTCTTTCTGATGGTGAATTTGAATTCGTGATGACAGAATTCTATTTATTGTATTTTTGGGGTAAACAAAGGGATTTTGGGTAGCTAGAAATTCGTAAAAAAGTTTAATAGTTAAGTAGAGACAGATAGTGTTTTCACATATTGTGGTGACTCATTTTAAATGATTGATCATCAGTTCGGTGTGAAATAAAATACTAGAGTTGTCTCACCAGTTGCTCTTTTTTCCAAATTAATCGTTCTAAAATTTTTTAGGCAAACAATTTTGATTTGATAAAGTACGAGGGCTGCCTTTTATATTTCGGGATTAGAGAACAAAAACAAATATCAATCATGGAAAATCGCTTTATTGTTTTTCAAAATATTCCCCATGAAGATCTATACTCTTTTGCATGCGTTTGAACCAATTGTCGAAGCACTTTTTCCACTCTGATTGAGGTATCTCCAAAACATGCATTCTGAACGCAGCAACTGCTTCTTCAGGTGTTGAAAAACGTTGACCTCTCAGTTTGTTTTTTACGTACGGGAATAAACAGAAGTCATTTGGTGACAAGTCAGGACTATACGGCGGATGACTCATCAAATCGATGTTTTGAGTGGTCAAAAATGCAGTTGTTTGAGCCGATGTGTAGAGCTCGCATTGTCGTGGTGAAGAGTGATCCGTCTTCGGCGGTTGGTTTTCCTCATTTCTTGGAAGAGAACTGGCAAATATATGGTTGTGTACCACTCAGAATTGACTGTTCTGCGTTGTTCTAGTGGTAGGCTTGCGATATGTCCAGTTTTTCCGAAAAAACAGGCGATCATTTGCTTGGAAGTACTTCGTGCGGGAACAACTTTTGTTGGATTCGGCTCATCTTGAAATACCCATACAGTCGACTGCTGTTTTCTTTCAGGCTCATACGCGTATATCCACGATTCATCATCTGTCATTATGTCATAAACGTGTTTTGAAGCACCGCGATCGTATTTTTTCTTTTCTTTCAACCAATCGACACGAGCCTTTTTTTGAACGATTGACAAATTGTGTGGGATCCAACGCGAACAAATTTTTTTGACATTCAAATGTTTATGCAATATTGACTGTATGCTGGTCCCACAAATATGTAAGGTTGACTCAATCTCACAATAGGTCACATGACGATCTTGCAATATCAGTTCGCGCACAGCATCAATGGTTTCCGGAACAACAACTGTTTTTGGACGACCTTCACGAAATTCGTCTTGGAGTGAAGTACGACCTCGATTGAATTCACCATACGATAAACAGTGGTCCTTGATAGAGTTTTATCGCCAAAAATTAAATTAAGTCCATCCAGGCACTCTTGCTGACTTAATCCACCTCGAAAGTTGTAAAAAATAATCGCACGAAAATGTACACGATTTAATTCCATTTTTTGGCCGAGATGAATCCTTTAAGTTGCTGTAAACAACACATAGCGCTCGAATGTCAAAACGTTCTGAGTAGGTATAACATCAAAAAGTCAAACTTTACGATAGAGCTGTCAGTTGTCAGATTGCAACACTAGGGATGTCCAATCCCGAAATATAAAAGGCAGCCCTCGTAACCTGTGGTTAAGAAAATCACAGAATTAAAAAAAACAAGGAAAAGTAAATATATAAACTTTAAAAAAAATTACTTGAGTTGATAAATGCAGGGAAAGAATAAATTACAAACTCCCCGAGAAAGAAATGGAGGAAAAAAGCAGTTCTTGCCTGTTACTCCTAAAATTAGGCCACAGCGTCCCGCAAGTAGAGACATTTACACCTCGAAAGCGGATGTCAGTCTCGCCCAGAAAGATAAAAGGGGGAGACTTGTAGGGAGTCGAACGTGTCCCCCATTGAAAGAGCACAATTGGAAGAAGAAATACCTTCGAGCATTATACTGTAATAATAATAATACTAGAGCAAATCAAAATAGTTAAATTATGCAGATAAAATATTACTAGAAATAGACAGGTCACAAACCGCAGCGGTGATATTCAAAAGATCGTACATAACACGTATTAAGGTGGTCAACTATAGATGCTACGCGGATGACACAGTTCTAATAATAAAATACTTGAATGACGTACAAAACTACTGACAGTAATTCACAAACTAGAAGACTTGCAAAAAGTAAGAATGACAAATGATAACCAACGCCTAGAGTTAGTACCAGAACTCTGATTTTTATAAATATCTCCTTGTGTCTGAACCTCAAAAGTAGATTTTTAATAAGTATGTGTGGTCTGTACCTGTGCATGGAGAACTGGACAAAGGCTGTCTTCTCTTGCGGATGATTAGTACTTTTTGTTATCCCTTGTATTTCTTTCCCGAAAAGCCAAAACTTACTAACAATACTCATAGGAGCAAGCTTAAAACTATCGAGTTCTGGGATTTCTAAGAATACTAATAGTTGCCTGGACGGTACGAAACACAAGGAGGAATTTTGATAATGACCAACAGAGAGAGACAGAGAGAGCGCAACTAAATATTATCAAAGGCAAAAAATGGTATATTTCGGCCATACAATGTTTGTTATTAGTTAATAATCACTGAGAAGATTGAGAGCAAAAATGGGGTTGTTAGAAAGAAAATATCATGGCTTCGTAACCTCAGACAATAGACAGGATTAAGAAAAATAGTACACATGATATCTACTCTAGGAACTACGAATGACGACAGCAGCCATTAATGGATATGCAACAGAAGAAGGGAGTATTGGAGAAAACTTTTTCGGTGTACGTCACTGACAGTTCGGTCAGAAAAATTAACTAACTTTAAGCTACAATCTTCTCAAACTGAAAGAAACCTCCTACTTCCTTATATTGGATAGAGATATAGATGAGGAAAAAAAAAGACATCTCACAGTTAGTATAAAAAGATATTAAAGATATCTAATAAACTCTGTGGGTTCAAAGTTAATTAATTTAAAAAAACTTATATTCACTTCACTTTCTAGAACTTTCATTCACACGTAAACATCAAATATTTTCAACAGCTGATTCTAATACAATAACATCGAAATCATAACAATAGGTAAGCTCTACTAACTAACTACTAAAATTAATATCGCCTTATATAGCGTACGCCGAATTTTCTGATCGTTCTACCTTTGTTCGCATAGCGTTCAGATACACAGTTTTTTTGCCCTATTCAAACCATTTAGTTCTTTTTTACTATCCGAGCGATTGATGTTTAATTGGGATAAATAATGTTTTACGTTGCTTTAGTCAGAGACGGCGTAGAAAAATTTTATCATAATATCTTCGTTGAAGAAAATGACGAATAAATTTCGTTATTCAAAAATAAGACTTTAGAAAAAACTAATCAAAATATTTTACAATGTTGTTCGCTTTATGAATAATAGTTTAAAGTAGTTTTTAAATGATTGAGGAGGTGAATGATTCTCTCCTCGCAATGGTTTCTGAAAAATACAGAAAGTTAAGTACTTGAATATCAAGGTGTAGTATCTAAGGGCAGTTTGTGTAAACTGCCCGGAACACTGGTTGCCCTCAAACCATACGAATTCAACCACAACACACTCAAAAACACAGCAGACTTCTTATCGAAATTCAAAAATACACAAATAAATAGCCATGAAATTTTGGTAAGTTTTGATGTTGTCAGTTTATACAGCAATGTACCAGTAGATAAATCTATACAAATTATTAAAGATAAATTAGAACTTGATAATTCACTTCAAGAAAGAACAAAATTATCAGTTAATACAATAGTAAAGCTTATGGAACTTTGTTTAAAAACATATTATCAATATGAAGAAAGTTTCTACATACAAGACTTTGGAATGGGTATGGGTTCTTCTTTATGAAATACTTTATGGAAACTTTTATCTTTAATTCTTCAAAAAAACCTAAAGTATGGTGGCTCTACGTTGATGATATTTTTGCAATATGGAAACATAGCATAGACGACTTATACTGCTTTTTAGACACGATCAATAACAAAGAACTTTCAATTAAATTTACTATTGAAATAGAAAATGGAAATAAACTTCCAGTTTTAGACGTGTTGGTTGACCGATCAAACAACAATTTCACTACAAGCATTTATAGGAAACCAACGCATACTAATAGATATTTGAATTTTTATTCAAATCATTCTTTAAATGTAAAAGGAGTCATTAAATCCTTATATGACAGAGCCAAAGCAGTTTCAGCAACACAGGAAATTTTTGAGAAAGAGTTATGTTTGATAAAGAAAGTATTAGAAAGAAATTTCATAAACAAATCAATTTACCAAATCGAGAAAAAACAAAGAAACCAACAAACGACACAAACAACACACAATACTTCCAATTTAAATAACAACACACAAACTGATATTAACTCTACAATTATAAACGTTATTCCTTATGTTTCGGGCCTCTCCGAAAAAATTAAACGTATTGGCAATAAATACCAAGTAAAAACGATTTTAAAACAAATAATACTTTAAGATCAAATTTGACAAAAACAGAACCGGAAAACGGTACTCAAAGTTCCAAAAATTGTGTGTACAGTGTGCCTGCGGAAAAACATATACTGGTGAAACATCAAGACCTCTCCAAATTAGAACAAAAGAGCACCAGTACAACGTCTCAAGGAGACATATAGACAGATCAAGAGTGGCAAATCATGTACTCAAGGATAATGGTACACACAAAATGGACTGGAATAAGACAAAAATACTACTTAAAGAAGAACATACCAAAAAAAGAAAAATCGAAGAAAGTGTCTGCATGTTGTTGAATAATGGAGAAATTGGGACACCCTCTGTATAGATACCGGTTGCATGGCAACAGCTACTGATGAATGAACATCAAAAAGGAAACTTCAAAGTCAATTAATCAGTCAATTGACATTACCAAAAAAAGTCAAGCGAATATAGTGCAAAACATTCAAACAATCAATCGAAACGTCACAAAAAAAACAGATAAGTACAACACAAAATACACAACATATTATACTGGAATACTAGTTGACAAATCTGTAGACCTACTTTCTCACAGTTAATCCTGCGGGAGAGTTTTTTCTATAAGAGGCAACTAGTGTTCCGGGCAGTTTCCACAAACTGCCCTTACATACTACACCTTGATTTCAAGTACTTAACTTATCTGTATTTTTCAGAAATTATTGCGAGGAGAGAAAATCCTTGAAGAACATTCAAAATAATAGTTTAAAACCGAGAAACACAATACGCCATAGCTGAAAATTCAATATCCTTTACTAGCAGATAAAAACAACACTGATTAAAATGCCTTTTCCGATTCAATCAAGAGATATCAATCGCTTTTTCCGTTTATTCTCACTTTTCATTTGCATTACGCCCGTATATTCCGTCGAATACGCTATCCAGATGAATGGTTTAAGGATTTAGAAAACCGGATCTGTTTGTGTGTGTTCTGAGCTTGGTTTAGATGCAGAGCAGGAGTGAGAGCGGGATGACGTTAAAAAAGGACGGAGAGAGAGAAAAAAAGAGTTCGAAAAGGAGCATGCTGCGAAGGGTTGTAGGATTGTATGACAAGGGTCATTAAACTCGTCCTATTTTTTTGAGTTGCGAACCTCGATAGTGTTCGCCGGTAATACTGGCAACGCTTCAAACCGAAGCCGTAAGAGTATCAAGTTGCGAGGATATATCAGACTCTCCTCAACTTTGGTTATCTAGGAATTTAATATCAGTATCGGGTAAATTTAAAAAGGAAGTACACAATTAAATTTTTAACTTTAATTATTGGTACGACTAATTTGTTAATATTGCAAAATGATGTATCAATTATTCTAATACTGACAAAATAAAACTGGAAATGCACCTACAAAGGTAACTAATGAAATTATAATAAACACTAATGTTCTTGAAATCCGTTATAACCTTGAATGAAAAATATGATTCTTGAAAGTATCTTTAATCTTTAAAAAAAAAACGATTTACCTGTAACTATAATTTCATATATGAGAAAAATGGACTAATTTAATAAAAAAACGTATAAGAACAACGAAAGCAGAATCAAAATAGAAAACGACTGCAAATTCATAATAAACAAAGACTTGAACAAGGGTGTACTTTATCACCGTTGCTCTTCAATATACAGGATGAGTTTTTTTATGATCAGTATGGGACCTCGGAAACTAGCTGATATAGAGCAATGGTTAAATCGGGAAAGATTTGCAGGTTTACTGGCCCAATTAAATAACACTTTCGGATTTTTGTAAAAAGTCATTGCTTACTAGATATTTTGAAAAAAACGAAATTCTGTCGATTTAGTCAAATCCCTCTAGCTCCTTTTTGAAAGGAATTGTATCCCGAATATGATTGTCATGTCCTCGTTTGCGTGACAACTCTCGTTTTCGAGATATGACACAAACTAACCTTTTTTGGAATGGAAACCATGGTTGGCTAAAACCTCAAAAAATCGGACATTTTTAGAGCTTTTCAATGATATAATACTCGATATAGTTATTCATAAAAATAACGGAGTTATGGATGCTTTTGGCTTTTATTTTCACTTTTAACGTAGGTAGCCATGAAAAAGATTGTTTTCACTTTGACGTTTCCTCATTGGAGAGTAATTCCATTAGTAGTGCTGAACTGACAGTCGATATTGACAAGTTTTCCTGATAAAATGGAATATTCTAACGACGAAAAACTGAGTATGGGGGAATGTTATATCATATGCCATAAAAATTCAGTTCATGCAGCTAAGGAATACTTTCATAGATATTTTAATCGTCGTCAACCTGCTCTATGTACATTTAAGAGGCTTTACGATAGTTGGATCTTTTACTAAACCACCAAAGGAACGTAATCAAATTAACGAAGCAGCCCAAATAAATGTTTTGGCAATGGTAAATCAAAATCCATCTATATCAACTCGTGAGATTGCAGTCGAAGCTGGCACATCTCAACGAACTGTAGTTAAGGTACTGAAAGCGCACAAGTTCCACCCGTACAAACTTTCAGTTTCTCAAACTTTGCATGCTGGTGACGAACATCGACGTATTTTGTTTTGTACATGGTTTAGAGACATGTGCCTTGACAATCCACAGTGTCTATTAAAGGTGCTATGGACAGATGAAACTAGATTTACTAACTGCGGTATGTTCAATATACACAATGAGCATATTTGGGCTAAAGTAAACCCTTTCCATGTAGAACAAAGACGATCCCAGATAAAATTTGGTTTTAATGGTTTCTTACAAGTGACGTTCCTAGGTACGACTTTGTTATAAATTCTAAAGACAACTCTTTCAAATTCTTCTAATTTGAAAGCTGTTTAACTAAAATACATGATCTTTAGAATATTTGTGCTACCTGTATATCTTAAACCAACAAATTCTCTATAGTCAATTTAAATGTCATAAATCAAATTTTCATTTTGCAATTTACATCAATAAATATAAAGCCATTGACAACGAAGTCAGAATAGACTTTGAAACGTTTGGTTTTCCTCAAAAAAAAGCCACAAATATCAATCAGAAAACTACTACAAGTTCCACAATTATTAAACTTAAATAAATTTTAATGTTGATATTGTGATATCAACATTCACTTTCATAGTACGAATTATTGTCGCAATGAACCCAATACTACGATTTTATGACTGGCCAATAATTTTTATTTGGAATATCTACAAAAGTTAAAGTATTGAACATCTAAGTTCCCAATTTAAATTTTGATTTTGCCTGTTATTTTGTTATCAGTGTTTACTCTTTGTTAAAATTTCATGTAATTTCTTGTAAAGTGGTACAACCGTAAATAAATAATTACAGCTCTCGTTGAATTATTATACAACAATATTATAAATTCGGTAGACAAAAAGCTGTGCTCGATAGGCCTTTTTGTAGATTTTTCTCGTGCATTTTACTGTGTCACCATGGCATTCTGTTTATCAAATTAGAACGTTACGGGATACATGGTATTCCGTTTAGTTTCATTTCTGACTACTTAAAAAATCGCTCACAAATTTTATGTGTTAATAACTCATGCAGTAAAAAATTAGAGGTTACCTCTGGTGTTCCTCAAGGTTCGATTCTTGGACCATGTTTATATGTAATCTTTGCCAATGACCTGCCCGCTTACATTCTTAAGAATTTGGATACTAACGTAACTTGTTATGCAGATGATACCAATTTCTTAATTGTTAAAAATTAATATCAGTCTGCTCAACATACTGCAGAGCAGATTTACAGAGATGTAATTAAGTGGTCGCATAAGAATGCCTTAATCTTAAACACAGATAAAACTATAGGTGTAGCTTTTAAGAAAAGAAAGGAAATTGCTGTATATTCCAAACGTTTCGGGGTCTAGATCAGACCCCGTTGTCAATGGCTAAGAAACTACGGATTAAAAAGGTACAATTCCAAGATGTAAATTTAAATATTTGACATCTTGGAATTGTACCTTTTTAATCCGTAGTTTCTTAGCCATTGACAACGGGGTCTGTTCTAGACCCCGAAACGTTTGGAATATACAGCAATTTCTTTTAAAGTGTGGTGTTATTTCCCAATAAACACTTAGACATTGAAAAAGATGCCACAAGTATCGTTCAGAAAACAAGAAAAATGTAATTGATATGGCCGATGTTAAGCTAAGCTCGGAAGTTAAATTACTAGGTGTCGTTATTGATGAAAATCTGACCTGGTCAGCACACATTGACAAACTTTGTGAAAAGTTAAGGGCAAACTGTTACGGCATTAGGCAGTTGAAAAATCACTGCAATAGGGCTGTTCTACTTTATGTATTATGCCAAATTTCATTCACATTTGCGTTTCGGGATTTTGCTAAGGGGTCAATGTTCCCAAATAAATAGAGTTTTTTTGTTGCAAAAACAAGTAATTAGAACTATCTGTAGTCTATCATTTCTTACTCTTGTGGGTATTTACATTTATGAAATCGCCTGTTTTGTTTATAAGCACAAACCCATATTTCTTGAGAATCAGAGGACTCATCTTTATTCTACTAGGTTTCGGGATCTTCTTGTGCCCGATCAACATTCAACAACTTTATACCAAAAATGTGTTATCTTCAGTGGTTGCAAAATATACAATCTCTTACCAAGTGATATCAAGGAAGCCAAACATTTTTTCACCTTCAAAAAAACATTGAAAGTATTTCTCTTGGTAAAAAATTATTACAATATTGCTGAATTTTTTTATTCATAATTTATGTTTTTTGTCTTTATATATTTATATTTTTATTATATTTGTTTGTTTTTTGTACTGTACGAGACCTTCTATTTGCGTTGCAATAGACATTTAATGTATAATGGACGCACTCATCATACACCAATGGATATATATTATAATTTTTAATTTGTATGTATCTTTTGTTTGTTTGTGAATAAAGCTATAGAATTGAAAAATTGAAAAATACCTAACTATATTAATTAATTTATTATTAATTTACATCTGTTTTGAATTTTTATTTTTGAGAAGTTCTGCATATCATTTTTATGTGGACAGTCCTTAACAAATACAAAAGTATAACATAAAGGCGGGGTTAACTCTTAATGATAATGAGGATATAATCTTTCTAGTTATAGACCAATCAATAGAGCACAAATTAACTGATAATGTGTAAAAAATACTATCAGGATACCGAATGTGCCGTCACATTAACAAAGATTCCTAGCGATATTTAGCTATGTTTTCCACTCGCAACTATGGTTTTTTACTTTGTTATAAACAATTGAAGCAAGAAAATTACGTTTTTTTTCTTAGCATGTTTATAAAATCAACACTAATAAACTAATCTCAATGGTGTCAACAGGTCAATTGTAAAGCATGAAAATACCAATGAAATGAGCCCAGGCTGGATCCGATTGGATTATTAGTAACAGGAAAAAACAAAAAAAAAACTGGAAAATGTAGCATTAAAAAAAATCGAATCTTCCTCACTTTAGAAGCTGTAGAACTGGGCTTGTAAGAACTGATAGTAATTTATATCTATTCTATGTATGCCAAAACTAGGCGCTACCGGTTTATTAGTTTTTGAACAATTGTGATATAAAGTTTTTTGTTCCCTATTTCTGCTTTGTGCCTCCATGCGTCATAGATAATCAAATTTCAATTTTGAAAAAAGTTGTTGAAAGTAGAGGTGATATTCTACAAAGCCTCTATCTCATTTTTCACCAAATGTCTGTGAAATATCTGAAAAATATTAGCAAACATGACAAAAAATGGGCGAGCGTATGAATGTATCCAAGAAGTGGTGGAAGCACGGTTATTGAGGGGAAGCGTTTAGTAGTATATAATACAGAAACTAATTTAGATATTTTTTAACTTATTTAGTTCAGTCTTTGTTTCACTTTAATATAAACCTATTGCCTTAATTCTGGATATTATATTATATAAATATATTAATAAACAAACAGTTTTCATTTGATATAATAAAATCGAACAACTCGCTCTGTTTATAAGCTTTGTCATCTGTCAGAGTGACAGTTACTATCGATAATAATTATTGTCAGCAGTTCCCCTCAACAACCGTGTTCCCCCCACTATGCGAACACATTCATACGCTCACCAAATTTTGGTGATGTTTGCTAAAATTTTTCGTATATTTCACAGACATTTAATGAAAAATGAAAATAGAGGCGTTGTAGAATGATACCTCTCTATTCTGAATTGATATTTGACGATCCATGTCGCATAGAGACACACTGCAAGAATGGTGGACTAAAAACTTCAGATCGCAATTATTCAAAAACTAATAAACCGATAGCGCCTGGTTTAGTCACGCATAAGGTACATACCAATTACTATCAGTTCCCACAAGCCCAGTTCTACAACTTCGATAGTGAGGGAGTTATGATAATATAAAGAAAACCGCTAAATTTTCCAGTATTTTTTGATTCTCCGTGTTACTAAAGATCCTATCAGATCGATCCTGGACTCATTTCATTGGCATTTTTATGCTTTACAATTCACCTATTGACACCATTGAGATTATTTTATTATTTTTCATTTTAAAAACATTCAACGAAAAAAAAAAACGCAATTTTGTTGTTTCAATTGTTTATAATAAAGTAAAAAACCGTAGTTGTGTTTTTTGGAAAAATATATACCTAGCTGCTAATAAAAAATTTAATATTTTCCGTTTCAAATTATATTATTAAAAATACCGTTCGAATTAATTCAGACGATGAGAATTTACAAGTATTTGAAAATCCAACGCCATATTGAATGTGAACGGTAGAAAACCGTCTGTCTGTCTATCCTATACTGCGCTTACACATATCCGGTGATCCGGTAGTCAGTCAACCAACCAGGTGCACTACTTTTTTTCCGAGGGTTGTCCAAACATCCGAAAGCATATGCACTGGGGATTCTTTATATTTGAAAGGTCTCGCATAATACAGAGGAGTACGGTACTTTTTTTTCAATTGAATAATAAGGTTTTATTCAGATTAATTGTTTTTAACTTAAATATCGAATAATAACACTGGTTTAGTTAACAAAATTTAATTGTTTTCTGATATTTGTGGCATATTTTTCAGTGTTTAAACACTTTTTGGAACATAACATCACAAGTCACGAAAATTGCTGTATATTTGTTTCGGGGTTTAGGTCAGACCCTGTTGTCAATGGCTAAAAAAATAAAAAAGGCACAATTCAAAAATGTCAAATTAAAACGTTTAACAATATTTATTATTTGACGTAACTAAGAGAGTTTTATTTGTTAATATACAGGGTAACTCAGAAACTTCTGATAATAATAAAGTTCGTTTCAAATTGGAAGAATTCGTAAGGGCCAAAAAAGTGAGTTTTGTTGATTCAGTTATGACATTAAAATTATAAGGGTAAACCTAAGAAATACCTTATAACCTATCCCGATATTGGGTTGTTCACAAGGACATGATCATTAGCAATTTATTCCTTAATCATCGGCAACCAGGAACGATTGAATTCTACGGAGGTAGTAGCGATACAATCGTTTTCATTTAACAAAATTAAAGTAGACTCTTTTAGTTTTCGTTACGAAAAACGTTGACCTCTCAGTTTGTTTTTTACGTACGGGAATAAAAAGAAGTCATTTTGTGACAAGTCAGGACTATACGGCGGATGCCTCATCAAATTGATGTTTTGAGTGGTTAAAAATGCAGTTATTTGAGCCGATGTGTGAGAGCTCGCATTGTCGTGGTGAAGAGTTATCCGTCTTCGGCGGTTGGTTTTCCTCATTTCTTGGAAGACAACTGGCAAACAAATGGTTGTGTACCACTCAGAATTGACTGTTCTGCGTTGTTCTAGAGGTTCGGTTGCGACATGTCCAGTTTTTCCGAAAAAACAGGCGATCATTTGCTTGGAAGTGCTTCGTGCGCGAACAACTTTTGTTGGATTCGGCTCATCTTGAAACACCCATACAGTCGACTGCTATTTACTTTCGGGCTCATACGCGTAAATCCACGATTCATCACGTGTCACTATGTCATAAACGTGTTTTGAAGCACCGCGATCGTATTTTTTGAGCTTTTCTTTCGACTAATAGACACAAGCCTTTTTTTGAACGATTGACAAATTGTGTGGGATCCAACGCAAAAAATTGTTTTGACATTCAATGTTTATGCAATATTGAATGTATGCTGGTCCCACTAATGTGTTAGGTTGACTCAATCTCACGATAGGTCACATGACGATTTTGCAATATCAGTTCTCGCACAGCATCAATGGTTTCCGGAACAACAACTGTTTTTGGACGACCTTCACGAAATTCGTCTTGGAGTGAACTACGACCTCGATTGAATTCACCATACCATCGATAAACAGTGGTCCTTGATGGAGTTTCATCGCCAAAAATTAAATTAAGTTCATCCATGCGCTCTTGCTGACTTAATCCACGTCGAAAGTTGTAAAAAATAATCGCACGAAAATGTTCACGATTTAATTCCATTTTTTGGCCGAGATGAATCCTTTAAGTTACTGTAAACAACACATAGCGCTCGTATGTCAAAACGTTCTGAGTACGTATAACCTCTTAAATGTCAAACTTTACGATAGAGCTGTCAGTTGTCAGATTGCAATACTAGGGTTGTCCAATCCCGAAATATAAAAGGTCTTTCTGTGATACCCTGTATGTATGGTATAGTTATTGTATTAATGTGATTATCTTGGAAGTGAGTGTTGCTTGGTGAAGTTTGGTGTTGGTTGTTAGGGATTGTTTGGTATTCGATTTTGTTTAATCTTTATTAATAAATTTTTGTGTGTAATGATTGGCAGAAAGTACATTTTTAATAAAAGTTTTTCTTCATTGAATTTATAGATGTTAAAACAGTTGGTTATTGCTCTGTCATACTGAATTTGGATGATTAAAAAAAATTCAGTAACAACAGGTATCATCAAATCTCTATATCAGATTTGATTTTAGCATCAGCTGTTTTGGTGAAGTTTTTCTTTGCCAGTAACAAATATTTCATATTTTGGGGTCCTGGAGCTAGTAGTAAATTTATCTTAACTCCAAAAGCCTAGAAGAAAGTAACTCATAATTATTTCAGCCTCAAACCGAGCAATCTTTACTTAAAAATATATGTAGGTAAATTTAGTTCCAGACCACCGAAAGCATGAGTTTCCTCGAAAGCACGTGTCTGGAGCCGCCCCTGAGCAGAGTGTACTATAACCTAACTGCAATCCAAGTAGTAGAGCAAAAAATTTTAAATCTATGCATATTTTGAAATCTCTGATGTATTGTGTTTTTTTCAAGTACTAATCTCATGACTGTTCACAGTTGTTGCTGTTGATTATGTTCACAATTTGGTAAGGGTCCTCCCAAGATTGGGCCAGTGTCCACGACGACGTTGCGGGTTATACGAGGTGTGACTATTAAATAACGGGAATGACACTGCACTGGAACGAGTGCGCATGCGCTAATCAACATTGACTAATAGCTGTTTGGTTTGAGGCTTCCTCTTCAAAATGCAGTTAGTCTCGTTTCTGTAAACAACATCGTTGAGACATAACTTTCGTTTTAGTGTTGTTATTTTATTTTGCCGGAAAAAAAATATAGAGCAACGAATTGTTATTAAATTCCACTTTAAACTTGGAAAAACCGCTACCGAAACCTATAATATACTAAAAGAAGTGTATGGCACTGAATGTTTATCGCGGAGTCGTGTTTTTGAATGGTTTAAGCGTTTTCAAGATGGTCAACAAGACGTTGAAGATGATTCGCGGCCAGGTCGTCCTTCAACATCAAAAACGGACGGCAATGTGGAAAAAGTTACTAAATTGATTCGGTCTGACCGTCGATTAAGTATTCGAGCAGTTGCTGAATCTGTAGGCATTGATAAAGAATGTGTACGGCAAAGTTTACGTGACAATTTGAACATGCGAAAAGTATGTGCAAAAATGGTACCAAAAATTCTCACGATCGAACAACAAGCAGCTCGCAAAAATGTTTGTACTGACACTTTGTGTGCCATTGAAAATGACCCAAATTTATTGGAAAGGATAATAACATGTGATGAATCGTGGTTTTTTACTTATGATCCGGAAACGAAGCGCCAATCCATGCATTGAAGACCCCAAACTCACCGAGAGTCAAAAAAGCAAGGATGAGCAAGGGAAAATTTAAGGCAATGATGATTTTTTTTTCGATATTCATGGGATTGTGTACCTTTACTGGGTTCCTGAAGGTCAAACAATTAATCAACATTACTACCTTAAGGTACTTGATAAACTACATGAAAGAGTAAGAAAAAAACGACCCAAAATGTGGAAGGACAAATCGTGGGTTTTGCACCAAGACAATGCGCCAGCTCATTCCGCGTTATCTGTTAAGCGGTTCCTAGCCAAGTTCAGCATCCCAGTGTTAGAACATCCACCTAATTCACCAGACCGAGCACCATGTGACTTTTATCTTTTCCCTAGGGTGAAATCTGCATTGAAAGATATTTGAATCCGTAGAAGCTGTTCAAAAGAAAGCGGCAAGAGTCCTGAAAGAGTTGACAGAAGATGACTTCCAGCACTGTTGCCAACAGTGGAAAATTCGCATGGAGCGTTGTAGGTATAGAGAAGGGGTGTATATTGAAGGCGATAATAAGTGATTATGTATAAAATAAAAATATATTTTTTTACAATATCAGTTCCTTTATTTAATAGCCACACCATACAGCGTACAACCAAACGAGATCATCAACTTGGAATTCCCCGCCATCGACTTTGCTGTCATATGCTTCCTTCCTACAGGCACTGGCATTCTCTATATTTAACCGGACTCGTTGATGGATGTCGTCCATCCTTTGACGTAACGGGCTGACATAGACTTCAACTGCGGTCTCTTCTCCTGAGGGACATCCAATCTTCAGATCTCATGATAGTCGTCTCATAATAATACTGGCAGGGGTCTGACCCGGTGGACTCGTGCACAGACGAACGATATGGCATAAGAAACAAGTGAAGATACTGGCCTAAGTCGCTTTGGTGGTCAGGACCATTCACCGTCCTTGACAGGTGGCGGTTAATGGTTATATTCATCCATTCTACAATTCCGTCTTCCGTGCTTTATTGATCTTCAAGAGTTTGCAGGCGTCTTGGAAAAGAGTAGACTCGAAATTCCTACATTGGTCTGAGTGCAACTCCAAGGGAACACCAAAACAGCTGATCCATTCCTTGACAAGTACTTCAGCAACGGTCAAGGCTTCTTGGTTCGGCAAATTATTATAATTAATTCTACAAAATTATAAGTAATTTCTGTGTGTTTTTCAAACAGTCGATAGAAACAAATCGACAAGGGTTATAGGTGCATCCTTTAAATGACTTAGTTGATGATTTGAAACAATATTTTGATAATTTGTTTGAACTATTTTCGTACATCTATTTCAGGAATTTATTAAACATTGGAAGACCTTGAACAACACTTAAAAATACAAACATATATGAAAAAGTGTGGGTTTTTAACATCAATCTTATCCAATCCATATCGTAGTTGAGTTGAAAAAAACTTGAAAATTTTTTCTGTTGGTATTAGTTAGGAATGAGAGTTACACGATAAGTTCTTTCATCATAAGATCTCGAAACTAGAAGCTTCAGGTTTTAAAATCTTTCTTAAAAACTCCAGTACGACCATTTTCGAAGGAAATACAGCCACTTGAACAAGTTTAAAAAAAATGGAATATTTTTTGTTTCTTTAATTATCCCACTATTTTATATTTTTTAAAGTGCAGTTATGTAACTCATTTATCGGGGGATCAATAAACAAACAGTATCATTACTTGTGCGAAAGACTTATCACAAAATCGACCTTGAGACCACTCACCCCTTTCCTTGTATCTCCATGAGAAACGCGAAAGTGCTACTTGTCATTAAAAGTTTAAATCCCCCTTTCAATAAAAAGACGATATAATATGATTGAAAAATCTATACCCCTAGGCACAATACGAAGAGAACGTCTTTAGGTGGTGGTTTTTGGACGACCCTGCTGGCGTACGAACACGTGGTTCATGTAACGATGACAGCTGCTTGAAAGCGCCCCACCCACCACCGGTCGGGTGCTCAGCTCGAATATTCTCCGTTATATATGCCATATTAGTTTATTTACGAGGTCTATTATACATATAATCTGGAACGTATATGTAGACCAAACATCCATCATGTTTATTATGTCTCGCATCTAAGGTCTTCATGGTTGTACTGTTGTTACGTTTTTGGAATGGATCACTTGTGACAAACGAGTAACTTTAAAATGTTACAGTGATAATAAAGTTCGCATTGATTTTTTGGGAACGAAAAGGCTTCCCCCCCTCTCCTCCTAGTCATAAAACTAGAGCAGCTAATTGAATAGGGTGAGTTTTTTTGATGATCAGTATGGGGATCTCGGAAACTAGCCGAGATAGAGCAATGGTTAAATTGGGAAAGATTTGCTGTTTTACTGGCCCAATTTAATGAAACTTTTGGATTTTTGTAAAATGTCATGGCTCACTAGATATTTTGAAAAAACGAAATTCTATCGATTTAGTCAAATCCCTCTAGCTCCTTTGTTTTTTTTTATAAAAAAAGTGTGAAAATCAAAATTGAAGGGAATTGTATCCCGAATATGATTGGCATGTCGTCGTTTGCGTGACAGCTCTCGTTTTCGAGATATGACACAAACTTATCTTTTTTTGAATGGAAACCATAGTTGGCTATGACCTCAAAAAATCGGACAGTTTTAGAGCTTTTCAACGATATAATACTTGATATAGTTATTCATAAAAATAATGGAGTTATGGATGCTTTTCTCTCTTATTTTCACTTTTAACGTAGGTAGCCATGAAATAGATTGATTTATTAATAACTATTAAAACTAAATAAGTAGGTACTTACTAAAAACTTAAGATATTAAAGCACATAATAATGGTTACAATTTATGTTCGAAAAGTCCACCATTGTTATTTAGACAAAAATTGCATCTTTTTAAGATTGAAATTACCGCTTTCCTCACAGACCGCTTATCAATTTCTTCAATTGCTTGTAATACCGCCTCCCTTAGGTCACCAACTGTTTCATACATTCTTTTGTATACTTTGTTTTTTAGCGGACCCCATAAATAGAAGTCTATAACTGCCAAATCGGGAGACCGGGGTGGCCATTCGCGTGGACCATTTCTTCCTATCCAAGAGTTTGGATAGATATTATCTAAGTGTTGTCTTACTAATAATGAGTTATGAGCAGGTGCTCCATCATGTTGGAAGCATTCAATTTCTAAACGTAGTTCTCAAATTCAAATTATGCAACATGTCTTGAAAAGTGTATTGCCAGAAATGCAAGTAGCGCTCCCTAGTAAGTGATTCGTCATAGATAAAAGGCCCCAGAATAGTAGACCCTATGTTACCACACCAAACATTAAAACCAAATTTTATCTGGGGTCCTCTTTGTTCTACATGGAAAGGGTTTTTTAGCCCAGATATGCTCACTGTGTCTATTGAACATACCGCAGTTAGTAAATCTAGTTTCATCTGACCATAGCACATTTAATGGAAACTGTGGATTGTCAAGGCACATGTCTCTAAACCATGTACAAAACAAAATACGTCGATGTTCGTCACCAGCATGCAAAGTTTGAGGAACTGAAAGTTTGTACGGGTGGAACTTGTGCGCTTTCAGTACCTTAGCTACAGTTCGTTGAGATGTTCCAGTTTCTGTCGCAATCTCACGAGTTGATGTTGATGTAGATTAATTTTGATTTATTTACCATTGTCAAAACATTTATTTGTGCTGCTTCGTAAATTTGATTACGTTCCTTTGGTGGTTTAGTAAAAGATGCATATCTGCTTAAACTATCGTAAAGCCTCTTAAATGTACATAGAGCAGGTTGACGACGATTAAAATATCGATGAAAGTATTCCTCAGCTGCACGAACTGAATTTTTATGGCATATGATATAACATTCCACCATATTCAGTTTTTCTTCATTAGAATATTCCATTTTATCACGAAAACTTGTCAATATCGACTGTCAGTTCAGCACTATAATGGAATTACTTTCAAATGAGGAAACGTCAAAGTGAAAACAATCTTTTTCATGGCTACCTACGTTAAAAGTGAAATTACGAGAGAAAAGCATCCATAACTCCCTTATTTTTATGAATAACTATATCAAGTATTATATCGTTGAAAAGCTCTAAAAAAGTCCGATTTTTTGAGGTCATAGCCAACTATGGTTTCCATTCAAAAAAAGATAAGTTTGTGTCATATCTCGAAAACGAGAGCTGTCATTAAATTGGGCCAGTAAAACTGCAAATCTTTCCCAATTTAACCATTGCTCTATCTCCGCTAGTTTCCGGGAGAAATTTTGTCGCCCCACCGATTGCATCTCTCTAACTAATAATTAACTGATGACACTACAATCGCAATATTACAATTTAGTTTTTTAAAACTATCCGACTAACGTCTTTGTCAAGGAACTAGACTCTCTCTAACTGCAAGAGACACTAATTTTATGACATTAATAACACAGTACATAAAAATCTCAGTATCCATTATGATTATGTTCGTAACTTATAAAATTTTCTACCCCTATTGTATCAGGGAAGAAAATAAAACATTTATACTGCAAAATAATCACTCAAGAAAATAATGTGACGAACGGTCTGTGTGAAGAAAATATTTTTTTATATAAACTCTTTACAAACCCGGTCATGTTTTTTCCACAATCATTTTGAATACAAGTTATTTCATCATTATATTGTATTAGTCCTCAAAATATACATTAGATGTAAGAAGAATTGTATAAACATAAAAAAACTACTCTTAAGCTTATTAGTTTGGATAAATCAGTTGATTCGTGTTGCCTAAAGCTTAAAGTATTTTTCTGGTTGAAAACAACTTCAATACTTTACTACAACATCTGCTGTAGTAAAATAATGATGGTAATTACCGATCTCTTCTATATTCGAAAAATTACTCTTACAATTTCTTCGACTGTCCTTCATACTTGTAAAGGTCTTCATCCTATAAAATAATAACACGGTAGATAGCATTCTGATGTCTTCTCTTCAATTAAATCCCTACTCAAAATCGTTGAACTAAATCTCTATCAACGTGTCCCATAAAAAAAATCGACGTAAAGGTTCAAAGTTTAAATATGACCTGGATTCACACCTGGATTGCTCTTCTTTTGTTATTGTAGCCATTAAAGTTTGTATTTATATTGTTGGATCGAATTTCATAGGCATCCGTTTCTTTTTTACCTGTGATATCCTTTTCATTGGACACAGGGTCGTTTTTATTTAAGATCCGTTTTAAAAGCCCAGCAAATTTTAGTGCTTTGCTTACATAATCCGCAATTCATACAGAAATGAAAACGTTTTGTTCGAGACTTATAATTCTAACATCCTTCAGCGGATTTCAATTATCTGATTCTTGTATACCCATCTATACGCTAATTATCCAAACACAAACACCTGGACAGCCTTATGAATAATTAAACAAAATGCCTGACCGTTAAAGAGTTCATACATTTCCACGGTTATCATCATTACGAATAATTTTTTTTATGACAATGATGGTCATGTGATGTCTTCGAACCAATAGTTTAACAATTTATTTTTTTTCTTGTTCCAATAAAAGTGCAAGTCACACATCAGTCACCAAATGTCGTTCACCGCAACAATGAAACCATAATAAAATTAATTCGTAACACCACAGAATCTATTCAATAATTCATTGGGTTAATAAGTTTTTTTGTTGAATGAGCATTTTGTTTATAAATAAAGCAGATGGCGCCGTCGAATATGGGCATATGTGAACTGCTGTCCGAAATAGTGTTGTGCAATACGTATCGATACTCTTAGGTATCGATATTCGAGAGTTCGATGCGCGATATATTGTATCGATACTCTTCCTTTCGATGCATCGT
The DNA here is from genome assembly GCA_034190945.1 of Octodonta nipae. Taxonomy (NCBI): domain Eukaryota; kingdom Metazoa; phylum Arthropoda; class Insecta; order Coleoptera; family Chrysomelidae; genus Octodonta; species Octodonta nipae. The sequence continues at coordinate 1,294,229 of CM067218.1, forward strand.
TGGATCGATCCAACAAAGTTAAATATCTGTTGTATGGAACAGTATCAAGTCCACAGATCGTACAGTCAAGACCACCAAGGAAACGAAATTTTAGAATAAAATAAAGAAAGTATTTTGTTCATACGGTCATCTATTGACAAAAAAACGATAAACAGTTTAAATTACGATGCCTGCCTTTTATATTTCGGGATTGGACAACCCTAGTGCTGCAATCTGATAACTGACAGCTCTATCGTAAAATTTGACATTTTTGAGGTTATAGGTATTCAGAACGTTTTGGAATTAAATTGTGAACATTTTCGTGAGATTATTTTTTACAACTTTCGACATGGATTAAGTCAGCAAGAGTGCATGGATGAACTTAATTTAATTTTTGGCGATGAAATTCCATCAAGGACCACTGTTTATCGATGGTATGGTGAATTCAATCGAGGTCGTAGTTCACTCCAAGATGAATTTCGTGAACGTCGTCCAAAAACAGTTGTTGTTCCGGAAACCATTGATGCTCTGCGCGAACTGATATTGCAAGATCGTCATGTGACCTATCGTGAGATTGAGTCAACCTTACACATTAGTGGGACCAGCATACTTTCAATATTGCATAAACATTTGAATGTCAAATGTTTGCGTTGGATCCCACACAATTTGTCAATCGTTCAAAAAAGGCTCGTGTCGATTGGTCGAAAGAAAAGCTCAAAAAATACGATTGCGGTGCTTCAAAATACGTTTATGACATAGTGACAGGTGATGAATCGTGGATTTACGCGTATGAGCCCGAAAGTAAACAGCAGTCGACTGTATGGGTGTTTAAAGATGAGCTGAATCCAACAAAAGTTGTTCGCGCACAAAACACTTCCAAGCAAATGATCGTCTGTTTTTTCGGAAAAACTGGACATGTCGCAACCGTACCACTAGAACAACGCGGAACAGTTACCACTTCTGAGTGGTACACAACCATTTGTTAGCCAGTTGTCTTCCAAGGAATGAGGAAAACCAACCGCCGAAGACAGATCACTCGTCACCACGACAATGCGAGCTCTCACACATCGGCTCAAACAACTGCATTTTTGACCACTCAAAACATCGATTTAATGAGTTATCCGCCGTATAGTCCTGACTTGTCACCAAATGACTTCTTTTTGTGCCCGTACGTAAAAAACAAACTGAGAGGTCAACGTTTTTCGACACCTGAAGAAGCGGTTGCTGCGTTCAGAATGCATGTTTTGGAGATACCTCAATCAGAGTGGAAAAAGTGCTTCGACAATTGGTTCAAACGCATGCAAAAGTGTATAGATCTTCATGGGGAATATTTTGAAAAACAATAAAGTGATTTTCGATGATTAATATTTGTTTTTGTTCTCTATTCCCCAAATATAAAAGGCAGCCCTAGGATTCTTTTCGATGCGAAACTACAATGGTTCCAACAAAAATTGTAAGATAGCTTAGAGCATAAACCTTCTGGAGATAGCCTGTAATTCACAGATAGAAAGAAGAGGGCAACAGAGAGAGAGAGAGAGAGAGAGTAAGAGGTTATTTCACTCGTTTGGTAGGTGCAACCAATGAGCTTATTGGATGCAGTTTTCAATAGAGTGAAATAGCCTCTTACACTCTCTATTGCCCTCTCTTTCTAGCCCTGGCACAATATTTATACACTGCAGACTATCTCTTGGTAGTAGATGCTCTGAGTAAGATAGAGCCACTATATGCAGCTTATATATAAAAAAAATTATTCTATGTTGATTTTATGACCTTAAATACCGGCCTATCTACCGATTTATTATTTTAATTAATAAATTTATACCTTATACGATCATTAATTAATCATTCTTTTTAAACGTATAGTTTTATATACATAAAAATGTATATGAAAAAATATAACCTATATTTGGTAAAATTGGTATAGAAGATATCGATATTATCCAGTATCGATACTTTAGAAATACGGATCGATACATTTCAGTGTATCGCCCAACATTAGTCCGAAACGTTGGAATCGCTTTACAGAACAAATTCTTATGTGCAGATAAACTGAGGTAGTGAGGTGGTAATTATTTTTATATCAGTCAAACAGACTCACTGACAAAGATATCGCAACAGAAGGAGATTTAAATTTAATATTGTTTTGGTAAATAATTGAAGCTACAGACAATCATCTACTGTGCTGCAACTTCCATCTGCAGAACAATTGGGGTCGCAATAAGACCAAAGCAAGACCTCCCCAATTTAGACAAACACCTCGAATACCACCTTTGCAAAGAATGCTTAAAGGGAAAATCAATTCTGTTCGGAAAGACGCTGGAAGACTGACAGAGTACCAACGAGAGGTCAGGAACAACAGAATAGAAAGACTTAACAAGACTATCATGGACTATATCCGAATACACTTCCAGTGGGATGGAAAAAACATCACATTTTTATAGAAAACTTAAAAACATCAATATTAATGAAGTCCCTAGTTACCTCAGTAAAACTGGAAAACACAACTTTCCATAACAATTTCCTATAACTCCAGAGGCAGTTGGATTAATGAGGAGGAGCTTGCATTTCAGAACTGTGATGCCATGCAACACCAACCATTTGTAATGAAAGACACATCCAACATAATGAAGCACCCCCGTAACTGGAAGGCACTAGGATCAGATGGTGTGCAAATTTACTGGATAAAGAAATTGTATGCAACCCACGAAACACTAACAGCCCTTATAAATGTCATAATTACCCACCCACACAAGATGCCTAGTTTCCTTAGGCATGGTACTACATACCTCTTACCAAAGGGCAACCTATGTACACCGACCAACCACTTGCCTCACAACTTTGTACAAACTCATAACATTGTGCATTAATCATTGCATTTTCAAACATTGTGAGATGGACAACATAATTACTCAAAAACAAAAGGGATGCGCGAAAAATTCTATAGGGTGCAAAGAACAACTGATACTTGATTCCGTTGTTTGCAATCAAGCCTACACCAAACGATGAAATTCCTACATGGCATATGTGGACTACAAAAATGCCTATGATTCAGTTCTAGATGATTGGCTCATTATGGCACAGCAACTCTATAAAGTGAACTTTTTAGAATAAGCCATGTCCACCGGGCAAACCAAAATCTCACTGAATGAAGCTAACTGTTCGTTACAAACTGACCCCATTCCAATCAGAAGGGGTATATTCCAGGGAGACTCTTGGCCCGCTGTAGTTCTGCCTTGCCATGAACCCGCTCATGCAGACTTTCTTCCAAGTATTGATCACTTGACTATGAAAAAGGACATAACAGCAGAGTTTTATAGAAAGGTAAGACGACGTTTGAAAACCAAACTAAACAGTAAAAATCTGTTTCACGCTATTAACACCTATGCGTGTTCAGTGCTCAGTTACTCTTTCGGTATAGTTAAGTGGTGCAAGACTGACAATGAACTATTACAACGAAAAGTTCGAGTTTTACTAACAAAAGCTGAAAACCACCATCTAAAGAGATCTGTCGAACATACAACTTTGCCACGGTATGAAGGAGGAAGAGGATTGACAGGTCTAAGCAAACTATTAGATCAAGAAATTTCTATCTACACAGTGTCATGTGCCTGGCTGATGACTTAACACCTGACTGACACAACAACACGTCCAATTACACCACCAGACCACAGATCAGAAGCTGCTGAAATGGAAAGAGAAGCCCCTTCATGGAAGACATATATATATATATATATATATATATATATATATATATATATATATATGACGTCAACCAAGATTATGTCGACAGTGCAGCGTCGAACTACTAGTTGATCTCTGGTCATGTGTTTCCTGAAACGGAACGCTTTATATTGGCAATCCAAGATCAAGTAATTCCAACTAAGAACTATCTAAAGTGCATCGTTAAAGACCCTTCTATTAACAACGACAGATGCAGGTTCGGTTGCCAAACACCTGAATCTATCCAGCATATTACAGAAGGTTGTCAAGCGTTCACGCAACTGAATAAAAAGAACGACACGATGTTTTGGTAAAAATATTGCATCAGGAACTAGCACTGAAACTTGAACTGTCACAGTCGATGAGATTACCATACTATAAATACAAACCAGAATCTGTTTTATAAAATAACAACTACAAGTTGTACTGGGACCGCACGATACTGACTGATTGGACTGTTGCTCACAATAGACTAGATATAGTTTTGATAGATAAAGTCTCTCGGAAAAAACTTTAATTGACATAGCAATTCCTAACAACAATAATATAAGTATCAAGCAGGCTGAGGAAATAACCAAATATAAGGATTTGGAATTTCAAATAAAGACTCAGTGGGACATGAACAACATACGAACTGTACCAGTTGTTATGTCAATGGCAGGAGCATTCCCAAAACATCTACTAAACAATTCTGGACGAACATCTTTACCAAGTACTACCAACTACTACAAAAAGCCGTCTTGTCAGGAACAGACCGGACGGTCAGGAAATTCATGGAAAAGTGCCGCTACGACTCCAACCACCACCAACCTGGCAAGGGCTACCACAGAGCTAAACCCTTTTGATAACTAGGATATCTGGGGTTTAGTGAATTTTCACCTAAAGGCTTGCTATGCGCACCTTAGAGGGAGTGTGTTGCCATACATTGTATGGCCAAGTCGGGATAATAATAAAATTAAACTCCTTGTTATTTTTTATCCAAACTTTAATAATTTACTATTTACTATAGCATCTATGTTTTACCAAAACAATATTAAATGCAAACATCTCCTTTTAGCTGTTGTGATTTTTTTGTCAGTGAGTATATATAAAAAATCGTCCTTTATAACAACACGTGTCACTCAAACCGATATTCGTCCATTTAAATGCCACAAAATAATCCTTCCTTCAAAAGGTCTCAGGATAAGTGTCGGCTGTTGACAGTGATCTATTAACATAGCACGGAGGCGGTCTCCATTTCCCTGATAACCCCCGAACGTGAAAGCTTCCGTAAAGTGCCGTGCCTCTTCACGTTATCCAAGGTAAGGGTTCCCATCCGTCAAACGAACGGTCAGCAGCCCTTCGCAGGGTCGTTATCCCAAAACACGACCGGCTAGACCGAAGGCCAGACGTTTCCTTTTCCACATACACATATTTATACCGGCTCTGAGGGTTTTCAGAGCAACAGCGACCCAACCCTCGAAGATAACCGCTCGGGGATATGACTTTGTGGCAGAGGATATCCACGTCGGTTTGCCCCCCGAAAAAGGATTCACGCGATTCCATCACATCACGCTGAGAATGAATGAGAAAAAGAAAAAAGAGGAAAGTCGAGAAAACAGGACCGTTTCGGTTTTATTAGGCACTTTGTTACATTATCTCGCTCCTTCCGTCTTGTTAGGAGGCTATCTGTTGAATCTGTTACTTTGTGTGGATCCCAAAAATCGGGTAATTTTCAGCGATATTCAACGTTTTTATTGATATAGAAGATATACACCAGTCAATAGAGATTTTTAAGTGACTTAAAAGTCACCAGCAACAGCCATCACTTAATAGACCAATCAGTAGAGATTTTTTCGTGCAAAAAATACTATCAGGATACTGCCTGTGTCATCACATTAAGAACTATTTGTAGGGATATTTTGCTACCTTTTCCACTAGCAACTATGATTTTTTACCTTATTATAAACAATTGAAACAAAAAAATTGTGTTTTTTTTTTCGTTGCATGTTTTTAAAATGAAAAATAATAAACTAATCTCAATGGTGTCAACAGGTGAATTGTAAAGCATGAAAATACCAATGAAATGAGCCCAGGATCGATCCGATAGGATCTGTAGTAACACGGAAAATCAAAAAATACTGAAAAATTTAGCGGTTTTCTTTATATTATCATAACTCCGTCACTATCGAAGTTGTAGAACTAGGCGTGTGGGAACTGATAGTAATTGATATCTACCTTATGCGTGACTAAACCAGGCCCTATCGGTTTATTAGTTTTTGAATAATTGCTATCTGAAGTTTTTAGTCCACTATTCTTGCAGTGTGTCTCCATGCGACATGAATCGTCAAATATCAATTCAGAATAGAGATATTGAAAGTAGAGGTATCATTCTACAACGCCTCTATTTTCATTTTTCGTTAAATGTCTGTAAAATATACGAAAAATTTTAACAAACATCACCAACATCAGCATTATTTCATCAAGGAAAAATGAAAGTTATTTATGTGCTCCGAAAAAAATCCAGATTTAAACGAGATTATTCAGGTATTTAAAAATCCAAATGCGGATCCAGAGATCATTTCTAAAGCTGGAGAACGCTTTCTTCTTGAATTATACAGCTACAGTAATCCGACAAGTAAACAAAATATATTTTTAAGCAATTATAGATATGCATGCTTCAGCATATAAAAGTAAATTTAATATTGCGTCGCTACCACCAACACAAGCGGCAACACGACAACATTCGTTCCGAACCTACCACCAGGTTCAGCAGTGGTATGGGAACGAACAAAATGCAGAGCAATGGGGGTGGAAAAAAACAAGAATGGGCTAATTCCTGTCACTACACTCGAGCTCCCAGCACCAGAAAGCTTGCTAAAATTCATTTCTTGACAATGCAAATCGAGAACGAAAATGATTGCGATGAAACTGATACTCCTATCGCGGATGATGTAGATGAAATTCCAGTCAGTGACGTTTCGATTGCTCCTACAGACGATGAATTCGCAACACCTGATCCATCAAGAACAACGAAACGAAGGAGAATACGCTAAATTTCAAGAAATTGAATTGCATGTGGATTAGGCCTATTGGGGATACCACACTAAAAAAAACGCGCCTCTTACTCTACCTCAAGGTGGTATGGAAATGAGTTTTTTGGCCAAAATGCGTGTTGAACTACACTTTGCAGCTCTCGTACGCTTTAACTATTAACTTTATGAAAAAAAGATACATACATAAATTGTAGGTAATTGTCTCTAGTTCGATTATGTATATAACTGTTTTTATCGTAAAATGAGTCGGAAAGGAGATATTGTCAAAAAACTGCTTTTAGACGCCACTTTTCCAATATGGCGGCGAGAACGGCAAAATACGAGGTGGCAAAGTCGAAATTCGGAAAGAGCACCTCAGAATCTATAAAAGTACCAATTTTCAAAACTCCCGGAAAACTTTCCAGGTAACCACTATTTTTCGCACCAAATGACTGTACTAGGAAGGAAGCACCACTATTAAGAAAGCACAAAATATTAGAATTGAAGGGTTTAAATGGAATAAATATGGTTGTAATGAGTTTATATAATTCTATTGCAAAGATTAAGTAATCGGGATGAATTGGTTTCGATTTGATCATTTAAGAGGTATGGTGAATTTTTATTTTTGATCATTTCTAGTGACTCTAAAAGATACAATTTTTTACTTTTTTGTTGTAAATGTAATACTTACAACGAATTGTAAGGTACATGATTTTCATTCAGTAAATAGTCGGCAAAGGTTGACTTATGATAATTGTGGCACTCAGCTTTGGTATGTTCCTCCCCTCTTGTCTTAAATGATCTTCCTGTTTGACCGATGTAAAAACTAGGGCAACTACCACATGTCAACTTATAGACACCCGTTGTTGTTATTTTTGTTAATTTTAGCTTATTTGTTTCGTATATGTTTCCCTTATTTGTTATCCGTTTTTAAAGCTGTATAAATGCTCCTATCTAATAAAAATTTGGATATTTTTGAGAGGGAGAACCGATAAATGTGATACTTTGATATAATTTGGGATAGATATTATGGGTATGAGGATATACTTCATTTAAAGCCTTTTTATTTATTTTTTTAGTCAACATGTCGATAATTTTATCCTGCGTAATTCTGTATCAAAGTGAGTTTTTGATAATGGTAACCAATCTGTGCAACATACTGTAATATGCTGCAAGTTTGTGTTGGTAAGGATGGTGTGAACTATTGTGGAGTGTAAGGTCAGTGTGTTAAGGTTTATAATAAATGGAAAAACTATCTTTATTGTCATATCTATTGATGGTTAAGTCCAGGAAATTTAATGTATTGTCAGTCTCAGGTTAAGGCAAAGTAGTAAGAGAATGAACATTACAACTGAGTTTGCTGTTAAAATCTTTAAATAAAATAATTATCAATAAAATGTTACTGACATTATGGTATAAGCGAAAAAAAGTCCGTAAACCTTTCCTAAAAAATATTAAATACTATATCCTCAGTTAGTCGTGAATGGAAAAATGTAAGGAAAGAAAGGCATTGGTAGAAAGAAACATTCACGGATAAGGAATATTCGTCATTTTTCGGGTCTAAATTACGAAGAATTAACCCAAACAGCAGAAAACAGAGGACATTTTGCCAAAGTAATGGCTAACCTTCATTGCAGAAAGCATCACCAGAAGAAGGGGCACCTCCTACTGTGAACATATTGATCTGAGCAGCACCATGCAGAAACAAATGGGAAAATCTGATGAAATGAGAAGTGGTGAGACAGAATAGTCAAAAATACTCATAGAGCAAGTTAAGTGGAAAGAATAAAACATGCTAGAATTGAATTAAAAGAAGTAGATGCAAACAAATATGTAACATAAGTAAGGGCTCGAGTTTTCTAAAAAGCATCAGACACTGGAGCCGAAACAATGAACGCAGCTACTAAAATAAACCCGCATATCTGTAACATCCTTTAGTTTTGGCGTCCTTACAATACCTTCGACCTCGTCGAGCCGAAGGTCGGTTTTATTTGGGTTACGCGGTATCATATGATGACGTATAAAATAGAACGGATGATGATGGATGACGGTTATTCTTAGACAGAAGATTGTCTGTCACAAACACACCCCTTCTTTTCGTTTTCCCTTACAGGGTCCTTTTTAAAAAACGCGTGCCACTGCCGGACACAACAAACAGGAAAAGGGTTTTGTTTACTTTTCGTAAAGGTCGATGCTCTTGGAGTAACGAAACGGATAATTAACCCGAAAAGGCACGCTAGTTGTTGAATGGACACGAAGAGCAATTAAGCTCAAAGGCTTTCCTGAATTAATTTGAGCAAAAATATACGATAGAGATAATCGTGTGGTATTTTTTTTTTGTATAGAATTGTAAACCTTATATCATTAGTAGAGTAATATGTGAAAAAGTATAATCCAACAGGGATTTGAACTCACAAAAGTTATTTTTTTGCTATTACATAGTCTTTCATGATAATGTTAAGTAGTTTCTAAATGATTGAGGAGGTAAATGATTATTTTGAATGTTGATCTGGGATTTTCTCTCCTCGCAATGGTTTCTGAAAAATACTGATAAGTTAAGTACTTGAATATCAAGGTGTAGTATCTAAGGAACACTAGTTGCCCTCTTATAGAAAAAACTCTCCCGCAGGATTAACTGTGAGAAAGTAGGTCTACAGATTTGTCAACTAGTGTTCCAGTATAATATGTTGTGTGTATTTTGTGTTGTACTTATCTGTTTTGTTGTGACGTTTCGATTCCTTATCAGGAATCGTTGTCGAACGATGTTTGTTTGAATGTTTTGCACTATATTCGCATAACTTTTTTTGGTAATGTCAATTGACTGATTAATTGACATTGAGGTTTCCTTTTTGATGTTCATTCGTCAGAAGTTGTTGCCATGCAACCGGTGCAAAGGGTATCCCGATTTTGCCATTATTCAACAAGATGCAGACACTTTCTTTGATTTTTCTTTTTTTTTGTATGTTCTTCTTTAAGTAGTATTTTTGTCTTATTCCAGTTTTTTTTGTGTGTACCATTATCCGTGAGTACATGATTTGCCAATCTTGATCTGTCTATATGTCTTTGAGACGTTGTATTGGTGCTCTTTTGTTCTAATTTGGAGAGGTCTTGATGTCTCATCGGTATATGTTTTTCCGCAGGCACAAGGTACACTGTACACACAATTTTTGGAACTTTTTAGTACCGTTTTCCGGTTTTGTTTTTGTCAAATTTGATCTGAAAGTATTATTTGTTTTAAAAATCGTTTTTACTTGGTGTTTATTGCCAATACGTTTAATTTTTTCGGAGAGGCCGGGAACATAAGGAATAACGTTTATAATTATAGAGTTAATATCAGTTTGTGTATTGTTATTTAAATTGGAAGTATTGTGTGTTGTTTGTGTCGTTTGTTGGTTTCTTTGTTTTTTCTCGATTTGGTAAGTTGTTTTGTTTATGAAATTTCTTGGGTACTCGTTTTGTTCTAAAACTTCCTTTATCAAACATAACTCTTTCTCAAAAATTTCCTTTGTTGCTGAAACTGCTTTGGCTCTGTCATATAAGGATTTAATGACTCATTTTTTATAAAAATTCAAATATCTATTAATATGCGTTTGATCGGTCAACCATCACGTCTAAAAATGGAAGTTTATTCCCATTTTCTATTTCAATAGTAAATTTAATTGTATATTCTTTGCTATTGATCGTGTCTAAAAAGCAGTATAAGTCGTCTATGCTACGTTCCCATATTGCAAAAATATCATCAAAGTAGCGCCACCATACTTTAGGTTTTTTTGAAGAATTAAAGATAAAAGTATTTCATAAATTATATTACTTACTATGGGTGACAAATAAGAACCCATAGCCATTCCAAAATCTTGTCTGTAGAAACTTTCTTCATATTGAAAATATGTTGTTTTTAAACAAAGTTTCATAAGCTTTCCTATTATATTAACTGAGAATTTTGTTCTTTTTTGAAGTGAATTACCAAGTTCTAATTTATCTTTAATAATTTGTATAGATTTATCTACTGGTACATTGCTGAATAAACTGACAACATCAAAACTTACCAAAAATTCATGGTTATTTATTTGTGTATTTTTCAATTTTGATAAGAAGTCTGCAATGTTTTTTAGTGTGTTGTGGTTGAATTCGTATGGTTTGAGGATTTTGAGTAAAAATTTTGAAATATTCTGCAATTTTGAGTTTATCAAGCTTACAATGGGTCGTAAAGGAATTCCAGTTTTGTGTATCTTGGGGACTCCATATATGTGTACTGGTTTACTTAATCATTTAGAAACTACTTATAAATCTTAAAGTTCCAAAATAAAATTTGAAAAAAAAAATTGAAGATCAATACTGCCTACAAAAATCTGTTTACTTATCCCACTAAGGGAAAATAGCACCAACTTTAACCTCTTGAATAGTTGCCAATTTTTAATAAAAATGTATCAAGTCCCTTTTAAATTTAATGAAATTAAATTAGTTAATAGGAGAATATTTGAAAATAGTCATAATATTTCAGTTAAAAAACGTAAAATTTTGACTCGATCTTGGTCGATTTTGAATGCCATAAAACAGTTTGCTTTTTTATTATTAAGTGATAAAAATGTTTACATGAAAAAAATATTCACCAAACTTTAATCATTTATAATATTTCACTAAAGCACCTATGATTTACCAAAACAATATTAAATTTAAACATCTCCTTGTAAGTGAGTATATGTGTTTTTTGATAATTCCATATTCATAATAAAAAATATGTTAATTGGTAACAAAAAATAAATTAAATCCTAAAAAAATTGTCATAATTAAAATATAAATTGTCCAGTAAACAACAAATTTATATATTTATATATTTCAATTATATGCTCAGTTCAATTCATTTGTTTTGTAGTAATTTAATCGTATAACTAATTATTAATGTTTTGTACTTACTCCAAATTATAAACGTCATAGCTTATAGACATCCTCATTAGACATACCTGAAACAAGGAAAAGTAATTTTTAAAATAAAATGTCATACTAACTGTTAAAGAATTTGATAACTACGCCCATGTTCAACCTCTGCAGAGGTAAGCATAGAAAGAAAAAACAAGTCTAATCATCAATTTAATGTACAATTTGAACTATGAAAAAATGTAAAGCTTGGTATTTGTTATCATTTTTTAATGATCCGCAAGAAATAAAATATCTGAAGAATATAATTTTAAAGTTATATTTAAATATACATAGTGTTCAATAAATACGAGATATGCTAGTCTGAAACTCGAAGGTAAAGTAACTCGTTCCAGCTTTGTTTTTGTAATCATGCTGCTTAATGTTTTGCTATTTTTGAAAATCATTTTGATTATAAATCTGTGTCCAGTTCATCCAAGCTTTTCCGATAAGGCTTTAGCGTATGGTAATAGAGTTGTTATCGTGGTTTTCTGGTCCTGCCTAGATGGTATATTAAGTTCTTCAAACGCCTTGTTAATAATATTTTCCGCATTTCCATTCGTCAAAAGGTCTTCTCTAAGTTTCAGTTGTTCTTCTTTGAGGGCCTCTGGCGTGCTGCAGACATTTTTGGCTCTATGGAGTAGTGTTTTGATGTTGGCAGTTTTTTGTTCTTCTTCCTGTAGACTGTAGTTTGGATTCGGGTCAAAGTCTTTTGGCAGGCACCATCTCTCTTCCCTTCACTTCCAAAAGAATTGCGATTTTGTTTGTACGCTATGGTGCACCAACTCATTTTAATTTAATTTGTTTGGTTTTTAACAGAAACAAACGGAGATTGCTTGAATCTGACCTCACTTATAGCCAGCTCAAACCCTGACTTGAACCACCTAGATTATTTCCTATGAGGCTATTTTAACTCGTTAGTCTTCATTACGACATTGGAAAAAGATTTAAAAAATCGGATAATGGCTCAACAAGAAATGACACTGGCGTTTTTGAGAGAGTTCAGCAGTCATTAAGAAGACTGAATGCTTTCATTCAACTTGGAGGTCAAATAACCTTGAGTACCTAAAGAGAGATGCGTAGAGCCGCACTCTAACGGTTGGTTTAGTCAACAGCCTAACCTGGCATTAACATCAAAACTATTAGTCAAATAACCCACAGTTCAGTTGGTAGCAATATATTAATCTTAAACCCAAAGAAAATAGTCTATGTACCTGTGGTAGTATTAAAATAGTAGTAGTGGAGAAGTGTGTGAATTATGGCGTCGTGAAGAATATTTTGTAGATTGTAGTTTTAATGGTAGTTTTGTTAGAGTTTGGTTTTCAACTATGTCGTAAAGCATTTTGGGAATGTAGACCGTTGAAATAAACAATATTAGTTAGTATTTTGAATGTTCATCTGGGATTTTTCCCTCCTCGCAATGGTTTCTGAAAAATACAGATAAGTTAAGTACTTGAATATCAAGTTGTAGTATCTAAGGGCAGTTTGTGGAAACTGCCCGGAACACTAGTTGTCCTCTTATAGCAAAAAACTCTCCCGCAGGATTAACAGTGAGAAAGTAGGTCTACAGATTTGTCAACTAGTATTCCAGTATAATATGTTGTGTATTTTGTGTTGTACTGATCTGTTTTTTTTGTGACGTTTCGATTCCTTATCAGGAATCGTTGTCGAACAATGTTTGGTTGAATGTTTTGCACTATATTCGCTTCACTTTTTTGGAAATGTCAATTGACTGATTAATTGACTTTGAAGTTTCCTTTTTGATGTTCATTCGTCAGAAGTTGTTGCCATGCAACCGGTATCTCTACAGAGGGTGTTCCGATTTCTCCATTATTCAACAACATGCAGACACTTTCTTTGATTTTTCTTTTTTTTTTGGTATGTTCTTCCTTAAGTAGTATTTTTGTCTTATTCCAGTCCATTTTGTGTGTACCATTATCCGTGAGTACATGATTTGCCAATCTTGATCTGTCTATATGTCTTCTTGTGACGTTGTATTGGTGCTCTTTTGTTCGAATTTAGAGAGGTCTTGATGTCTTTGAGTACCGTTTTCCGGTTTTGTTTTTGTCAAATTTGATATTAAAGTATTATTTATATTAAAAATCGTTTTTACTTGGTATTTATTGCCAAGACGTTTAATTTTTTTCGGAGGTGCCGGAAACATAAGGAATAACGTTTATAATTGTAGAGTTAATATCAGTTTGTGTGTTGTTATTTAAATTGGAAGTATTGTGTGTTGTTTGTGTCGTTTGTTGGTTTCTTTGTTTTTTTTTCGATTTGGTAAATTGTTTTGCTTATGAAATTTCTTTCTAAAACTTCCTTTATCAAACATAACTCTTTCTCAAAAATTTCCTTTGTTGCTGAAACTGCTTTGGCTCTGTCATATAAGGATTTAATGACTCCTTTTTTACATTTAAAGAATGATTTGAATAAAAATTCAAATATCTATTAGTATGCGTTGGTTTCCTATAAATGGTTGTAGTGAAGTTCCAAAAATTGTGTGTACAGTGTACCTTGTGCCTGCGGAAAAACATATACCGGTGAGACATCAAGACCTCTACAAATTAGAACAAAAGAGCACCAATACAACGTCTCAAGAAGACATATAAACACATCAAGATTGGCAAATCATGTACTCACAGATAATGGACACACAAAATGGACTGGAATAAGACAAAAATACTACTTAAAGAAGAACATACCAAAAAAAAAGAAAAATCAAAGAAAGTGCCTGCATGTTGTTAAATAATGGAGAAATCGGGACACCCTCTGTAGAGATACCGGTTTCATGGCAACAAATTCTGACGAATGAACATCAAAAAGGAAACTTCAAAGTCAATTAATTAGTCAATTGACATTACCAAAAAAGTCAAGCGAATATAGTGCAAAACATTAAAACAAACATTGTTCGACAACGATTCCTGATAAGGAATCGAAACGTCACAAAAAAACAGATAAGTACAACACAAAATACACAACATATTATACTGGAATACTAGCTGACAAATCTGTAGACCTACTATCTCACAGTTAATCCTGCGGGAGAGTTTTTTTTCTATAAGAGGGCAACTAGTGTTCCGGGCAGTTTCCACAAACTGCCCTTAGATACTACACCTTGATATTCAAGTACTTAACTTATCTGTATTTTTCAGAAACCATTGCGAGGAGAGAAAATCCCAGATGAACATTCAAAATAACCATTTACCTCCTCAATCATTTAGAAATTACTTAATATTAGTTAGTACTTCACATTAGTAAATCGTTGTATTAATTTAGTGAATTGAACTCATAATTATGTCTTAGTATTCAGAGGTAGTTGTTTATAATAGTTCTTTTAGATCAGATTTTTCAAAAATCATCAAAGGACAAAATATTCTTAGAAAAGCCGGGGAGAGAAGTAACTAGTGCGTTTCATAAATACATTGTAAATCTATTTGGTTTAAAAAACTATCTCTCACAACACGATTGCTTCTACTTATGTTTTGAATTTCTAAAGTAACGGCAAATAAATTGTGCCCACGCCATTAATTTTCCGTTTTTGATAAAAATGATAACTGAGTCTTAAAAGTTATGGCTTAGATTAATGTTTGCTAAATAAATCAAAGCACGAAACTCAAATTTGTCTCCTTCCTATTTCTATTTTTCGTCTTATTTTAAGCTTCGTCCCGACTCATTCGAGAACGAATCCTCACCAATAGGGTCGACTGATAATCGTGCCCAAAATTAGCATCAAGTCTAGAGAGGTTTCATTCATCATCGCCATTCAGCATTGGATGGATGGATAATCGGGGTCTTTCCCCTACGCTGAATCGTATACAGGGCGACCCCCTTTTTTCGTTTCAGACGCTCGCTCCACCCACGCGACACAGAGTGTCTTCTTCTGATGGTGGCACGCGACTAGCTTCGACCAGGTGTCTTTAATTCGGCTGCGGCCCGGCCCGACGTTCGAACGGTGATTCTTTTTTATTTCTTTGCTGAGATGGCCCCCAAGGGTTTACGGCACTTTCGCTTGCCTTTGACCGTGGCGGCGATTTGCCGAAGAAAGTTTAGGGCTGAAAATAATACAGTTTTAGGAGCTACAAAGAATTAATTCTATTTATGTAAGATCTCTTATCTAGTAGTCAACATATGTATAATTGATGATTGTTTCAGTCTTCACTTGGACGAAAATTCATTTTTAAGGTTACTTAAAAAACACTAAACACTTAGTTAAATTTTGACTATTTATTTATATTTATTTGACGTATGTTTCCCCAAGTCTGGCTTCTTTAGAAATTGTATATACAATCAATGCTATAATTATTTTCTAACAAAGAAACTAAAGGTAAGGTAATAAATAGGGTGTCATCTTAAGTGTTGGGAATTCCAGAAAGTGGGCGGGGTATAGGCCAGATAAATAATACATTTATGAAACATTGTTGACAACAGTTATGGTTAATATAATATAATATTACTTAGAAATAGATTTCGAGATTAGGTAAGGGAGACGGATCAGTATCAATTTGATCATTAAAGAGATTGAAGGAATTTTGTTTTTTGTTGATTTCCAAGGATTCCAGAAGATATAATTTTTTACTTTTGTTTTGTAGATGTAAAATGTCGAATGCATTTTGAGGTATATGGTTTTTATTTACTTATTTATCAAACAATAGGCCGTCGCACAGAAAGTCGCAGCTTTCCAATTAAGCAGCACACTATTATAGTAATTACATTCAAAAATAAAGCAAAAGCTTGTTTAACCTAAAAACTAATTGTATATATAAAGCAAATAATGAAAAATATTGTTAGCAATACAAAATTATAGTTGTATTGTTTTTGTTTAACAGTATATTTAGAGTATCCAAGCTCTATGAGATAAATATAAAAGAGAGAGAACATAAAAAACCCATACTTAAACTCAAAACAATTTAAAGCTCTTAATTTAGAAGATTGAAATGATACATTAAAAATATCTATGTGGTTAAAGTAAAGGTTATACAGGGTGAGTTTTTTTTTGATGATCATTATGGGGATCTCGGAAACTAGCAGAGATAGAGCAATGGTTAAATTGGGAAAGAATTGCAGTTTTACTGGCCCAATTTAATGACACTTTCGGATTTTTGTAAAAAGTCATGGCTTACTAGATATTTTGAAAAACGAGATTCTGTCGATTTAGTCAAATCCCTCTAGCTCCTTTGTTTTTGATTTTATAAAAAAAGTGTAAATATCAAAATTGAAGGGAATTGTATCCCGAATATGATTGTCATTCCTCGTTTGCGTGACACCTCTCGTTTTCGAGATATGACACAAACTGATCTTTTTTTGAATGGAAGCCATAGTTAGATATGACCTCAAAAAATGAGATATTTTTAGAGTTTTTCAACGATATAATACTCGATATAGTTATTCATAAAAATAACGGAGTTATGGATGCTTTGCTCTCTTATTTTCACTTTTAATGTAGTTAGCCATGAAATAAATTGTTTTCACTTTGACGTTTCCAGTAATTCCATTAGTAGTGCTTAACTGACAGTCGATATTGACTAGTTTTCGGGATATAATGGAATATTCTAACGAAGAAAAACTGAATATGGTGGAATGTTATATCATATGCTATAAAAATTCAGTTCGTGCAGCTGAGGAAAACTTTCATAGGTATTTTAGTCGTCGTCAACTTGCTCTATGTACATTTAAGACGTTTTACGATAGTTTACGCAGATATGGATCTTTTACTAAACCACCAAAGGAACGTAATCAAATTAAGGAAGCAGCACAAATAAATGTTTTGGCAATGGTAAATCAAAATCCATCTACATCAACTCGTGAGATTGTTGCAGAAGCTGGCACATCTCAACGAACTGTAGTTAAGGTACTGAAAGCGCACAAGTTCCACCCGTACAAACTTACAGTTTCTCAAACTTTGCATGCTGGTGACGAAGATCGACGTATTTTCCATTAAAGGTGTTATGGTCAGATGAAACTAGATTTACTAACTGCGATAGACAATAGACATAATGAGCATATCTGGGCTAAAGAAAACACTTTCCATGTAGAACAAAGACGACCACAGATAAAATTTGGTTTTAATGTTTGGTGTGGTATTATAGGGTCTACTATTCTGGGGCCTTTTATCTATGACGAATCACTTACTGGGGAGCGCTACTTGCATTTCTTGCAATACACTTTTCAAGACATGTTGCATAATTTGAATTTGAGAACTCGTTTGAAAATTGAGTGGTTCCAACATGATGGAGCACCTGCTCATAACTCGTTATTAGTAAGACAACACTTAGATAATATCTATCCAAACTCTTGGATAGGAAGAAATGGCCCACGCGAATGGCCACCCCGGTCTCCCGATTTGGTGATTATATACTTCTATTTATGGGGTGCTATAAAAAAAAAACAAAGTATACAAAAGAAAGTATGAAACAGTTGGTGACCTCAGGGAGGCGGTATTACAAGCAATTGAAGAAATTGATAGGCGGTCTGTGAGGAAAGTGGTAATGTCAATCTTAAAAAGATGCCATTTTTGTCTAAATAACAATGGTGGACTTTTCGAACATAAATTGTAACCATTATTATGTACTTTAATTTCTTAAGTTGTTAGTAAGTACCTACTTATTTAGTTTTTTCGTTATATCTGATATACCTAATAAAAAAATTGTTCAATGTTTTTTGGAATAGTTATTAACATATCAATCTATTTCATGGCTAACTACGTTAAAAGTGAAGATAAGAGAGAAAAGCATCCATAACTCCGTTATTTTTATGAATAACTATATCGAGTATTATATCGTTGAAAAGCTCTAAAAATGTCCGATTTTTTGAGGTCATAGCTAACTATGGTTTCCATTCAAAAAAATATAAGTGTGTGCCATATTTCGAAAACATGAGCTGTCACGCAAACGGGGACATGAGAATCATATTCGGGATACAATTCCCTTCAATTTTGATATTTACACTTTTTTTATAAAATCAAAAACAAAGGAGCTAGAAGGACTAAATTGACAGAATTTCGTTTCTTCAAAATATCTAGTAAGCCATGACTTTTTACAAAAATCCGAAAGTGTCATTAAATTGGGCCAGTAAATCTGCAAATCTTTCCCAATTTAACCATTGCTCTATCTCCGCTAGTTTCCGAGATCCCCATACTGATCATAAAAAAACTCACCCTGTATAACCTTTACTTTGAAAACTCGAAATAACCTTCAAATATTACATTTTATGATAGGTGGAAGAATAAAAGAATACTATTATAAAATTAAAATTCAGTTGAATATGTAAAAAAAAATATCCCGAAAATGAGCTCCGTTCACTGTAATTTCGAATAGTTTGGCTTTCTTTACCCTTATTGTTCGGTATTTAGTTTCAATTCTTGACCTGTTCCATTTCATACTACTTTTACAAGGGAAAAGATGTTGGTAAACTTACCTTCATATCGGTATTCCCTAGAATTTACCCATACAATACAAAATCACAGGACGTCCTGTTAAAAAACACTATCAATGATCAAAACAAGTGCCTTTACTACCCTTTCCCTTCCAAATTAAACTTGTACCCTATCGAATAACTTTAAAGTTGAAGGTCCCCTACAACAAGACTGTCTCCCTTCACTAAACTCATGCATACACCTACTCCCGATTCAATAAACGCCCTGTGTGTAACAGGTTGAAGTGTCCCGTCAAGATATTCCCCCTCATATTCGATGATTCGAATAATCGCGGATGGGGTAGTGTTCCCCCAAAAACACCGCTTTGACCTACATTCACCTGAAAAGTAGGGACCTACGGCCCGTTATCTCTACAGCATATAGAGTCGTGTTTTTAACCCCTCTTTGCATATCTCCACACATAAACATTTGATTGTTTACATCGAGGAAAGGGGTACGGAATGTGCAAATTGGGCAGTGCAGTATTTAAGTGAAGGGCTTTTGTTTGGTATCTATAGAGGATTTGTTAGGACTTGAGAAAGCATTTGTTATAGGTTATCAGACCAACATGAAGACTGTCGCAATAGTTATTGTAAATGGTATACAACAGGTTACGCAAGGTCAAATCTTTGTATAGGGCAAACAATAGGGGAAGAATGTCTAACAGATCGCAATTATTGGGTAGGTTGCAGGTTTACGAACTAAAATGATTCTTACTCTCTTCGAGGTGTCCTTCCTTTGTACACAAGACAATATATATTATATATAATATACATTGTTTCTGGTCAAGGAACCTTCATCAGTTGCGCTTCCCACAATTGAATGTCCTCTCGAACACTTCTTTATGTATTTGAAACATTTCGTTAAATTTGAAGACGCGAGATGTAAGATCGACATCTAGGATTTTCGAGAGAATCAGCACACAGTGGTTCCGAATCTGGAGCCGTTCCATGTAATTGCTGTTCTCCCTTAACTCCTAGTACAGAATGTCCCGATAAAATTTTCAGGTTACTTTACCTGTCAGAGATATTGAATACTCTCTTCGAGGTGTCATTCCTTTGTACGCTGTTACCGCTAGTGTTGTTGAACAACCAAAAACATCAATTCGTCATCGTGCACAGCAATTGAACATTCCAAAAGCGACTTTATTCAGAATTTTGCACAACGATCTTCAGTTAAAAGCTTACAAGATTCAGATAACGCAAGAAATAAAGCCAACCGACTTTGGTTTACGTCGTCAATTTGTTAAATTGGGCCATACAACAGAAACTCAGAAACTTGAAAATGTGAATTTTTTCAACAAAACATTCATCTTCAGCGATAAAGCACATTTTGAATTGGATGGATTTGTTAACAAGCAAAATTGTCGAATCTGGGGTGAAGCAAATCCACGTGAAATAATGGAAAGACCGATGCACCCACAAACTGTTCGGTGTGGTTTTTGGGCTGGTGGAATGTTTGGTCCATACTTTTTTGAAGATGACAATGGAAATGCTTACTAACTTGTTGTGGAATGAATTGGAGCATATTAATGTGCAGAATATGTGGTTCCAACAGGACGGTGCAACATGCCATTCAGCAGCAGAAACAATCAATCTTTTGAAACAGAAATTTGGTAATCGAATAATTGCTCGAAGAGGAAATATGAATTGACCCCCTAGATCTTGCGATATAACACCTCTAGATTTTTTCCTATGTTGCTGTTTGAAAGAAAAGGCCTATGCCAACGATCCACAAACAATTGATGACCTAAAGGAGAACATTATTGAGTGTTTCCACGTAATTGAACCGCAGTTATGCCAGAAAGTTATCGAAAATTTTGGCAAAAGATTAGAGGCTTGTCGTACAACAGCAGGTGGCCACTTACTAGATATTGTTTTCCATTACTAAACGGAAACAATTGTACTATCATTTTAAATAAAAGATTTGATCATTCTAAAATAATTTGTGTATTTTATTAAATATGGACCTTGATAAAAATTCCTTCATTCAACCAGGTAAAACGATGGCTTCAGTATCAGGAGTTATAGTAATAGGTGTAAAGTGTCAACAGAGGGAATACAATTTATATATTTTGCGAATGCTGAAGGTACAGCTACTAACCAGATCGTTTTTCTATAAAGTAAGTGAACCAATAAAACTCTTGATGGGGCTCTGGGCATTCTCTTGCTATTGAATTTTTTTACTACAAAGACAGCCGAAGTGTTCTCTGGCTAACAGTTGAGGCAACTGAATTCTAGATTAATAGAGAAACACTGTAAAGTCGTGTGGCTCCTTATAGTAATAGAATGACAGTTTGAGATAGTCAGAATCCACGAGACAGCGACAGAAATCGCGTAACCAATGGGCGACAGAGACAGCATTCATGCCACCGTTTGCGGACCGGCAGTGTCGCTTGTGGTTTTTAGCTTAAATGAACATTTTTTTGTGAAGAAGACCTTTAATAGAAGAAAATAGATCCTCAAAGTGAGAGATTTCAGTTGACAAGTGTTAATTAACTAATTAAAATAAAGGTCTTGTAGATTTCTAGTTGCGTACCATGGATTTACTTCAGAGTTAATTCATCAAGTATATGGAGTTGCTTTGGCGACATTTTTAAGTTCAGAAATTGGGGTACACGTTTTATTCGGAGCTCCACATCTTACCGACTGGTTGTTGATGGCGTTTGTGGGGTTTCCCAAATAAATAAAGTGACAGGCGACATTGTCGCGGTCTTTTGAATTGTGTCACTGTCGCTTGTCTCAGTCGCGTGTCTCAAATGGCACCTTAAGACTGAAATTGAAATTGTACAACCAATGATCACCTGACCAACTGAATATTCTTGTACTGTATATTCCTGGACCAACTGAATATTCTTGTACTGAAAACTACGAGGCCAAGCAATTTAAGTGTTGCTGAATACAAGCAACAAACTAGCAATTTGGGATTTGTAAAAAATCATTTCTAATATTACAAAATGTTTGTCTTATTTTATTAACCCACCCCCGTGTTTGAATTATCCAAGCCCCAGTTGCAGGTTGCAGTTTTTGAATTATCAAACACTTCTTTCAATTAAAACTCTAATATTCAACTAAATTTGGTTCAATTTTATGGACTATTGTCCGACAGTAGGTTGCAATGAAATTAAAAATAGAACCGGGTTATTAACGGAAAACGCTGAAGGCTTTGCTTAACCCGGTCAAGTTCATGTTTATATTCTCGGGAACTTTGTACGCCGCCGTCAAAAGATTATTTTGGTAATAAAGCACAACCCGTAACAAAAGAACATCTTTACAAACGCGATAAAGGATTGGCGGTTCATTTTTTTATATATTGATTGATTATTACTGTGAGAATATATTAAGATGAATTGGAAATTATCGTAATTTTTTTTATATTATTATTTAAACGTACATTGAATAACCACATCTATTCATATCCCTTATACGTTTGAAATACTTAAATAATAAAGCTTCCTAACCAGAAAGGAAATATCCTCATGCGTTCAAAAGTCTAATAACATTATTTCTTGGCTTATCAATTTCCCGGCTGTTTAATTCTGGTAACCTTCTGTATTTCTTTATCCTCTCCTCATGGCAACCTGATTTCTTTCCCTATAAGATTTGCAAGGTCTTGTAGGTGTATATTCTATGCCATATTTTAGCCACATATTATTGTCCTTTTTTTATGTTGCCATATTATATCACTCGTCTTTCTTCTATTTTGTATAAAATATTTTCGAAAATGCTCCGATCGAGATATCATACAGCTCTATTTCTACAGCGTTGAGTCTCAGTTTGGTTGTAGATGTGATTTATCAAGTTTTTGACCCATATGTTGTGCACAGGGTTCAATAATAACTTTCAATTTTTCTTTTTTTTACCACCGAATGTTGTTCAGTTGGTGAATCGCCATAATTCCTTTTCTTTTGGTGTTTCCTAGGTGCAGGTAGTCTCTGTAGCCGTTGGTTACCTTGTTTCCGACTCGTATGTTTGATGGTGCTTTTTACTACCAGATACGAGTATTCAGTTGTATTTGAATTTTTTTAGTCCCCTCTTGGGATTTTCTTCCATTAACTGTCTTGTGATATATTCCATGTCATTTTCGTCTTCAGCTGTTAGTATCTCATCGTCTGCATCATTCATTCATCGGTTCATTATCATCGGCTTGTCCAACATTTTGGGTAATCAAATATATAGTCTGCAACACTTTTCGAGTTCTTTTGGGCTTGGTGCAAACTGAATTAGTCAGTCTACTCATGTAAGAGAAAACACTATCTTCAGGGAAAACTTCTTGTCTAATATTCCTTGTTCGCAATTTTTTATACGAGGTCTGCCTTTTATATTTCGGGATTGGACAACCCTAGTCTTGCAATCTGACAACTGACAGCTCTATCGTAAAGTTTGACATTTTTGAGGTTGTACGTACTCAGAACGTTTTGACGTACGAGCGCTATGTGTTGTTTACAGTAACTTAAAGGATTCATCTCGGCCAAAAAATGGAATTAAATCGTAACATTTTCGTGCGTTTATTTTTTACAACTTTCGACGTGGATTAAGTAAGCAAGAGTGCATGGATGAACTTAATTTAATTTTTGGCGATGAAACTCCATCAAGGACCGCTGTTTATCGATTGTATGGTTAATTCATTCGAGGTCGTAGTTCACTCCAAGACGAATTTCGTGAAGGTCGTCCAAAAATATTTGTTGTTCCGGAAACCATTGATGCTGTGCGCGAACTGATTTTGCAAAAGTGTATAGATCTTCACGAGGAATATTTTGAAAAACAATAAAGCGATTTTCTATGATTAATATTTGTTTTGTTCTCTAATCCCTCGCACTCTCCAATCTTATCAATTACTTTATTACCCTCCTCATTTCGTGTCCTTGAATTCAAATCTTCTAGTAGTAAAAGTTCTTTTCTAGAATTTATATTTGCTAGAAGGTGTGCTATTTTCTGATAAACCTCATTTTTCTTTGTTTTACTTTCATCAGCTGTAGGCCCATATCCACCTAATACCACAATTTGTTTGTTATTTTTCATTTTTTCATTGTAACATCATTATTCCTTTTGTTTTCTGAATGATATTGGCGGCATATTTTACAATGTTTATGTACTTTTTGGGAAACAACATCACAGGTCACGAAAATTGCTGTATATTCCAAACGTTTTGGGGTCTAGGTCAGACCCCGTTGTCAATGGTTAAGAAACTATGAATAAAAAAGACACAATTTTAAAGTGTAAAATTAAAATGTTTAACTATATGTGTTATTTTACTTCTGACGTAACCAAGAGAATTTTATTTGACAATATACGGGGTAGCACAGAAACTTCTAAAGATCATATAATAATAAAGTTCCTTTCAAATTGGAAAAAATGGTGATCTTCGGAATTTTATGTGGCGCTCCTAGGTGCGACTTTGTTATAAGATAGTGCATTCGCCAAATATGCGATCCAAGAATTTTGTTGATTTTGTTGATTCAGTGATCCGAAGTGAAACCTTATGAATTATTCCAATATTGGGTTGTTTACAAGGACATGAGCATTAGCAATTTCTTCCTGAATTATCGGCAACCAGGAACGATTGAATTCTACGAAGGTAGTAGCATTACAATCGTTTTCATTTAACAAAATTAAATCGGTCTCTTTTAGTTATCTTTTGATGTTGCGTTCTTCTTTGTGTATTATAACTGAATTTTGAAACTGTATTTTATGCCAAGGTCCCAAGTATGTTCACAAATTTTGGATTTTTTAAACTGTCGTTGTTTTATGTAATTTTTGTGTTCGTTTATTTGAACACCTAGAGGTCTAGACGTTTCTCCAATATAGAATATACAGCTATTTTCGTGTTATTACCCCAAAAAGTACATAAACATCATTATTCCTTTGTTGATTTCTCCAGTCAAATTTGGACACTCGAGCACAACAGTCATAGACTTCTTAATATCTGAACACAATCTTAAATAAAATGTGCATATTTAACAACTTCGACTTGGAACTTCCTCTGCAAAAAATACACTCCCTTCTGCCTGTTGCCGCTTTTTCAGCTTCTCGCCAGGCCGACTTAAATAACGTAAAAATGAAATCAGCGCCTTTCCATCAGATCCCACCTAAATTAGATCTCACAAAAAAAAACACGGTTTACCAGATTTCACCTTATTTGGAACGGAATCTTCGCGTCGGGACTTTAAACATGTTTTGATTTCCTTATCGCCTCGCCAGACTTGCGACAGCTGTACAACCGAGGGTGAGAGACATCGAAACTTTGGGCTCTCTTTCAACGATCTTCGCTGTTAATTTAGTTGAAAAATCTGCAGGATGTCATGCTGGAGCTTAGGAGGTATTAGCGTTATTACGGAAGTGAACGCCGGAGGAATTATTGAAATAATATTTAACTGGAAGGTACAAATCTTATCATATTATTGTAGCTGTGTATGAGACATAGGACAGTGCTCATAGGGCTCTATGCTTTCTACTTGCGATGTTTAAAATTCACGAATATACAACCAAGTAAATGTCTCTGGAATTATGAGAGATATTAAAATGAAATTTGGAAGGTGGATACTGCAGTAGATTGCCTATTTGTTTCCATTTTTTTTACGATTTCGAACTTCCTGTTTTACCGGAAGTAATGTCGATTTTAAAATTTGCAATGAAACACCCTGTATAGTTTTTCGTTTCTGATGAAACATATTATTGTGAATACTAAAATATCGGGTTTGATATTGTTTACTTCAATTCCTACCGAGATATTAACAGAAAAGTAACTAAGGACAAGAAAAATTCGATGGTAGCTAAACTCGGTTCAGATTTGATTTACGTCCGATATAAACAAACTGCTCGGTAAGGATTTGTATTTCTATTGGCCAATCGGTGGCATTATACCGTCACAGCGAACAGCACTGCTTGTTCCATAGTCGAATACACGTGCGTTTGTTTAAATCAGGCGCAAACTAAATCTGAATCAAGTTTAGTAGTCCATGAAATTCATTGCAGAAGTGACAGTAGTTGTCAAAATAAGTTATTAGTTTTTTTTTATTTGAACGTAAAAAGATTGTATTGTTTTAATTTGATCGTAAAATGGCCGAATTAAGTGAAAGAGAAAGAATGGAACTATTAATGATGATTGGGTATGGAGATAGGAAAAAGACGCATCAAGAAGTTTGTGACCTTTTTAACATTGTTCATCGGAATACACAAATATCCCGTTCAGTAGTGACAAAAACTTTGCGAAGGTACGACACAAGTGGAACAGTTAGCAATTTACCTAAAAGTGGACGGTTAAAAAGTGCAAGTAATGAAGGTGTAGCTCAAAATGTTGCTATATCTTTGGAAGAAAATCCTCACTTATCCACTACCGACCTCGCCAATATGCATGGAATTAGCCGTCGTTCAGTAGGAAGGATATTAAGGCGAGAAAAATATCATCCATATAAAATTCGCCTCGTTCAAGAACTCTCCGAAGACGATTTCGACAGACGTTTGCAATTTTGTGAAACGATGATGGATATGTGTAACCGTGATAACAATTTTATAAGAAATGTGGTGTTTTCAGACGAGGCTACATTTTGTTTAAATGGTACGGTTAACATAACTGCTGCTACTGGTCGCAAAGTAATCGTAATTGGGTACAAAAGGCTCATACACAACATCCCAAAAAATTGAACGTTTGGGCCGGCATTTATAACAAAAGAATCGTGAGACCCTTCTTCCTACAAGAAACTTTAAACGGAGATAGGTATTTACAGCTCTAATAACTATGGTGACAAATTTTCAACAACGCACGGGAATTTTGTAAATTTGAAACCAGAAGTCATGACTCTGGTTCTATTATTATGAGAACTGAATCTACATTTATGAATTTCTCGACGTTTCGGCTCTTGCTTTGAAGTCATTCTCAAGATACAAAAATCCAGAGCCTATATCGAACAAGTAGTCTGAGTCTGTCTGCCTCTCAAGCCTCACTGGAGTACTATAGTGAATTTTTCGAGACGTCCAAGGTCCTGACAATTTTAAATACACATTCATTTCATCTTGTTGCGCGCCTTAAGTGACAATCAGTAACGTTGGTCCGAGATCTGCAATTAAAAATGTTATTCTACCAAATTATTTAATCACCTATAAATGTCAGTAGGTGGGACACCTCAAATTCAAAATTTTAACGTAATTGTTAATACTTCAGTTTTTATTATACACATTACAATGTCATGGATTAGAACTATAACTTTCTGAACTGTATTCAAAGTTACATTCGGACCTGGATAGTTCGGCAGCTTTTGCACTACTTGCATATGAAAGTATTGTCAGAACCATGCCTAGACATTATAAATCTCTTTCAATTTTAATACAATGGAAATAACCATATGAGTTTAGGAAAGAAGAGTTGTTTCAAAATGTTGGGAAGAGATATTTACTCAATACTATTAAAAATATTAATATACTTTGTTTAAACAGCTTAAAATCTAAACACAAACAAACAAACAATTAGATGGTTATTGTCACTACCAAAATAAAAGTTCCGAAGCCTTGCAACAGCAATTCTAAGCAAATACGACTCCATAATCAGCAAACGGCGCAAGCAAAGGCAAAATAACGCTTACTAATTACAAAATGCTGTTCACATAAATTATGTAAGCCGGAGCAAGCACAAGCAGCTTTCGATACGCGCCGCTGACGTCACTCGGGGTGGCTGGGGGTTGATGTGATTCAGCGCGGGGTAGGTGAGGGGTGAAATACGTATATGCCGAGCTTAAAGAGCTTAGCGATTGAAGACAACGAATATGCGTTTCGAGTAGTTGGTCGTACTATGCGTACATCGAATCGTTTTAGTCGAGGCAGAATGTGGTAAAGCGGATGTGATACACATATGCCGGATTGGTACATAACCGTGGGGATTTCCGGTCACCTATGAACTCGACGAGAGCTTTAGTGAGAGATAGATTTGATATATCTCCTGCTTTAAGCAACATTTTTATGGAAAAAGTTGAAGAACAAACAATTTTGTCAAAACAGATAAAACCTTTGGTTTGGTGGCGTTATATTGATGACATATTCGTTATTTGGGAACATAATCTTGAAGACTTAAATGAAAAAACTTAACGACATAAACAACAAAGAACCAACTGTTCAAGTTCACTAGAACTTGAACGGAAAAACAAAATTATAATTCTTAGTCATTTTAATCACGAAACACAACCGATGTTTGAAACAGAAGTTTACAGAATACCGATTCACCTTAACAGACATCTCAACTTTTACTGTAATCATCCAAATTCAGTAAAAAGAGGTATCATCAAAACTCTATATGCCAGAGGAAAAACCAAATGTTCAAACACTAATAAATTTAATTAAGAATAAACGTTTACAAAAAATGTGCTCTCTTCCAATAATTATCATGAAAAATTTATTAATAAAGAGTTAAAGAAAATCGAATATCAAACGATCGGAAATCATCAACACCAAACTTAACCAAACAACACTAACTCCCAAGATAATCACGTTACTACAATACCATACCATACATACGGGATCTCTCAGAAAGACTAAAAAGAGTGGGGAACAACTATTAAAACATCATTTAAAACAAAAAACACTAAAATCAGTTACAACGAAAACAAAACCAAAAACAAAAAATTGCATTTATAAAATTCCTTGTGAATGTAAAAAAATTTATATTGGAGAAACTTCTAGAGCTCTAATTGTTCGAATAAACGAACACAAGAATTACATTAAAAAACAAGAGTTTGAAAAATCCAAAATTTGGAACATATTTGGAACCTTGAAAATACAATTTCAACATTTAGTTATTTTACACAAAGAAGAACACAACATCAAAACAAAAATTAAAAGAGTCTGGTTTAATTTTGTTAAATGAAAACGATTGTATCGCTACTACCTCCGTAGAATTCAGTCGTTCCTGGTTGCCAATGATTAAGAACGAAATTGCCAATGGTCATATCCTTGTAAGGTTTTTCCTAGGTTTTTCCTTATGATTTTAATACTTAGGTCACGTGTATACGACTTCCTAAGATTAATAATGGTGAGCAAGGTCGAGGGCAGAAGAGCAGAAGACAGTGTTCATGGCTGAGAAATGTGAGATATTAGATTAAAATAACAGGCATTGCTAAAAATAGCACAAGGCACAGAGCAATTTACTGAAGTTGTAGACACCTTCTATAAGAAAAAAACACCTTTGGACGATGAAGAAGTACTTAGTAGATTAAATTGCAATTACAACCATAAATTTGCGAGTATTGTAAGTAGATCTAGTTCTGGTCTATTACATTGTCTTACACAACTTTGTACTGCATAAGTAAAGTTTTTGGAGAATAAATTCACACATGCTAGAGAGGTCAATATATATTCATTTCGTCAAGAATCCCCAACAGCCTGTCTATAGGAATTGAATAGAGACCTTTACCATTTAGAACAAGAGTCCCCTCCCACAACCTAACTGAATAGAGGATTACCGATGCTTAAGGGTACTTCTACGGAACATTATGCAGAGCATGCTTCTAATTAGACGTATGAGTGATTCAACTCAACTATGTAAGCTTTGTATTTAATAAACATCTCAAATTACCAATACAACAGGGTTCGCTATCAATGGACTTAATTAATAGAACTATTTTTTCTGAGTTCTTTGGGAGTAACATCAAAAGAACTCAGAAAAAAACTAGAAATCAGCCATGGGACTGCTGTAACCAAAGTTTTTAGGGACTTAGAAGACTTGAAGAAGAAGCTTGCCCGAACCAAAAACAGCTCGACATTCTTGTGCCGATGTCGGGAGATGAAGATTATTCCGATAGGATTAAGATTTCGTCAACCTTACATGGATGAAAGAATCCATAGTATATTGGAACGAGCAAGCTTCGCAGCCGTCAGACACAGAATTCAATTTCATCGTTTCAATAAATTTAAATTATAAAAAGATATAGGGTATGTACAGAATGTCCCTGCTTTTCGTATACCAGAAAACGAGTTTAATAGAATTAAAAACAGTACTCTTATAAGATAGAGCAACGAATTCAGATCACAAAAACAAATACACTTACGTAAATTGAATGAGCATATTTTAAATAAAAATATACAAAAAAAACTGTCATTATCACAGAAAGAATTAAAGATTTCATAAAACTCCGTTTAACAAAAAGACCTAAACTTTGCAATTACTCCAAAATCTACCCCAAAATTGGATATTATCAGTTCTATATAACAAACTGCTAGGAAATTAAACTTTAGTGAAGCTCAAAAATATCGTGTAAGAGCAAAAATCGAAATTTAAAAACCTATACACATCAAAAACAATGTTTCTAAAAATGAACTATCTGCAATTAAAGCCTTAAAGTAATAATTATTCCCAAGGAACTCAGAAAAAATAAAAACTTTTGACAATTCAGTTCTCGTTATTTGAATCGTTTTGTCAATGTTCAGCGTTCATTTTACACGACATGTTTTTGAAATAAATGTGAAAGGTATCTGATGGCCTTTTGAAGTCGCCATGGTACGTGTGATGCTCAGAAACATACAAAAGTTGACGCAAAAAAAATAGTATACCAAACCAGGAAAAGAAAGTTTGAATGAGAAGGCAATTTGGAAACAAAATGGGCAATAAACTCGAGAAGAAAAATATATTCTTGTTAAAACACGAGTAATTAGAAGACAAGAAGCTTGAAGCTTTGAGAAGATCCAAAGAACATTTTGATGTTCAGCATATAAAGGCAACTATGGATGGAAAACTATGGACCATTGGTACGAAGAAAGAATCTATAATGTATTTCTGGATTTAAATATGACGTGTAAATTAACTCATAATTCAAAGATAAAATTTGTTGAGTTATAATAGTTCAAATCTACTTCACTTATTTAACATTCTGGCAAAATATCACGTACATAGTCCCTTTGATTGTAAGATTAAATTTTGGGAACATTATTTAACAAGCCTAGAATCCAAGGCAATTTTTTGCATTACACTACCACCTATTTTTCTATGTGAAGTGTGGACCTCCGTTAAGGAGCTTTCGCTTCAATATGACACTAGGCAAAGTCAAAGGCGCTACAATAATACCAAAATTAGCACATTAACATAAACGTCAGTTGTTTTTTTACCGTGCACCTTATTGTTAAACTGTTAGTTCTTAATAATTAATTGATACCAACCACTATTGCAATTTCCACAATTTACGAGTTTCCACTAATGTCATTGTCAAGGAACAATTTTTTTTGTTAAGGTGAATTGTGGAAATTGCAATTATAGTACTAGTGTATCAGTTAATTATTACAATGAATTTCCGAGAAGTATCGGGTATCTGTTAGTTCTTGTCTTAACCGTCAGTTAAGTTTTACGTTCTTCCCCACAGTAATTCGTGACGTTCGTTTGTTTTGATTTCCAAACCGAATCAAAGCTAACTAGATCTGGTTAGAACAAAAGCGACCGAAATGACGCACATTACGGTATAGTACCGGCGATGGCAATGGCTGTCTCTAACCTAAAAATAGGTACACACAACAAATACAATAATTGATTAGCAGCTGCAATTTTTATATCTAGAACATTATATAATTTAAGTACGATGAGAGAACGGAAACATCCAGTCGGATGCAAAGTCAACTACTCTCTGTTGTTTAGTGATTTAACAATCTATTTCCTAAATTATTTATTAAACAATCTCTCTCTCGGCTACTTTAGATGAAATTGTTGTTGATGATTGGATGTCGTCAGTGAATCAGATGCTCGATTAAGTGTATGGATGTGTGTAGTGTGTGCATATATTATTTTAATAAGTTCACTGGAAGAGATTGTTCTGGACGTCTAGTCTGTTCGCATTAGTTTGATGACACATACGCAGTTGCACTTTCTACTAGTTTACGTAGTCATTGGATATATCTAGCGTGTTATGCACGATAAAGTGACTTGGCAGTTAACGGCAACATTACCTGAGTCATAACTTTAAATTTTGTTGGTTTGGTTTGTGCTTTTCATTATGGAAGTACCTGGATGACCGAGCCTCGGTCGTGATTTCGATATTTTACCAAGTTTGCTATATACACATATTTTTCCCGAGAAGATTACTATTTAAAACTCCTTCTTACTTACCTAACGAATAATTTAATTTCTATGATTTTATTATTTTAATTATCTTAATAAGTGTATAAATTCACAAGATATTCAAGAATGATTTAATACAAAAAGATCTTTATTGGGTCTGTTAAGCATTGAGTGGTACCCCTAGGCGTGTTCTACTTTTACTTTTTAAAATACCTTTTCAGGTTATTTAAAATAGTCGCTTTCAGATTTTGCAAATAAATTAAATAAATCTTCAAAAATGCTCAGACCTAAGAAAATATAAATGTATATTTATATAAATATAAAGCCATTGACAACGAAGTCAAGAATAGTCTTTGAAACGTTTGGTTTTCCTTCAATATACATCGTTTTATTTCGATTGTGGTGTTATTGCCCAAAAAAAACATAAAATTAATTTGTCATCATATCTTACTATGGTGGTTAAACCTAACAAAAACGCTTTTTAACCGACTTCCAAAAAGGAGAAGGTTATCAATTCGTCTACATATTTTTTTTATGTATGAGGAGCGATTATTCAAAAACGGCTTGGTCAATTTTGATGATTTAAACCATATTATATTAAGGAACATTACAGAAAGATCCCATATAATTATCTGTAAAATGAGATTTACGGTTTTCTAGAAAATCAGAAAAAATAAAACATTTAAAAAATATATAACCGACTTCTACCTATAACTAAAAAGCTAAAAATAATTATAACAAAATACAACTCTAGCAAACAAATAACACATTCAATGTTGTTAGATACCTACCCAGGAAGTATAAAATGTAAACATTAAAAGATGCTCATTCTGTACAAAATAATTACCTACCAATCTAGTATATTTTTGAAGTCGGTGCCAAGCAAATCGAAAATCCTTCATTGCGTACTTATCTACTACTTTATCACACTTGATTGTTGCTTGGCACCGACTTCAAAAATATACAAGATTGGTAGGTAATTAATTTATACAGATTGAGCACCTTTTAGTGTTTAAATTTTTTTACTTCCTGGGGAGGTACCTAACAACATTGAATGTGTTATTTATTTGCTAGAGTTGTATTTTGTTATAATTATTTATAGCTTTTTAGTTATAGGTAAAAGTCGGTTATATTTTTTAAAAAATGTTTTATTTTCAACTTTTTAGTTTTTTTGAAATCAGGTAGTTTTAATTCTTTATTTTTTATTTTGTATGTATAACCTTAATAGACAGAACCAGGTAACATCGAAAGCCTCAACATTACACAATGTAACTTTCTCATTTAAATTGACAGGTAAATCTACGCGTTGACTTAATAAACCCAAAATATATTTATGCCTTATGGACTACGCCATGTAACTTTTTTTCAACTTTTTTTGACAACCTTGTATAACTATTTTTCCAACCTATGTACCAAATCCTGTACATACGACTGGCTATGGACAAGCATAAATTTGTTTGCTGCCTTCTATAAACTCTAGGACGGAGTAGAATCCATCCCATATTTACGGAGTCAAATCCGTCCTATATTTCAACCATAGTATGTAACACTTTGTGGGCTACCCCATAAATTATTTCATTTTTAACATTTTATATTATCGCCCTGTGTAACATTAATTCCTCTCCACACTTTATGCAACTTCTTATGGGCTATAAAAGAAATAATTTTTTAATCACACTGTATAAATATAATTCAACTCCAGCATATATTTCAACCATCCTGTATATGATTTGCTTATGTCCACATCATATAACAGTTTTTTAATCACCTTATATAATTTTAATTTCACAGTTTTCCACATTTTTATACCAGCAAACGTGCAGTCCACCCTATATCCCAACCTGTATATACGGCTGCCTACGGACCACTATCATTCTAGTCCGTCCTATATTTCAATCTTCATATAAATGCAACTCCTTCTATCACTTTACTTTGTGATTTTGTTTGCTATAACTAAACACCCTGTCTATAAACGCACCAAATAGCAGTTTAAAGTTTGACATGTGTTGTCACTGAATTTTCTATTAGGCCGGGAGAATGTGACAACCAAAAGCACCGTCTTCGCAAAATGGAAAAATTTGCATTTAAATAGGTATTTGCCTGGTATACAAACAAAACGAGATTGGTACTCATTGATTTAAGGAGCCGAAAATGCTATGCTTTACTACCTATATGCTGAGATGTACATAGAAAATTTTCAAATTCGCAATTAAAACTTCCAGTCCCTAAAATTACCGCACTATTACGTTAGAATTAAAATATTTATGAGGAAATGTCCGTTATGTCATTTCGAATAAATTTTTTATAAGAATTTTTGAATTTTCGGCGATTTTCTGCAAAACTGCAAGTTGCACGTCGCAGAAAAGTATATGAGATCACCTAAGGATCTTCCTTAATGAATTAAACGTTAAAAAACTATACACATCCATAAGGAGTTATCGAAAAATCGACTTAAATATTAGGGATATTGGTCGATTTCCATGCACGCATGTGTTCATTCACAAATTTTATCACTTTACCAATAGAATTCTTTTCCAAAATTTGAACTTTCACCAATCCGGATATATACTCTATTAAACAAGACCATATTCATTCAAAACTGTGCACCACAGGAGAAGAAATCAGGTAACATACATACAAAAAAAGTGAAAAAAAAATACGCGACGAATTGATAACCTCCTCCTTTTTGGAAGTGGGTTAAAAAGTAAATAAGGAACTAGATTTCAGCGATTTTCAATGAATATTCACTGTTTTCTCTAAAACTGCTCACTCAATTTGAATATAAATTGTATTATACAAAAATATGTTCCAGCTTGATTCCGTACATTTTTCTATAACGTAAAACATACCATTTTTCTGAAAATCGGAAAAATATGCACAAAAACTGTAAACATCATGGTAAATGTCAAATTTTCATCATAAATATCTAGTTTAATTGTCAAGATATGCCATGAAGGTATGTCGTACATGGTATTTGTAATGATTTTCATTTGATGCCTTTGAACTCAGTTTATTTTAGAGACGAAGTTAAGTTACAATCGCGTGAAATTACAGAAAATATTCCATTGGCTTATTAAAACAAAAATTTGTTATTCCGGGGATCTCTTCTGTGTGGAATACGGCTGAAAATAGTTATTGATTGCACACGGTTTCTAAACGGTTTTTATTTTAAGTCAGCTGAAGTCGGTTCTTTTTTAAATATCAATTAATTAAAAAAAATCTGATTACATTCCAATTATAAACAAAAAATGAAGTTAGTCAAAGTATAAAATCTAATTATTGTAACATTTATTTCATAAGGAATGCCTTGTAAGAATTTTGTAAACAGAAAAATAGTATTTCAGTTAAATTATTTTCTTATTAATTTTTGCACAATACCTACGTTGGACTTAGCACCGTAATTGTTTTCACTTTGCACAAGAGAATCTTCACCCTTTAAATATTTAAATATTTGTTTTAAAGATATCAGGCTTGTAAAATTCGTTAATTATTTACAGGATATTAACAAAACAATCGATATTTGAACAACCATCAATGTTGTTGCAAAATGGTAGGGTAACTATAACTGAAGAGGGTTCATTCAATTATTTCCTGTCATTTAAGATTTTTTTTGGCTTTACCTGGCTTTTGTTCAATGTTGGAAAAACGTTATCAGGGCATGTGTACACAAGAAAATTAGTTAGCCTTTTCAATTAAGTTAATCATTTTGTTTAGCTAAATGATCGTTATATAATTTTCGAATTTTTCGATTTGCTTTCGACTAATCACTTTGCAAAAGTGAAAAGTGGTATTGTTTTTATTGGTGACTTGTTTGTGTGAAACTCGTTAAAACATACTTCAAATGCAAACTAAAATAATTCTGTAACAATTGATCGACTATTAAGTCCGAAGAATTCTCAATTAAGATGTTTTCTTCATCTATTTCTGGATAATTGGAATATTTTCTATGAATTACCATATAGTTGTAATAGTAACAATTAAAACATTGTTGAAATTCATTGAAATCTGTTCGACACAAACTGAAGCAAGAAAAATAATCAAACTTGTTTGGCTTATCAAAAAATAAACTTTTCACCTGTGTCTTCGTATATTTAGGTATATACGGATATTTTTTTCAAAAACTACTTTACTAGTTCTTCTGATTCTTTCACTGGGGTAATCTATATGCTTGTGGGAAAGTTCTGGTAAATAAAATGGAGAAAAGTTTTTGTGATTATTTGGGATTTGTCGTATTATTTTTTCGCAAACAAAAATTTGGCCTGTGATTTTTTTTTATGTAAAATGATTTTTTTAGAAATGTATTGTATGATTTTAGTTTCTATATTGGCTGTGATAGAAATGTTCAATAACTATTTGTTGTTAAAACAATTCTCATACACTGATTTTTATAATTTTTTGACTAATATACTAGTATACAAAACAATATAATATTTCTGTTTTTTTTTATTTATCCATTTTTAACCGATTTCCAAAAAGAAGGAGATTATCAGTTCGTCGGCATCTGTTTTTATGTATGTTCAGTTATTATTCAAGAACGGCTTGGACAATCTTGATTATTTAAACTAAATTAAAAAAATATTCACTGTAAATGTCAGATTTTCACAATAAATATCTAGCTTAGATCTCAAGATATGCCATAAAAGTAAATCGTACAGGGTGTTTGTATCGGTTTTCATTTTGATTCATTTGAAGTCAGTTTCTTTTTGAAAAGAAGCTAATTTACGGGGCTTACATGAGTGAAATGGCAGAAAAGAAATATGTTATGCGGCGACCTTTCCTATATGGTATGCGGTTGTAGGTGTGTTTGCGTGCGTGCATGTGATATTGGGTAGTACATAACCAGTTGCATATATAGGATGGTTGAAATATAACCTGGAATTGAATTATGGTTATATAGGGTGGTTAAAAAAGATTATATAGTGTGGAAGATAAGCAGTTGCTTATACAAGGGGGTTGAAGTGGTGGAGTAAAATTATTGTTATTCTTTTTTAAACATAAAATATTTTTTATATATCGATAATAACCTTTAATGCACTAACCACTTTGGAATAAATTATTAAAAAAAAACAAAAAATTATTTTAATTCAAAGATATTGTTCATTTTATTTATTATGGCACTTTTTATTCTTAGGAGACTCTACCAAACTTGAGCAGTATCCATTAAAAAATAACCTGAAAATACTTGAAACTAAAAACAAGAAGGTATTTATTGTAGAATTTGACCATGATTGCATTTAATTAAATCTGTATCGTTTGCGAGATCTTATAAATATTTAAAAGGGTTTGCCAATGACAAAATTAACCACTTAGCCCCATCTAATTGTTTTTGTGACTTACGTTTACTTACCGGTGATTCCCTGACCTGTGCAAAGGCACTTGTTGATGTGAAAACCCCCAAAATTAACCTAAAACCCAACGGAAAAGGGACAGACCGATTCTACTTACAAGGAAAAGGGTGTTTGGAAGGGCTGCTTCTAATGGACTGCGACTTCCCAAGGATCAGACAAATGGTCCGGACTATGATAGGCAATTAATTTGAAGGCAATGAAAACGTAATTTTCGGGTGTGAACTTGCTATTCTTGAGACATCTGCCGTTGGTGTAAAGCCATGTCGATTAGAAAGGGTGGTATAGAAAGTGAAAGTGAAGTCAAGTTAATGGAAAGTCACACTGTTCATTATTCGAAGAACAATGCGTTTTAAAACTTGAAAAATGACATTCATGTTTAATTTGAAATTAACTAATCTAGTTATTTATAAATTGTAAATTTTATTTCAAAATTATTTAACATGGCAGAGGTATTTCAGATCTCAAACTTACTGCGTCCTCCTTAATCTAAAATAATACTAGCTGACAAAGAAATCGCAACACCTACGAGGAGATGTTTAAATTTAATGTTGTTTTGGAAGTCATAGATGGCTATTTATTTATTTATTTACCGACTTCCAAAAAGGAGGAGGTAATTTTTTTTTTGCTTTTTTTGTATGTATGTTACCTGATTTCTTCTCCTGTGGTAGGTACCTAACAACATTGAATGTGTTATTTATTTGCTGTTGTATTTTGTATTATATATTTTTAGCTTTTTAGTTATAAGTAGAAGTCGGTTATATATATATATATATATATATATATATATATATATATATCCCATTAAACTCATAAGGGAAAACCTAGGAAAAACCTTTTGTACAAAGACAACATATTTTCAACTTAATGTCTTCTACCAACAAGATTTTGGCATGGCAATGGGTTCCTGTATGTCTCCAGCTTTAAGCAACATTTTTATGGAAAAATTTGAAGAACAAACAATTTTCTCAAAACAGATTAAACCTTTGGTTTGGTGGCGTTATGTTGATGACTAATTCGTTATTTGGGAACATAATCTTGGGGATTTACATGCATTACTTAACGACATAAACAATACAGAACAAACTATTCAGTTTACACTAGAGCTTGAACATAATAACAAATTACCATTCTTAGACATTTTAATAACCAAAACACAATCGACATTTGAAACAGAAATTTACAGAAAACCGACTCATACTAACATATATCTCAACTTTAACTCTAATCATCCAAATTCAGTAAAACGAGGTATCATTAAATCTCTGTAAGACAGAGCAAAAACCAACTGTTCTAACATCAATAACTTCAATGAAGAAAAAACGTTTATAAAAAATGTATTTAGTTATGGAAGTCGGTAATTCCAAAAAGGAGGAGGTTATTTTTTTTTTGTAAGTATGTTACCTGATTTCTTCTCCTGTGGTAGGTACCTAACAACATTGAATGTGTTATTTATTTGCTAGAGTTGTATTTTGTTATAATTATTTTGAGCTTTTTAGTTATAAGTAGAAGTCGGTTTATATATATATATATATATATATATATATATATATATATTTAATGTTTTATTGATAAATTTAAAAATGCAAAAAACGACTACAACATTAATTGAAAAAAAAGTTTACATGACAAAACATGCCCCAAACTTTAACAAATTTTAGTCATTTCATGCTCACTATAATGTTTTACCAAAACAATATATTAAATTTAAACATCTTCTGGGAGTTGCGATTTCTTTGTCAGTGAGTATATAGTATATATTGACAGCGTTGCTCCGGATAATTCTTGCCTGTGTAGGAAGCCCATTTATCTGGAGAATGTCGGTTCTGAAGGTTGACTACGCAAAATCCCTAAGGGATCTAACAGGGTCTGCATTTACGATATTTGCGATTCAACACAGTTTTTGGGGATATACGGACAAGCGAAAAGTAAACAAAGACGTTTTATTAGGGCTTTGTAAACAATGTTGCACGAGTTTAGAGTAAAAGTTTTTGGAAGAGAAAATTGGAGAGAACAGTAACTTTCGTGCAAGCCAATGGTGCATAGCTATAATAAAATCGATATGATCTGTAGGCAATAATTTTTACTTTTCGACTTTATTTTTAATTTGTTATTGTATGGTTTTACAGACTCGGTAGATTTACTTTTATTTTGCTATATTCTTAAAAATACATACAAATATTTTGAATTTGAAGCAATCTCGGTACTCCCCAGTTTAAAGTCAATATCAGGCAGTTTCATCTTCTTTGGTTGTAAGTTTATTTATTTCTTATTTTGATAGCTTTTTGGCAGTCTCCTAAACCTGCTAATTGTCAGTTATCTGTGAGGACTAATTTCGTCTTTTGGACTCTCTTTTGGTGACTGGGTTGTATTGCAGTCCTTGATTACTATTGTGTGTGGTGTTTTGATACGTGTTCTCTCTTGTTTCTTGATGGTTTGCTAGGATATACTGATCTACTTTTAGTTCGTTTGCTAGATTTTTTGTCTGTGAATCCGAGGCAATCTTGTGCATCACGCCTGTTTGGCTTTCATTCTGCACAGTTCTTACATTTTAACAGTTCTGGTTTGATGTGGTATGGTGATTTGTCGTAGCTATGTTTCTGCGGCAAATTCTTGAAACTACTTTGGAGACATTTAAAGAGTATATGCTACTCCTCCAGAGTCACTGGTAGATCAGAGACATCGTATCCAAAAAGAATGTGGGCGACTTACTCCAGATATTTTTTCCAATGTGCGCAATGAATTTGCTCTATGCTTTGGTGGAGTCGCCGGTATTAAAAATATGAAAAAACTATTCGGAACATGGGATAAATTGAAAAGAAATTGGATTAATTCCGGGATTTCACGAAGTGGTTCCATTTTTTTTTTCAATAACAAAGCTTGTACCGTTTCTTAGAAAATCGGGAAAAAAAATTGAACAACTTTGTTATACATTAAAATTTGGTGGAGTCGCTGGATTAAAATTTAACTGTTCGGAACTTGGGATAAATTGTAAATAAATTGAACTAACCAAAATGTAAGTTGAGTACCTTTCTTCGAAGTTTCCTTGGACTTCCATCGTCTTGAAGTGGTTGAGATCAAGCAAGGAAACATCCAAGAAAGAGTTACATTGTCTACCAGCTTTAGACTAACATTAAGTACCTTTATTTTTAACTAGCTGTCGCCCAGTGGTCGAAATTCGAATTGTGTCAATATCTCTGGCAGGTTAAGTAACCTGAAAATTTTATCGTGACATTCTATCCTAGGACTTTAGATAGAACAACAATTACACGGAACGGATCCAGATTCGGAACCTCTGTGTGATAGTTTCCTCGAAAATCCTATATGTCGGTCTTACATCTGGCTTCTACAAATAAGTAACGAAATTCAAGTTTTTTTTCAGATATAATTCATAGGACTTTATTTGTGTTCAAATTCGTAATTCTTAATTTAATATAACAACCATTCAATCGCTGATGGGCTACCGTACATATATATTTTTTTTAACCTACCTGTATAGCTATAATTGCACTCAATTCTCTAACATTTAATAAAATCCTCATTATAATAATTCCATCTCATTTTATATTTCCACCACCCTTTATATGCAACTACTCATGGACCACGCATATTTTTTAACATTTTTGAACAACCCGGTAAACCATTCTGTATATGCCACTGCCTATGAGCATGAGTATTTACTATTTTTGTTTATGAAATTTTTAACTATCTTCTGTAACTATAATGTTACTCCGACCTATATTTCAATCATCATATATATGGAACTCTTTGTGGGCTACTCTATAAATAATTTCCTTTTCTAACATTTTTTTATCATCATCCTGTATATCTATAATTCCTCTCACCCTATATTTCATCTTCCCTATATATACAACTGCTTATGGGTTACGAAATATTGCATTCCCATTTCCGCCACCCTGTATATGCATCTCTGTATAATATTTTTTGCACCACCCTGTATAACTGTAATTCTACTGCACCTTCTATTCCAAGAACCCTGTATTTCAGCCGCTATTGGGCTTCCCTATATAACTATTTTATTAGTTATAATTGCACTCTACTCTATATTTTAAACACCCTATATATGCAAATGCTTATGTGCCACCCACGAAAAGAATGATTTCTAACATATCTGAAATCGCCCTGTATAATTATAAATTCAACGATTACTTTACCACTAAACAATAACAACGCTTGCATGCCACTTCCAGAAGTACATGCTCTAAGTATATAACTATATATTATTATATATATATATATAATTACTCAATGTTTTGAGTCTGGCGGCGGCGGCACATTCAGTTGTTTGGCGTTGACATTATGGACGTAAATAATGAATTTTTATTATATTTTATTTAATGATTGAACCAATATTATAAATTAATATTAACATGCTGCACTCAAAGTCGTCAGTAGCTACTAAACGAAACAAAAATGAGAAAATCGGTTGAGAGACAGAGGAGAAAATGGTACCTAATCGTTTTGTCTTTGCCTATTTATATATAGATAATAACTCAAATTGTTCACACAAAGTTTACTAGAATTGATAATATCGTCCTATTATGCTATATCTATCAATTAAAACTGTATAACGATTTATTATATGATTCCGATATTAAATGAATGTCAGAACGTTTGAAATATAGTGGATCCATCTAAGTTAGAATCATATACAAAATTTTCTTAATACATATACATATCTAGAAAACAAGTTATTCTATTCAACAATAAACGAGGTTGGTCAAGCTAATAAATTAAAGTAAAATACCTTCTTTTTGTTTGGGACAACCGGTATACATTATGAATGATTTTCAAAAATATGAATTCTTTATAATTTGACGGGGTAATGAGATGTAATATTATTTTTTAAACTAGTGAATTACAAGACTGAAGTTATACTCTAGTACTAAATTTTGAAATAAGACGTAATTCTCATCTTAAAAACAGTGCACATTTCTTAGAAAAATTATCAAATATACAATACAAAAATACTTTCACACTAGCAGGTTTTGACATTGTGAATCTATACAATAATGTTCCTGTCAGTAAAACACTTCCCATAGTAAAAGAACGATGAGAACAAGATTCTTTACTAAATCAACGTACTCAATTGTCCATTAATACAATAATGGAACTACTAACATTTTGTACAAAGACAACATATTTTCAACTTAATGATGACTTCTACCAACAAGATGGCATGGCAATGGGTTCCTGTCTGTCTCCCGCTTTAAGCAACATTTTTATGGAAAAATTTGAAGAACAAACAATTTCTTCAAAACAGATTAAACCTTTGGTTTGGTGGCGTTATGTTGATGACATATTCGTTATTTGGGAACATAATCTTGAGGATTTACATGCATTACTTAACGACACAAACAACACACAACAAATTATTCAGTTTACACTAGAGCTTGAACAGAATAACAAATTACCATTCTTAGACATTTTGATAACCAAAACACAATCGACATTTGGAACAAAAGTTTACAGAAAACCAACTCATACTAACAGGTATCTCAACTTTAACTCTAATCATCCAAATTCAGTAAAAAGAGGTATCATTAAATCTCTATATGACAGGGCAAAAACCAACTGTTCTAACATCAATAACTTCAATGAAGAAAAAACGTTTATAACAAATGTACTTTCTGCCAATCATTACCCAAATAAATTTATTAATAACGAGTTAAATAAAATCGAATACCAAACAATCCGTAACAACCAACATCAAACTTCACCAAGCAACACTGACTCCCAAGATAATCACATTAATACAATAACTATACCATGCATACAGGGTCTATCAGAAAGACTAAAGAGAGTGGGAAACAAATATAATATCAAAACATCATTTAAAACAAGAAATACACTAAAATCAATTGTATCAAAAACCAAATCATATAACACAACTCAAAATACAAAAAATTGCATTTATAAAATCCCTTGTGAATGTAATAAATTCTATATTGGTGAAACCTCTAGACGTCTGAATGTTCGAATAAACGAACATAAAAATTATATAAAAAACGACAAATTGAAAAATCCAAAATTTGCGAACATGCTTGGGACCTTGGTCATAAAATACAGTTTCAAAATTCAGTTATATTACACAAAGAAGAACGCAACACCAAAAGAAAACTAAAAGAGTCTACTTTAATTTTGTTAAATGAAAACGATTGTAATGCTACTACCTCCGTAGAATTCAGTCGTTCCTGGTTGCCGATGATTAAGGAAGAAATTGCTAATGGTCATGTCCTTGTGAACAATCCAATATCGGGATAGTTTATAAGGTTTTTTAATTAATTTTAAAGGGGTCGCTGAATCAACAAAGTTCTTTGGTCGCATTTTTGGCGAATGCACTTCTTCGAATTCTGAAGATCTCCCTTTCAAATTCTTCCAATTTGAAAGGAACTTTATAATTATATGATCTTTAGACATTTCTGTGCTACCCTGTATATTACAAATAAAATTCTCTTAGTTACTTCAGAAATCAAATAATACACATTGTCAAATATTTTAATTTACATCTTAGAATTGTGCCTTTTTAATCCGTAGTTTCTTAACCATTGACAACGGGGTCTGACCTAGACCCCGAAACGTTTGGAATATACAGCAATTTTTCTTTAATGTGGTATTATTTCCCAAGAAGTACTTAGACAAAGACGTAAGAAGTTCTTTTTTTATTGCTAAACAAATTTTTGATGAGTTGAATATTGAAAGCGTGAAAAATGTATACCGTAATTTATTGTTTTTAAAATCCAGCTCCGTAGGCCTACCCCTAACCGATTTCGATTTGTCTTCGCCGAGTTGGAGACTGGCGTCCCGACGCTTGGGACCAAAGTAAACCGTCGTTTCAAAGCAACACCGCCGCATCAGATCAATAATAAGAATATCAACCGAGGCAGTCGTGAGTGCAATGATGACTCATACCGCCATTACACACAATCCTCCCCCCTGCACACCTCTCCGTACACCCTTACTGTGGAGCCGCCGGCCACCGTCGACACTTAACCCCCAACGTCGAAAAAATCAATCGAGTAAATGGCAAATGTTGCCAAATTTCGTCTTTGAATGATGTTTGATACCTTGGAATAGGTGAATGGAGAAACTTTTAGTTTCGAAATGGAAAGTCGAAAGTGACAATTTCACTTTTGGTCGTATTTTCCCTGGTGCGAACGAAATTGAAAGCGAACGGGTGAAACTGGATTTGGAAAACGGGATATTGTCGTTCGTGCGATGTTTGGGATAATATAATACGTGGTCATACACTCTGCAACAAAATTCCAACTCTGGTGTCGTCAGTCATTTATGAATTACTTTTGACTTGGGTCTAAATTCTTTTTACATTTTTTCTCAGTAATATTATTTTACGTCAATTATGTCAAGATATGGAGCTTACTTCATTCCTATATGTTTATTTATTTCACACTATACTATACCATTATAAAGTAAAAACTGATAACAAACAATTCGATGGTAGTAGCCGTTATTTTGTGGTAGTTAGTCATGATGATGAAACAAAAAAAACTTTTTTTATTTTTCAT
Source organism: Octodonta nipae (assembly GCA_034190945.1). NCBI lineage: Eukaryota > Metazoa > Arthropoda > Insecta > Coleoptera > Chrysomelidae > Octodonta > Octodonta nipae. The sequence continues at coordinate 1,339,185 of CM067218.1, forward strand.
CACTCACTTGATCAGATACCTATAAACGGGACTATAGTTTCAACACAGACTTAAGTTAAAAGACCGACAAGATAAAAGATAATTTATATTTAAAAAAGAACCGACTTCAGCTGACTTAAAATGAAAAGAGTTGAGGAATGGTGTGCAATCAATCACTATTTTCCGACATATCTTTTCAATTTTCAGAAAAATGGTATGTTCTATGTTACAGAAAAATGTACGGAATCAAGCTGGAACATATCTTTGTATAATACAACTTATAATATTCTAATTGCCTGAGCAGTTTTAGAGAAAACTGTGAAGATTCATTGAAAATCGCTGAAATCTATTTATTTACTTTTTTTTCTGATTTTCTAGAAACCCGTAAATCTCATGTTATAGACAATTATACGGGACCTTTATGTAATGTTCCTTAATATAATATGGATTAAATCATCAAAATTGATCTAGCCTTTTTTGAATAATCATCATACATAAAAAAAAGATGTAGACGAATTGATAATCTCCTCCTTTTTGGAAGTCGGTTAAAAAAGGTAAACTAATTTAGAGGTTCATATGAATAAATTAAAAAAATTATGGGAATAAATGAAGGCTAAATAGAAACTACGGTATTAACAAATCGAACAAAATTACTTCTATTACAATTTAATTGGTCATTTAGGATGGTATTCTTGGAACTCTCGTTGAATCTATGTCAGTTCTAATATTGAAATTTTATGATACGGGCTATGACAATGCAAAATTTTTGTATCGTCTAGTTCTGGAATAGAGTGGAATATTGTTTGAAAATGTGAAATCTGTTTTTTGATATTTAAATGGACGAAAATGTTCACTATAACGGCTGATAACATTTCTTGTAGTTATTCCTACATATAAAGTATTACAGTCTGGACAGATTAGCTTACAGACTCCAGATTTACTAGATAATTTGGCTTTAAAAATAATTATATATACAGATATATATCCACATATTTCGAACTATATCATTCAACGTATAACAGCCGTTTCGAACCAGGAGTTCTCGTCAGATACGCTTCCTTGAATGACAAGTTCTAAAGTGAAATGCTTGGATGTAATACACATCAGTAAGACAATAGTCAGTGTACTGAACCTAATAGATGTCGGTGACATCTACCGTCTAGTGAGTAATTTAAGTATATGAATATATATGTTATAGCATAGTATGCCTTCATATACTTAAATTACTCACTAGACGGTAGATGTCACCGACATCTATTAGGATCAGTACACTGACTATTGTCTTACTGATGTGTATTACATCCAAGCATTTCACTTTAGAACTTGTCATTCAAGGAAGCGTATCTGACGAGAACTCCTGGTTCGAAACGGCTGTTATACGTTGAATGATATAGTTCTAAATATGTGGATATATATCTGCATATATATTTACTTTTGTGTTTCTATATAAAACACTCGAACCATCTGTCAAGAGTATGGTATATGTTATAGCATAGTATGCCTTCATATACTTAAATTACTCACTAGACGGTAGATGTCACCGACATCTATTAGGTTCAGTACACTGACTATTTAAAAATAATGGTTGAGAGTTTGTTCTAAGATTTGAAACTGACTTTAATGTTATGAAATTTCAATAATTTTGCGAGATATATTTGAAAGACGCTGTAGATTTTATAACGGGATAAATGCTTTGATACACAAATGGCTGTTGTCTGCGAAAAAATTACTTATTTATTAGTTGAAAACCGTTATTGCGGCTATAGAATGGATAATATTTAGTTTTTGACAAGGGAACTGATATTATTCGATGAATCATAGTTCTATATGCTTATACCATAAACTACAAACCTATCTAGAGAAAATGCTATTAAGCGGGCTATATTTATTAACTACTATCCTCATGTCCTACGTAAATGCTGCTACGCATTCTGAGTGGTAAATTTAATTAACAATGATTTGGTTTGGCTCAAATAAATTCTCTACCAGCCTAAGTACCCATTAAAATTGTTCCTATCTTTCAAATTTTTCCTGTTATTATTTATCTATTTTTAGTAAAATTTATTATTTTATGAATCCCTTCATTTAAAAATTTTTCTCGCCCGTCACCAAATTAAACTTTTATTGTTGTGGAGTTTGCTTTCTACTGTTTTATGAAACTAACAATAAATTTAAGAAAACGAAATTTGGAGATTTCACTCATTAATATTTACAGTTTCATGTGTTTATTTTGTTCTTGTGGTAAATTTGTTTGCTGTGTAACTATTGTACCTAGAAGTAACTTCCGCTTTTCTAGCTTTCTCTTGCCATTGTTGCCAAAATTCGTCACAATCTGTTCAATAGTTTTACCTTGAATGGTATTCGAGACAACTTACGCTAGTCTTCCCATTATCTTGTTTTGTTTTGCTAATTTTGTAAGCATAAAGTGCGGGAATTATTAACACAGACGCTACGACTCGCCACATTCCTCTGGGCAGCTGACTGGCAAAGCAGATTGGTGGACTACAGTCAGTTACTCCGGTAATTGCTTTAAGAAAAATAGTTACTTTGGTTATACAAATTGGCGCCCAACGTGGGGCACGTCTGAAACAATGCTGATATTTTGCTGTTGGCTAGCAACGAAAGAAACTTCTCAAAATGTTCATCATTTTTTGTTTAGCAATTAAACAGTGAAGTTAAGAAGATAGAAAAGTCAGCAGGAATTTCAAATAATCTTCTGTGTTTCATGCTTATAGGTAAATGGATGCCATGTAAGCTGATTACCTACAAGACGGGTAATTAAAAAAGTGCCAGTATCTGTAACTTTCTTAAACAATGATGGATTGAAGTGGGAAGTGGCAGTTAGTTTATATCATTTAGTCATGGTAATAAATACAAAGCCGATGCATTAGACACACAGTGTTTTATACCAATACCCATCCTCTGGGCCTTCATTTAAAGATTTAAATGTAACAGTGTTCTGCTATAGAAAATGGTATCTAATATCGAACCGAACTTTCTGTTAAAATAATTTTGTAAGGGAAATAGAAATTTATTTCCAGCAAAACCATTGTGTCGACAATAGAACAATCGAGCCAGAATGGCAATCCAGCAAGAGAAATTCGATAATAGGCGGAGAAAAGAAATTTATAGAGTTGGCGACGACTGTTTTCACGAGAGATAGGGATAATTAATTTTGTCGGTTTTATGTGAGCCGAGGATTAAAATCAACCACCGTAAACGACCTTCAGGTGACCTTAGCCGTTTACTGTTTGAGTGTGTGTGAAAAGGGAACCAAATTTTTAAATTAATCTAAGCAGTAATTGAATTATAACTATTCTTATAAATCAGTTCCATCTGTTGAAAATTATATACTCAAAATTAAAATGTTCATGAATTTTGTTTAAACAACGGTCATGATCAAATTCGACGTCCTACTGCACTTTATAGAAGTACTTAGATTGATGCTTATTACTGTCTCGGCTTTATTTGTTACTAAATGATTTGAACACATTTCCGCACCACCTTTCAATAATGTCTATATGGTTCCTTAGATCTAATGGAAAGATTCTAAGCATACAAAAATTCAGTTATAAAACTCAAATGAAGCTGGATAAGGTTCAAACTTGAGGCATTCATAATCGGTGAGTGTGTCCCAATACAGAAGTGTGTACCATATTATAGTATTTACTAATTGAAAACTTGTGCTTCCTATAACCAGACCAGGGCTGAAGCCGGTGTGAAGTGAAAAAAAATAGGATAAAACTCGTGGGTAACTATTCATTACTCGTCGGTCACTCTATATAATAGTTACTTATCATGTAGGTTCGCTCTATACAGGGCTTTCAATTCAAAACTACCCCCAAAATAACTTTTGAAACACAAAAACACAACTTAATTTATATTTACGGGGGGAATTTTTCTGACTTCTTTATCTCGGTATTGACATTCAAGCTTTTATTTCAGTTACAATTCAATTAATTTTTTACAGTTCCTAAGTAAATGGGTAATTCTCATGAAATCCTGAAACTGCTGTCCTAGCAGTGTTTAGAATAATCCTAACCGACTTAGGAAGTTTTTTTTTCAAAAGAACATCATCAAGGCTAAAAATATTGGTAATAACTTTGGGATTGTACGGGCATTTGTAAGGAATAATAAATATATAATACTCTGAAAATCATTCCCTCACTATGTCCCAAACTCCAGATTAGAACATTGTCTAAACTTTTAATTGAGAAGTTCTCAAAAAATTTGTTGGTAACTATGACTTGTCTATTATAAATACAACAAATTTTTACAATTTCTCTGAATTTAGGGTCATAAGTCATCAACAACTTTTCTAATGTTAACTCAATATTTGTCCCATGAAAAATAATCATTCCCTCACAGCATTACCAACAGTCGATAAGTAGCTATATTTTTAAAGACTTTGGTAACACTCTCATTAGTTTTTGAGAGTATGGTAACTTGATTGGAATAGCGAATTAACTTAAAGTTTGTTGGAGTAATCGTTGGAAGAAGATTTCATTTTAATATTTCAAAGATTACATTTTATGCAATCATTTCCTCACAGTGAAAAATAAAAAAGGTAATTATAGTATTTCAATTTCGATGACGTAGTAAAGTATGTTTTTAGAGGTAGAAAACGTAGCGAAAAGCTAGCTGGTAATGAAAGGTTATGTTGCAAGATTTTTTAGGATACGATTTGTTTTGTCATTCCCTCACTGTCATTCCCTCATTTTGAGTAAAAGTGAGGGAATGATAAGTTATGACGTAATGCCTTTCAGACTAGATCGAGTCGGTTTTCATACATCTTTACTTATAGAAACTTTCTAATTACCAATTTGCCTTATTTCAGAGCCATATACATGGCAAAAAGTAAAAAGTTGTCTGTTGCTGAAGCGAAATTGAGAAAAAAAGAATGCGATAAAAGCGTCGAGAGAAAATGAAGTCTGATCCAGCAAAAGTAGAAAAACTTCGTGAGAAAGAATGAGCTAAATACCTGAAGAAAAAACAGAAAGGCCAAGTTAAATCTATAGCTACAATGAGTTCCAAAGAAAAAATTGGAAAAAAATAGTCAAAACTATAGAGACCGAAAAGCTAAAATACGTGAGAATTTGACAGAACCTGTTCATCGACACAATACTCAGCGTCAAAGTATGGTAGCTATTCAGAGAATGAAGCAACTAAGAGAGCGTCGAGCAATACAATATGCTAAATTGCCAAATTAGAAAAAAAAACTAAAAGAAGAAACTCGAAAAAAAGAGAAATTTCGGAAGAGATGTCAGTGGCAAACTTATTGATTCTGGGGACCACGATATTTTTCACTTCTAGTAAGATAAATAGTACAAATTTATGAGCAAATGGAGATAAATTAATTAAAATATTTTTCATTAATTTATTGATAGGTAATTTCGAGATTTCTTGAGAATTACCCAATTACGTTGTAAAAAATAATCCGATTTTAAAAAATGATGTGTCAAACGCTTGGCAAAAAAAGAGAACTTTAATAAAATGTATCAGTAGATAACCATTTGTATTTAAACGTTAAGAGGTGACATTCACCCCCGTTTAGGTGACCGATACGTGAAATGCAGGGTGACCGATACGTGAAATGAAAGCCCTGTATAATAGTTCCTTAACCTGAAGGTTTTGCATCAGTTCATCATCAAAAATTTCGCGGGAACCCAACGACGTGTGAAGTGCCAAATGTCAGATGGACGAGTGCAAATAAATTTCCATCAATAAACATGTTTTTCAGGTGACGTCTGCTTTTGGTGCAACCAACAGTTTGAATGGAACAAAAACTTGGACAGATGAAACAACAATTGTGCCACAGATAAAGAAAATCTGGTCGTGTGCCGTTTCTTGCAGCTGTCGTCCTCATATTTCGAAATAAATGCGACACAGCCATCTACGACGACGACGGATGGATAATAATTTATCTTATATTTACACGTTATTCATTTACTTTTTCGATGCGTTTTTTTTTATTTATCATGACTTACTCGTCGCCGACGACTATCCGACATATGTACAAACATGAATGGGGAACAAAAGAAAGCTGTGCGATAAGTGTGCCTTGTATTGCAGACGCCTTGGGGAATTTCGCCGACGACGACGCTCTTTTGTTTTTCCGATGATTCTTCAACGGATTTCGTGGAAAACGGGCCGAGTTCGTCGGAAACGTTTTGAAATTTATCAGGAGGGTTTCCGGAAGTGGTAGTAGGTGCCGTCGAAAAGAATCGATGTCGATGCGTTTTTTGTGTTTTTCGTTTACATTTTTCGGTGGGTATAGGATACGTCGAAAGCATTTTCGTGAAAAGGGTTTTAGTGTAAGATTGTAGGAGAAGAGGCGTGTAAAAAGAAATTGTTTGGTTCACAACTGAACAACTGCTTGTTCTATTCTAATTAGTTGTATTTAAAACGAGGAATAGTACAGGAAGATGCTAATTTTTGCCAGCTTTCGTGCCGTATTTTAATTGTGTGAACATTTACAAATTTAAATTCTAGTTAGCTCCCATCTCATTATATATTTAAATGGCAGGTACCATTTTATGATTTGTTTTATTAGATGAGCAAGGGTAAACTATAGAGTGTCGGGGGCATTTGTGTGATATTTTATTACAAAGTTTATCGAAATAAACTCTGGTCAACAAAAAATTTGAAACATGTGCGTGTTAATTAATTTTATGGTAACTATCTACAGTTTTACTGGTCCAATTTAATGACACTTTCGGATTTTTGTAAAAAGTCATGGCTTACTAGATATTTTGAAAAAACGATATTCTGTCGATTTAGGCAAATCCCTCTAGCTCCTTTGTTTTTGATTTTATAAAACAAGTGTAAATATCAAAATTTAAGGGAATTGTATTGCGTGACAGCTCTCGTTTTCGAGATGACACAAACTTTCTTTTTTTGAATGGAAACCATAGTTGGCTATGACCTCAAAAAATCGGACATTTTTAGAGCTTTTTTATAATACTCGATATAGTTATTCATAAAAGTAACGGAGTTATGGATGCTTTTCTCTTATTTTCACTTTTAACGTAATTAGCCATGAAATAGACTGATTAATAACTATTCCAAAAAACATTGAATGATTTTTTGTTAGGTATATCAGATATAACAAAAAACGAAATAAGTAGGTACTTACTAAAAACTTAAAAAATTAAAGTACAAAATAATGGATATAATTTATGTTCGAAAAGTCCACCATTGTTATTTAGACAAAAATTGCATCTTTTGAAGATTGACATTACCGCTTTCCTAACAGATCGCCTATCAATTTCTTCAATTGCTTGTAATACCGCATCCGTTAGGTCACCAACTGTCTCATACTTTCTTTTGTATACTTTGTTTTTTAGCGCACCCCATATAATTGCCAAATCGGGAGACCGGGGTGGCCATTCGCGTGGGCCATTTCTTCCTATCCAAGAGTTCGAATAGATATTATCTAAGCGTTGTCTTACTAATAACGAGTTATGAGAAGGTGCTCTATCATGTTGGAACCACTCAATTTCTAAACGAGTTCTCAAATTCAAATTATGCAACATGTCTTGAAAAGTGTATTGCAAGAAATGCAAGTAGCGCTCCCCAGTAAGTGATTAGTCATAGATAAAAGGCCCCAGAACAATAGACCCTATGATACCACATCAAACATTAAAACCAAATTTTATCTGGCGTCGTCTTTGATCTACATGGAAAGGGTTTTCTTTAACCCAGATATGCTCATTGTGTCAAAATTCGTTGATGTTCGTCATCAGCATGCAAAGTTTGAGAAACTGAAAGTTTGTACGGGTGGAACTTGTGCGCTTTCAGTACCTTAACTACAGTTCATTGAGATGTGCCAGCTTCTGCCGCAACAATCACACGAGTTGATGTAGATGGATTTTGATTTACCATTGCCAAAACATTTATTTGTGCTGCTTCGTTAATTTGATTACGTTCCTTTGGTGGTTTAGTATAAGATCCATATCTGCGTAAACTATCGTAAAGCCTCTTAAATGTACATAGAGCAGGTTGACGACGATTTAAATATCTATGAAACTATTCCTCAGCTGCACGAACTGTATTTTTATGGCATATGATATAACATTCCACCATATTCAGTTTTTCTTCGTTAGAATATTCCATTTTATCATAAAAACTTGTCAATATCGACTGTTAGTTCAGCACTATTTATGGAATTACTCTCAAATGAGGAAAGTTCAAAGTGAAAACAATCTTTTTCATGGCTACCTACGTTAAAAGTGAAAATAAGAGAGAAAATCATTCATAACTCCATTATTTTTATGAATAAATATATCGAGTATTATATCGTTGAAAAGCTCTAAAAATGTCCGATTTTTTGAGGTCATAGCCAACTATGGTTTCCATTAAAAAAAAGTTTGTGTCATATCTCGAAAACGAGAGATGTCACGCAAACGAAGACGTGACAATCATATTCGGGATACAATTCCCTTCAATTTAGATACTTACACTTTTTTTATAAATCAAAAACAAAGAGGGATTTGACTAAATCGACAGAATTTCGTTTTTTTCAGAATATCTAGTAAGTCATGACTTTTTACAAAAATCCGAAAGTGTCATTAAATTGGGCCAGTAAAATTGCAAGTCTTTCCCAATTTAACTATTGTTCTATCTTCGCTAGTTTCCGAGATCCCCATACTGATCATAAAAAAAACTCACCCTGTATAAATAAGAAATGTACGTTATGAGTGTATAAATGTAACAAAATCATACCTATGTTAACCTGGCTGGGAAGAGGTGCGGCCAAGTGCGCAACGCTAACCGTGATTTTTCAGAATCTTTATATATATATATATATATATATATATATATATATATATATATATTGCCGTGAAGTGGACGATATTTTATTGAAAAAACAAGTCGGTGAAAATTTTTACCAAAAATCATATTTATTCCATTTGGCTGTTCCACACTGTATGCCCATTTTAAGCATTCCAAAATAACCAACGACGAAATGAACAATTAATAATTTCACATACTTTATTACGTCTCATATATCTTCGGCAATAATCTGCAAAACTTTCACCCCAGTAACCCATTACCTGCAAAAACCATCGACGACGACTTACACCTCCAAGCCCGGCAATATTTCCAGATAATCCTCATCGAAATCCCGATTCTCGATACGACATCAATCGTAAATTAATACTCCGTACCGACAACTACCCCCGTGTCAGGCTGCACCCCCTCCAGCATCCACCTAGTCATCCTCTAAATCATGATACGCAGAGCTGCGTTCCGATTTTCTGCGAACATCCCTTAGCTCAATGCACACATGGACCGGCCCAATTATTCTCTCCCGGCAAATGTGCGTATATACATACACAAACTTATATATGAAGTATATATATAGACATATCATGTATATATGTACGTATGTGTGGTATGGGTCTTCGTGTTCTTGTAATATGAGAGCTTTTTGGAAGGCAGACGCAAATTTGTACCTTCACGGCTGAGGATTCATTGTAACGGCAAAGTCATTTTATAAACTTTGATCTGCGGAAACGGCGAGCGTTAAAGAGATTGAAAACGACGAGGAATTGAAAAGGGAATTTGATGGATTTGGGTATAGGTGGAATCAAGACTTTTTTTTATTTATAGGAAATATATTACAAAAAACCACCTGCTTGTAGTGGATTATATGGTTTTTCGAAAAGTAACTTAACTACAAAGCAACAAATAATATTTTTCAGCAATAAGGACCTATGTTGATGTCAGGGCCAAGTAGGTCATAAAAATGTCTACATACAACAATTTTGTGGCAAAATAAAACATTTAAAAAAAATATATAACCGACTTCCACCTATAACTAAAAAGCTGAAAATAAGTATAACAAAATACAACTCTAGCAAATAAATAACACATTTAATGTTGTTAGGTACCTACCCAGGAACTAAAAAATGTAAACATTAAAAGGTGCTCATTCTGTACAAATTATTACCTACCAATCTAGTATATTTTTGAAGTCGGTGCCAAGCAACAATCAAGTTTGATGAATTAGTAGATAAGTACGCAATGCAGGATTTTAAATTTGCTTGGCACCAACTTCAAAAATATACTACATTGGTAGGTAAATAATTTGTACACAATGAGCTGTTTTTACTTCATGGGTAGGTACCTAACAACATTGAATGTGTTATTTATTTGCTAGAGTTGTATTTTGTTATAATTATTTTTAGCTTTTGAGTTATAGGTGGAAGTCGGTTATATTTTTTTTAAATGTTTTATTTTCAACTTTTTAGTTTTCTTGAACTCAGGTAGTTTTCATTCTTTATTTTTTATGTTGTATGTGTAACCTTAATAGACGGAACCAGGTAACATCGAAAGCCTCAACATTACACATTTTCATTTAAATTGACAGGTAAATGTTTACGAACAAAATGAACTAGTACGCGTTGACTTAATAAGCCCAAAATATATTTATGCCTTCTGGACCACGCCATGTAACCTTTTTCAACTTTTTTGACAACTCTGTATAACTATAGATAAATCCACTCGGTCCTATGTACATACAACTGGCCACGGACAAGCATAAATTTGTTAGCTGCCTTCTGTAAACTATAGGACGGAGTAGAATCCATCCCATATTTACGAAGTCAAATCTGTCGTATATTTCAACGATAGTATATAACTCCTTGTGGGCTACTCCGTAAATTATTTCATTTTTAACATTTTATATTATCGCACTGTGTAACATTAATTCCTCTCCACACTTTATGCAACTTCTTATGGGCTATAAAATTAATATTTTTTTAATCACACTGTATAAATATAATTCAACTCCAGCATATATTTCAACCATCCTGTATATGATTTGCTTATGTCCACATCATATAACAGTTTTTTAATAACCCTATATAATTTTAATTTCATATTTTTTCCAACATTTTTATACCACCAAACGTCCAGTCCACCCCATATTCCAACCATCCTGTATATACGGCTGCCTATTGACCACTCTACCCCGTTCTATATTTCAATCATCGTATAAATGCAACTCCTTCTATCACTTTACTTTATGATTTTGTTTGCTATAAGTAAACATCCTGTGTATAAACGCACCAAATAGCAGTTTAAAGTTTGACATGTGTTGCCACTGAATTTTCTATTAGGCCGGGAGAATGTGACAACCAAAAGCACCGTCTTCGCAAAATGGAAAAAATTGCATTTAAATTGGTATTTGCCTGGCATACAAACAAAACGAGCTTAGTACTCATTGATTTAAGGAGCCGGAAATACTATGCTTTACTACCTATATGCTTGAGATGTACATAGAAAATTTTCAAATTCGCAATTAAAATTTCCAATGCCTAAAATTACCGCACTATTACGTTGGAATTAAAATATTTATGAGGAAATGTCCGTTATGTCATTTCGATGAAATTTTTGATAAGAATTGTGGAATTTTCGGCGATTTTCTGCAAAACTGTAAGTTGCACGTCGCAGAAAAGTATATGAGATCACCTAAGGATCTTCCTTAATAGATTAAACGTTAAAAAACTATACACATCCTTTTTGGAAGTCGGTTAAAAATAGAGAGAATTCTCATTCAATGAGGAATTATGTTTTTCTATTTTGTATTCATGATTACATCTAGTAGAGTAATGATCGATACTGGTGCATCGAATAAATAATAAAAATAAATATGTTTAACAAATAAAATAAATATAAATATAGACGGTGACATTTTTTTGCGGCTATTATTTTCGAGATGGGATTTTGAAGATATTATTTGCTATGGAACCGATTAATGAAATTCAACTGATGTCCAGTCGGTGATGAATTAGTTCGAGATATTTGGCTTTGAGTTTCCAGGATCAAGAATACCGTACAGATAATCATGTCAATATTATAAGAGATAGTAAATTTCTGAAAAAAATTTAATAAGGTAAGGTTTTAATTTGTCGACAGATTTATACCTTTATCGTTTTTAATCAAATCATTTTGATTAAGTGATTATTGTTGAGTGCATTTTTTGTAGATTTCAAGTAGGAATTTTTTTGTAAAGATCTAAATTTTCGGTGACGGTGACAAAGTAGAGTATTTTTTAAATGTAGGCCTATCCCAAATCATGATATAAAACCCTTGGACACGTCGATTTGTGATTTGTATTTTTAAATGCGCATTTTTTCAGCAAAAAATGTGACAGTGGCAATACCAACTTTCTTATTTCAAATGTATATTTATTTTTTGGTTTCTCCAGAAAATTCTAGACATAATTCTTGTACAATGTCCTATACCTATCTTCAACTGTTTCGGAAATATTAAGTGTTTTCATATTTATTACAAAAATTAACATTAAGAAAATTATTTTATTTCACGAATTTGCTACATTACTCTCAATACTTAATTCACATTTAGTTCTTGATATCGAGATAGTAAGCAAAAACCATTCCTGCGTTCCTTTTTACTGATTTGAAAAAAAAAACCTCTTGTTTATTTTCGTCAAAACTCATCATAGCATTAGCATCTTGTTTTCTGCCTGCATGCTAGTGGTGATCAGTGTCAGTGCTATTGCCATTTGAATTTCGTTAACTGTACGTAACAATATCAGAAAAATGGTTCATTTAACAGAAAAGCAGAAAATAACCATTCTACTAATGATTGGTTATAGAGATGACACACAGATACAAATGGAAGTTTCTCGCTTATTTCACGAAGGTTTTCCAAATTTGCCACCTGTATCCCAAGGAACAATTAGCAAAATAGAAAAGCAATTTCGCGAGCTTGGTCATGATAAAAAAGTAGCTGGTAGCTGCCAATGATGTAAGTGATAATTCGAAATTGGATATTATGCTTGAGTTTGAAGAAAACCCACATAATTCTGGTTGAAAAGGAGCCCCACTCTTCAACGTTAGCCACATGTTTCGAGTTATGGAAGACAATTTCGATAGGAAAACGTATTTCTGTGAACAAATCATGGTAAGGTTAGATAACAATGTGATCCAATTCGAAAATGTTTTGTTTTATGATGACAGCACATTTACACTTCACGGTTATGATAATTGACAAAATTGCCGATATTGGTATAATGAGAATCCTCACTGGAAGACAAAGGAACATACAATATCCTGAAAAGGTTAACGTTTGGGCAAGAACTGTTGGAAATCATATCGTAGGTCAGTCACTTTTTCATTGATGGTGACTTGAATGGCGATAAATATTTACAACTGCTCCTAAATAATGTCGTGTCGACTATCAGCAAGATGGAGCACCGCCCCATTACGAAATCAATCTCCGGCAGTACCTGAACCACATTTTTCCAAAGCGGTGGATTGGGAGGCGCGGATCGATAGAATGGCCAGCACGATCTCCAGATTTGACGCCATTGGACTACTTTTTGTGGGGATATGTCAAAAGTACTATATACAAAACTAAACCCCTTAACTTAGATGATCAAAAAAAGCGAATCACGCTTGCGATTAGATAAGATATTGAGTAACGTTTTCAAGTCATAAAAAAATTAAATAACTTTCAACTAGAGCCTTTCTGACGTATGATGTTTCCAATAAAGTTATATTGAAATTCATCGTAGATTTTAATCGTAGACAACTGAAAATTTTAACTGAAACCAGCTCATTGAAACATCCACGTATACCAATTTTCAGACTAATACTCCCAGTAGTTTCCCACATAACATATCAACTCAGCTCATGTTAGTATACCCTGTATACAGAGGCATTAGGAATCTGAAGAAAGTTTAGTGTTTCTACAGGTGCATGAACATTACTTAAGGCACTGTTATTATAAACTGGAATTAGATTAATTTTTGATAAAAGCAAAATAGATTTCATTGTGTTTAACTTCTCTTTGGTATTTTCGTTTAACGTTCCCCAAAATATACTGATGCATTTTTGTCTCATCACGATTTATACATTGTACAATAGTTTTTGTCTAGGATTACAAATAAAACTAGTTCTTGCTTATTTTGAATAACGGTCTAGCCGTTGTGATTACTGTCACTTTAGTCTAGCCAGATAAAACCCTTTTTTTTTTCACCCTCATTTCTGGCTGCTGTGCAGACAAATCGTGAGATAAGTTTTTCTATCATCATCTTGACCGTTATAAACCCGTATTGTATGTGAAAAAAACCGCCGATCTCGATATACAGGTTTTATTGTTTTTTTCGCTACAACTGTATGTCTCCCAGAGACTGCATCATCTTTCTCTGGTCATTCAGGTGTCCGAGATGTAGAATAATTTACAAGTGAAAGGGTTTTTACTGCCCTCACGTAATGGTAGTCTATTTGTTTTTCATTTGAGATATGATTGTTATCAATTTTGAATGGTGTTTCAATGATTAGGAGTTCTTTATTATTCAAATCTCTAAGCAGGGAGACGATATTAGTTGTAGTATTTCTGTACTTATGTAATAGTGAAAATATGATGGCAAATTTAAAATAACAGTGAAAAATGTAGTTACAAAATTAACTACACATTTTTTTTATTATGAATCAGTACAGTTTTCTCCTTATTAATACTAAAATATTTAAATTTACAGTGTTTACTACAATATGGAATGTTGTAGAGGTATGAAAAACCTAAAAAATGAGCTACTATACTCTTTCGTTTGTTGGTTTCTTCGATAATGAAACCTTTGCTCGAAATTACAAAAAATATATTATAGTTAAAACATTCTTATTAAATGAAAGGCTAGATTTTCTCATAACGAATGTACGTTCTAAAAATAAATACTGTAGCCCCGGTAGTTTTTGCAAAATTTCAGTCAAACCTATGGACGACTTTATGAGCCATATTACCTCACCGGACGACCCTATCATTATGAATAAACCAGCGTTGAAAAGTAGAAGAGTTGATCTAGAGACACAGTCTAATTTCTTTACATATATCATCAATACGACGATAACGACAATTATCAAATAAAAAGATTTCTGAAGATTACTAAGATTGGTATATACTTTCGGTATGAGTATTAAGTGAATTAGAGCTATACTCCCTGATTTATTTTCTTGATTTATTTTAGATTTGATAATTTTTATTAACATTCCTAGTCTATTTTTTGTTTCAAATACAACACTATAATCTTTTTTTTATTAAAAATTATGATATTTTTGGATATAATAATTTATAAGAAAACTTTAGTACTTTTTTTAATGCTGGTTTTTGTTTTTTTTTAATATATTTATTAAATAACAATATTTTAGCTGTACTAACAATTTTAATTTAAAGGTTATAAATAAAAAAAATGTATGTATCTGTACTTCAGAATGAACGATTTTCATTCAGTTTAGTCTCCAAAAAGAACTATTCCTAAATTGGTTTGCAACCATATATGCCTTACTTATAACGAAACTGAAAAAAACTGGTTATTATATTTTCTGCATGAACCCCATTAAAAAATGCAGATATTACCTAATACGATACCACAGTTAATATCGTTGTCAGACAAAAATCAGTCGGTAGCCGTCATACGTTACGATGCACATAATATTTTATAATCAGTATCATCAAACTTCCTATTATTTATTGTAAGTGTATTCTTTAAATATATTTTCGCTATTATGTGCACAAACCCAGTAGGTCAGTTGTGCCGTCGAGTGGCTGCCATCAGAACACTTACCGATGAATATTCGGTTTGTTGTATTGGCAAACAGCTGGCACAGTTTATTCTTCATGAGCAGCTGTTGGTTTTCATCGGGTCGCTGCTACTACCTGGTTTTTAAGCACACACATACATATATACGCACAAACGTAGCATATATATATATATGTGTATAGACAACATATGCTGCGTTCGTGGTTGCTAGATTTTTTCTTTCGTCTTCGGGATAGAAATTTTTAATTGGGTTGAGCCTCCAGGTCAAATGTCACGCTCGGGCGTAATGAATTTTTCGGAAACGCTGGCCTGTATGCTGATGATGTCGAAAGATAGGTCGCAACATGGTGCGAGATATCGAAGAAGGAAATTAGGTTCTTATTTCGTGCACCAGACGGTGTCAAAATTGAGTGCCGATCTGGTAAATGTATCATCTACACAGCGTAATTGAAATTTAATTGTTATGAGATGTAGCTCAGGTCATTCATAGAGAAAAATACCTTTTAGTGGCAAACTTAGTAGAACAAAACCAAAATCAACGTGACTAATAATAATAATAAAATTCAACATTTTTGATCGAAAAGTTTTTGTTTTTAAACAAAAAACCTCAAAAAGTTCGTAACAATTTAGTTTATTACCTTGTGCACAAAATCTACCCGTGGAACCGTGTTTGTTACTATGAGCAATGTTGTAGAGAAATGAAAAACCTACAAATTGAGCTATTATACGCTCAACTTCGTTAATTGGTTCCGTAATTAATAGACGCTTTACCCCAAATTCCAAAAAAATTACTAATCGTGTATATATTTTTATATTTTTTGATTAAAGCATTCTGATTAACTAAAAAGGTAGACCTTCTCATTCCCAAATTATATTCTAAAAGTAAATACTGTAGTCCCGGTGGTTTTTGCCAAGTTTCAATCAAACCTATGGAAGACATCTTATTTAAAGGGCCATACATAGTACCTCACCGAATGCCCCTATCATTATGAATAAACCACCGCTGGAAAGTAGAAAAGTTGATCTAGAGACCACTCATCTCAGTTTTCTAAAATTTAATGTATAAATACATATAGAAAATGAAAATATTTTGCGATTCTGAACTGTTTCAGCTGGACGAGTCCATTCGAAAAATTGGTAAGGGGTGGTACTTGTGAAACTATATTATACTTATAATAAATAATATTACGGCGAATTTTAATTTTAAGCAAGCGTATACTTATATTTCTAACATGATGTGGGTTTGTGTAATAAAGTTAGCAAAATGGAATACCTAAACTCCATTTAGAGGCGGATAATAATGATGGGGAAACGCAAAAGGCCTACCTATTTTAAATTTAATAAAAAAAAACGAAAATTTGCCTTATAATTTCATTTTTTGTTTTAATTTGTTTACACTTTGAGTATATACATATTATATTATTACATACAAATGAAACGCTGATACAAATTTTCATGTTAATCCTCTATTTGCTAATTATACAATTTTTATAATGTTCAGTTCAGATTCCTGTTGAAAGATTTTTTATTAATAAATACTAATTAATGACAAGCCAAATTTGTTTATATATATATATACATATATATATATATATATATATATATATATATATATATATATATACATATATATATATTACATTTACAAATAATTACTGATTGCTCCATTATTAGCATCAGTCTTTTAATGGAGTTTAGGTATTCAATTTTCCTAAATTTATTACATAAATCCATATTATGCCAAAAATTTTTTAAATACCATTTATTACAGACCTTAAATCAGTTACAAAGGAACTGGCACCAAGGCCTTCATTTTTATAATTATTACAAAATAATTACTTAATTACTTCAACATCAGAAGTTTAACAAAAGTCCAATAAAATATCAGTCTCTGTTTTTTCAAAATGGTTTGAGATTACGTAGTTTGATCTTCTCATCTCCTCAGAATATATTGTTGTCGATTTTATTGTATAAAAATAAAAGGAATTTCCAGAACCCGAGCTTAGTGCCACCTTCCGGGTCCAATTGTGAATCTAAATATCTAAATCATTCTCGAATCTACTTGAACACGCACAAAAAAATAAAAAAAGTGTAAATATAAAAATTGAAGGGAATTGTATCCCGAATATGATTGTCATCTCCTCGTTTGCGTGACAGCTCTCGTTTTCGAGATATGACATAAACTTATCTTTTTTGAATGGAAACCATAATTTTAGAGCTTTTCAACGATATAATACTCGATATAGTTATTCATAAAAATAACGGAGTTATGGATGCTTTTCTCTCTTATTTTCACTTTTAACGTAGGTAGCCATGACAAAGATTGTTTTCACTTTGACGTTTCCTCATTTGAGTGTAATTCCATTAGTAATGCTGAACTGACAGTCGATATTGATAAGTTTTTGTGATAAAATGGAATATTCTAACGAAGATAAAATTAATATGGTGGAATGTTATATCATATGCCATAAAAATTCAGTTCGTGCAGCTGAGGAATACTTTCTTAGATATTTTAATCGTCGTCAACTTGCTCTATGTACATTTAAGATGCTTTACGATAGTTTACGCAGATATGGATCTTTTACTAAACCACCAAAGGAACGTAATCAAATTAACGAAGCAGCACAAATAAATGTTTTGGCAATGGTAAATCAAAATCCATCTACATCAACTCGTGAGATTGCGGCAGAAGCTGGCACATCTCAACGAACTGTAGTTAAGGTACTGAAAGCGCACAAGTTCCACCCGTACAAACTTTCAGTTTCTCAAACTTTGCATGCTGGTGACGAACATCGACGAATTTTGTTTTGTACATGGTTTAGAGACATGTGCCTTGACAATCCAGTTTCCATTAAATGTGTTATGGTCAGATGAAATTAGATTTACTAACTGCGGTATATTTAATAGACACAATGAGCATATCTGGGCTAAAGAAAACCCTTTCCATGTAGAACAAAAATGACCCCAGATAAAATTTGGTTTAAATGTTTGGTGTGGTAGCATAGGGTCTACTATTCTGGGGCGTTTTATCTATAACGAATCACTTACTGGGGAGCGCTACTTGCATTTCTTGCAATACACTTTTCAAGACATGTTGCATAATTTGAATTTGATAACTTGTTTTGAAATTGAGTGTTTCCAACATGATGGAGCACCTGCTCATAACTCGTTATTAATAAGACAACACTTAGATAATATCTATCCAAACTCTTGGATAGGAAGAAATGGTCCACGCGAATGGCCACCCCTGTCTTCCGATTTAGCAGTTATAGAATTTTATTTATAGGGTGCGCTAAAAAACAAAGTATACAAAAGAAAGTATGAGACAGTTGGTGACCTGAGGGAGGCGGTATTACAAGTAATTGAAGAAATTGATAGGCGGTCTGTGAGGAAAGCGGTAATTTCAATCTTAAAAAGATACAATTTTTGTCTATATGACAATAGTGGACTTTTCGAACATAAATTGTAACCATTATTATGTACTTTAATTTATTAAGTTTTTAGTAAGTACCTACTTATTTAGTTTTTTCGTTATATCTGATATACCTAATAAAAAAATAGTTGAATGTTTTTTGGAATATTTATTAATAAATCAATCTATTCCATGGCTAACTACGTTAAAAGTGAAAATAAGAGAGAAAGGTATCCATAACTCCGTTATTTTTATGAATAACTATATCGAATATTATATCGTTGAAAAGCTAAAAAAATGTCCGATTTTTTTGAGGTCATAACCAACTGCGGTTTCCATTCCAAAAAAGATAAGTTTGTATCATATCTCGAAAACGAGAGCTGTCACTCAAACGAGGACATGACAATCATATTCGGGATACAATTCCCTTCAATTTTGATATTTACACTTTTTTATAAAATCAAAAACAAAGGAGCTAGAGGGATTTGACTAAATCGCCAGAATTTCATTTTTTCAAAATATCCATGACTTTTTACAAAAAACCGAAGGTGTCATTAAATTGGGCCAGTAAAACTGCAAATCTTTCCCAATTTAATCATTGCTCTATCTCCTCTAGTTTCCGAGATCCCCATCCTGATCATCAAAAAAAACCTCACCCTGTATATATATATATATATATATATATATATATATATATATATACAGGGTGAGAACACGAGTACGAAATGTAATTAACTGTTCTCGGGAATCTCGTGTGTTTCTCTTGTTTGTCTTATAAAAGACACTTTTTCGACGTTTCAATATATATTAATTCTTTTACTTTGACAGATTAATTAAGCCAGTATAGTATTCGAAAATCATTCATCATTCATCAATGGCAAGCCAACGTTGGCGATAACTTGTAAATTAAAATCTGATTAAGATAAAATGCGGATAAAAAATACTATTAAACAAACTTATGATTATATTTCGTAATTTAGGAATGAAAATCAAATAGTTTGCTACTATTATGCCTAATTTATCTGAAGGTGACAGCTGTAGGTACTGTCGGGTTCTAAATATACATTTAAACTTCAGACTACGCAAGACATCTGTTGTCCTTGTTAACGACAAATTAGCAAACTGCGAGGACACATTTAAAAAGTAATTTTAAACTGATTAATTAAATAATTGAAAACAAAAGTAAATAAAACAATATTTTTAAAGCTTAAGGTAAGCTACAAGCTTTTTTACCAAGTTAAATAAAATATAAAACGTATATTTCCTAGAAAAAAAATTATATTACACTTAGACAACATTTTGTGGCCGTCATTACATTGTAGAAGATTATTGAAAAGATTTTTACAAAAGATTGTATCAAATAGATGTTAGGGATGTTGATATTTAGAAGATAAACAATTGCGCCATTTTAAAAAAGAACGGCACCGAAAGAGATGAGACAGAAGACAAAATGATATTGTTATAAAAAGTTATCCAGTCCGTCCCTGGTTTCATTCCGATGAGACATCAATCGCTGGGATAGAAAACAAAAAAGAGCTAGAAGGTTCGGATGGAAAAAAAACATATCTCGAAATAACTCGACAACTGTAAAATTGACACTCGATTGTACGAGAGAATTCGATGCTGATTTTAAAAGGAGCGACCCATCATCGTAGGAGTGAGTGAGGCGGCGAAGAGCTGATATCGTGTTATTATTTAGATATTCGAATCAGCTGTTGTGAATATTAGTTTTACAATTTTAATTGAACCCACGGAGTTTATAACAATATCAAAATTATTAGTGCCAAAAATGTCTCGTTTAGTTGGCTGCTAAAAATACGCACTTATTGTTACATTAGTGTACAGGAAGTATTCTAGTCAAATCCTATACGTTTCATATTAAAAGATATGCGTTGTGATTTATATCTTACTAATTGAACAGCAAAAGAAATACGTTCAGTGACTTTTTAAAAAGTTAAACGGTTCATTTTTAATTGTGAAGTAAGGTAGATCTCGTCGAATAGAACGTCAGTTGTAAAGTCAGTACAACCCCTTGTTCGGTGTACCTAGTCTATTATTAACAAACTTAAGGCATCGCACTTGGACCCAAATCCACAACGTAGGAACTCGTCTTTGATTTTGTAAAATATTTGTACTTGAAATTTGCATAGTGTTTCGTTCAAACTAGACCATATTTGTCGTAATTTGACCTAAAACAAGTTATCTTTGGTGATTTACTGCTTTTGAATTTCTTCCTACCTATTCTTGTAAAATTTCTCGAGTTGTTATTCCGAACCAGTCTCGACAATTCTTATTTCTTGGCACTTGGCACTTTAAAACATATACTAGAAAGAGAGGGCAATATAAAGTGTAACAGTCTATTTCACTTGGTGAGTGGAAGCAGCCAATGAACTACAGGCTGGACGTATTTCAGTGTAAGCAGCTGCCAAACGAGTGAAATAGCCTGCTGCCCTCTCTATAGCTTTCTTATAATAACCTCTAAGTTTGGCCTAAACGAGGAACCAATGGTGCGAAATTCAAATTTCCTTACAGTTTGTATTCTGTACCAGCACATAAGAATATGCCGTGGTATCTTTTTAACAACTTTCGGTTTCATATTAGTTATACTGCCTGTCATTGGCGCCACCATAGCGGTACCTAATACCTAAATATAGAGTGGGGTGAGGCATAGATGTCGGTACAAGTGTAATCATAACACTGGATGAGAGGGAAAAATAACCGAGTGGACGCATTTGTCTTTTTCTAGTGCTGCAAGCAATAACTAGCCACTGGACTCACAGAAATAAGCACCAATCGGAGGCGACCTTAGATAGGGTTAGATACATAGAGCTTATACTACTCGAGGTAGCTTGCAAAAAGAAGTATCGTAACAAGATTAAAATGGGGGAGCAAGAGGCTATTACATTCGATTGAGAGCTGCATCCAATCAAAACCGTCCAGCATGTAGTCATTGGCTGGTTCTACTTACCATGTGAGATAACATGATGCTCTTTTTATTACCCTCTAGTCTTGTCAGGATATTTATGCATTATAGGCTACTTCCGGTATTAAATGCTCTAAGTTTAGATACTTCAACGTGGTTTTAAGTATTATCTCTATGGGTGAGCCCCTTCCTTGAAATTTAATAACTTATACGATCTAACAAACCGAGAAATCTTAACTTAACCCGTATTCGTGAAACCAATAACATAAAACGAAGGGGTTAGTTCCTTCTCAAGAAAATTCTACATCAATCCCTGATGTCTGGACTACAGCAACAAAACAATAACTGGTTTTTGTAACAAAACATGTTAGACCTCCTTTTAAATTATAGAAAATCAATACTGATATACCTAGAGCTTAATTAATTTGATCAAAAACTTACCTTTTTCTCAGTCAGTTTCTCACATCTCCTTTGCTTGCATATCTGATGGCTCTTGTCGTTCCTGCACGGGGCGCAGTCACCACAATTGTCTTTTCTTTGGCAACCGATGCATTCGCCGCACCGTTTCCTCTTCTTCTTCACTTGTTTGTCGACGCTACCGCCACTAATGTCAGTGTCCATGTCGATCGAGCCGTGCATTTGGTGAGTTTTAAAACCCGCGGTACTCGAAATGGCAGCCACCTGCCCGGAATTCTCGGACCCGATGTCCATGTTGCTGGACGCTCCGTCACTGTCCACCTGGCTTTCCAGACTTGACGCCCGGATTTTCCGACGTTCTTTTTTCCGAAAATCATTGCGTGTCGGTGAAGTCATGTTACCGTTCATCTTCTTTTCGATACCGTTATAGAGACCACTATCGCTGTTTTGCAGCTGAGTCATGGGGTTCTGGAACTGCGTCGGATTCAGACCAACGTTTTGGATCTTGAGCGTGTCTTGATGCAAAGCGGTGAGGTTTGTGGTTAGTTTTAGATCTGGTTCGGATTTTAACACTGTTACGACCGTTGGGGATGCGATCAACTGATTATTTTGTATTATAGCACCATTTTGACTGTTCAGGAAGGTAGGATGGAGTGGGTTGTTTAAGGTTATGTTAGTTGGCGGATGGGAGTATAGCTGTATGTGCCTTTCGTCAAGGAATTGCTGTTGGATGGAGGGGATTTCTCTTGCTTGAATGGGTGCTGGCACTAGGGGGTAACTACGGTTAACGTTAACAGCACTTAAGGTATGAAAATTTGAAGAATTCAACGTGGTTAAACTCTGAGGACTAGAAGAATTTGGTGACACTGGTGTCAGGTTAGTGAGAGTCGTTAACGTCGGTTCACTAGTGGTAACTGGATCACTGAATGTCTGAAATTGTGACTGAAATGAAGGCAATTTGGACGCACCATTCTGTTGGGCAAAAGCATCGGCAAATGTATTCACTGGTGTTGTTATCGAATACGCACCGGTTGAAGCATCGATGGGTTTCGATTCCCAAGGTCGATATTGCGGCTGAGACGTTATTATCGACAAGCCGTTTTCTCCACGCTCGAGCAGCCTAGTCTCTGTGTAGTAGTCCCAGTTTGATATGTCTAATAACCGCGTATCACTGAACAACCGATCCGACACCGAACTGAAGGCCGTTCCGGAGTCCAAATCGGAGGCAAACGTTGAAAACGGAGGTAGATTAGCCCCTGGTGGTGCATCTTGCACCGTGGAGCTTGGCGTTGCCGGAGTTGGGGGATACGAAGGGGCCAGTGTCGTATAGGCCGCCCCCAACCCGTCTGGGTCTTGGCTTAGCGTTTCACTCATCTTACTTGTTGGAATGCATCGTCGATATTTGGAATAGTCTATCAATATGGAATCATATTACAGAAGGAATGTAGTCTTTATTGTCATTATGGCTATAAATATCCTGAATTTCGCTGAGATGGGTGTTGAGATTTGTACTCTGTTGAATTTGTACTGTTATGTTTCGTATAAAAATAGTTGCGTTATCGTTTGTATATCATCTTTTATAAAAATAATATCTGGAAAAGAAAATTGTTGTTATAGAAAGCTGATTAATCTGTTTCATAAATGGTTTGAATACGTTTTAAAGTTTTAGGATAAAATTGCAAGAATAATAAATATTGTATTATGTAAAAATTTACAGTTTGATACCATCGTAGAAAGTTTATTTGAATAACTTTGAAATATTTAAAGATAAATTATTAATATATTCCATGTAAAATTGCGCCCATTAAGAACAAGTAGCTTAAGTCTTAATCTAATGTTCAAAATTTAAGAGCAGACGACGGTAAAAACTCAATTGTGTGTAATCGTATAAGAATAAATATTACTAAAATAATCGACTTTTACTTGCAAATATGTACAACCTTCTTCTCTATTCATTTGTGACGTTACTTTTTTATAAAAACTTTAATAGTTGCTGTCCTATTAAAGTGACCAAATTGAATGTGTTTATAAGAACTTTGTGCAGTCACCGAAGAATCTAAATAAAAAGTTTTATGTAAGTCCACGATTAAACACTCTAAAACTAATTGATAGCATTTGATATCCAAACTTATGGAGTTGAGTATATACATTATTTCAGTCATGACAAATCTAATAACAATTTACTAATAGTTTGGAAAACCATTTTCAATATCTAAATGATTACTTATTATCTTCTGAGAAAGCCAAATATGATTTTGGCGAAACGTCAAGTGATTTGTCAACCAAATACAACGGACGCACGGATGTACACCGGAATAAATCATCAACTATATATATATAGAAAGAGATAGAGTGAAAAAAGTGAAAGTATATTCAACGCTTAAAACTACAAAACACAATGCAAATTGAGTTTTACATTTCATCAACATTACCTGCAATTGTTCCATAACAATGCTTACACAGCAAAAAAATGTTAGTTTAAAAATGAGGAAATCATAAGAGATCCCTTCTCAAAACTTTTTAGTATTCAGATATCGACATTTCAAAATTTACTTTTTCGTACAAATAAACATCCCGTTTGACATAAAGAATTATTCATCCTTAACGACCCCTCAAGAAAAAACAAGATCTTTTTCATGAATGGGTCGCAAAAATAAATGGTCCAACATTTTTCATCTCCCTTTCAATATTGGTCGAGCCGCAGGGAAAATTTAGAAACACAAATACTACTTTGTTTGTAAACTGGGCAAACACGAGCGGCGATGCCAAGTCTGCTCAGCTTTTTTTTCTCTCTTATATCCAACGTGAACAAATTAGTCTATTAATGATAATAAACTAAATCTAAACGGTTCTTAGCGATTATTACCGTACGCCATAAACGTATAATGGGTATTTGACAATAATATTTATGTATTGATTGAACCACAAAAAAAGAAAATACTAAATTTCCAGAATTTTCCCGGAGCTTTAGTGACCTGGCAACGCTGTAAAGCTGTAGCAACACTGACGCAGGAAAAAGCGCATGAACACGTCACGGAAAAGCTGCTGAAAAGATCAACAACGAACACGCAGTCGCGTAAAGCAACGCATTTCCTTGTTGCCAGTCGGGTCACGGTCAGATGCTGAATTGCCAGACTTATTACACGGCTTGGGATGTAAGGAAAATCGTGATAACGAACGAAATGGGGTTGTTGAACTGCATTTGGCAGGTTTTTGTTGCTCTGCGAATTTATATGAAGTTTTTCTAATCGCAGTTATAATTTAAAAACATAAAGCTGGAATAATAATCACAATATTCATTAAGTAATTTCGAAAAGATTGTTGAGTAAATCTTGGATCATTTTGTCTATTCATTAGGATATTCCCTCCTCAGTCTTTTTTCTTGCAACAGATAAGTATTTGAAAATTGTAAATGGAAAACAAATTCTTCCTTACAATTACACAGGCACACAAAATAAAAAAAGTCAAAGTCCACGAAGGTGACCTGTCAGGTTACACGTATTTCGGGACGCTGATCGCGAATCTGCGATCGGTTGTTTCGCATCAGATCGTTTTCAAGGTCATCTGAATTTCAACTTCTGAAAAAAGGCTCAAAAAAATCTGGAAAAATTCATACATGGATTTTTCAGACTGCTGAATACAAATCCGGAGTCGGTTGAACTTTATCAGCACAAGGTCAAGGTCATTTGAAGGTCACGGTCATTTGAAGGTCAAATTCTGAAAAAAAAGCTCAAAACAATCTGGAAAAATTCATACATGAATTTTTCAGACTGCTGAATATCAATCCGGTGTCAGCTCAAGGTCAATGTCATTGATGTTAAAAAATTGAAAAAAAAAACATATATGGGTTTTAAGAGTCGCTGAGTCTAAATCTTAGCTCATTTTGACCATATCTTTAGTATTTTCAGGTCATTAAAATATGAAAATAACAAGTTCATTATAAGATCAAAAAATCGATTAGATACATCTAGACATCCGTACATCCACACATCCACATATTCGCACATCGACACATTCTATTATTGGTTGGAAGTAATGGATAAATGAAATTCTCGAAAACAAATTATACAGGGTTAAAAATTGGTATATAGAGCTTTTTCGTTTTATTATTGCAAAGAACTCTTAATCATTTTGCCAAAATTAAATTGTCCTATAAGAAGCAGGTGGAAATGTATTTTTAGAAAGATTCATTATTTTTAGGAACCGAAAATAGTCCAGGTATAAGAACTGATAGATTGGATCATGTATGTATATGCCATGATTCATTGTTTAGTAAAATTTAAACGACACCGCTGGAATCCTTATCTAAGTTGTTTTTTCGTCAAATTGTTTAAACCAGGTGTGTTTTTTACATTTTGAGTTGTGGACTAAAAGTATCAATGGGCCCTAAAAGTTCATTGTTCAAAGTTATAGCTCGTTGAAGCTCCAATGCTCTAGATATGCAGAGTGAAAAATCCATTTTACTGATGCTGATCTGAAATATCATCTCAATGTCGTTTAAACGCTTTCAGTTGGAGATCTCGATATAACGGCGATATAGTTGACTGGGTTATTGGCCATTGAGCAAAAATATAGTATTGTATACTATACGATGCAGGTAGTCAAGTATAAAACACTGTAGTCTCAGCGAGCTATAACTTTGTACCATGCTTTGCCTATTGGCAAATTTCATTTAACTAGCTGTCGCCCAGTGGGTGAAATTAGACCAATTGTGTCAATAACTCTGGCAGGTTAAGTAACCTGAAAAATTTTATCGTGACATTCTATCCTAGGACTAGGAAGAACAGTTTATAGTTTGCTCGAAAATCCTAGATGTCGTTCTTACATCTCGCTTCTACAAATAAGTAACGAAATTCAAGTTTTTTCAGATATAATTCATAGGACTTTATTTGTGTTCAAATTCGTAAATCTTACTTTAATATGACAACAATTCAACCGCTAATGGGCTATCCTACAAATTTATTTTTTCTAACTTCCCTGTGTAGCTATAATTGCACTCAATTCTCTAACATTTATTAAAATCCTCATTATAATAATTCCATCTCATTATATATTTCCATCACTCTGTATATGCCACTGCCTATGAGCCACCGTATTTACTGTTTTTGTTTATGAAATTTTTTAACTATCTTGTAACTATAATTCTAGTCCGACCTATATTTCAATCATCATATATATGGACCTCTTCGTGGGCTACTCTATAAATCATTTCCTTTTCTAACATTTTTTCTCATCACACTATATATCTACAATTCCTCTCACCCTATATTTTATCTTCCCTATATATACAACTGCTTATGGGTTACGAAATGTTGCATTTCCATTTCCGCCACCCTGTATATGCATCTCTGTATAATATTTTTTGCACGACCCTGTATAACTGTAATTCTACTGCACCTTCTATTCCAAGAACCCCGTAAATTCAACCGCTAATGGGCTTCCCTATATAATTATTTTATTAGTTATAATTGCACTCTACTTTATATTTTAAACACCTTATATATGCAACTGCTTATGTGCTACCCACAAAAAATAAGATTTCTAACATATCTGGAATGGCCCTGTATAATTATAATATACAACGATTACTTTATCACTAAACAATAACAACGCTTGCATGCCACTTCCAGAAGTACATGCTCTAAGTATATAACAGCATTGATCCCTCTATATATCATTACTCAATGTTTTGAGTCTGGCGGCGGCGGCACATTTAGTTGTTTGGCGTTGACATTATGGACGTAAATAAGATTGCACGATCGTCATGTGACCTATCGTGAGATTGACTCAACCTTACACATTAGTGGGACCAGCATACATTTAATATTGCATAAACATTTGAATGTCAAAAAAATTTGTTCGCATTGGATCCCACACAATTTGTCAATCGTTCAAAAAAAAGGCTCGGGTCGATTGGTCGAAAGAAAAGCTCAAAAAATACGATCGCGATGCTTCAAAACACGTTTATGACATAGTGATAGGTGATGAATCGTGGATTTACGCGTATGAGCCCGAAAGTAAACAGCAGTCGACTGTATGGGTGTTTCAAGATGAGCTGAATCCAACAAAAGTTGTTCGCGCACGAAGCACTTCCAAGCAAATGATCGCCTGTTTTTTCGGAAAAACTGGACATGTCGCAACCATTAGAACAACGCAGAACAGTCAATTCTGAGTGGTACACAACCATTTGTTTGCCAGTTGTCTTCCAAGAAATGAGGAAAACCAACCGCCGAAGACGGATCACTCTTCACCACGACAATGCGAGCTCTCACACATCGGCTCAAACAACTGCATTTTTGACCACTCAAAACATCGATTTGATGAGTCATCCGCCGTATAGTCCTGACTTGTTACCAAATGACTTCTTTTTATTCCCGTACGTAAAAAACAAATTAAGAGGTCAACGTTTTTCGACACCTGAAGAAGCGGTTGCTGCGTTCAGAATGCATGTTTTGGAGATACCTCAATCAGAGTGGATAAGGTGCTTCGACAATTGGTTCAAACGCATGCAAAAGTGTATAGATCCTCATGGGGAATATTTTGAAAAGCAATAAAGCGATTTTCAATGATTAATATTTGTTTTGTTCTCTAATCCCGAAATATAAAAGGCAGCCCTCGTATATGCAAGGTTGGTTTTCAAATGATAAACACGGCAGTGCTGGGTAACGCTCTTTCAGACCAAGTGATGACCATCTTTTACTATCTTTGGAGTAGCCTATAGTTCAATAGGTAAATATTTAGTGTTGTAAATTATAGATCAGTATTGATTTTTCGGACAAGTAGTACTAACTTTCGTAGAAAATAATATTTGTAATTTTTTGTTGTGATTATAATTCTGTCATTAATATACCTAATATAATTTTTGACAATATTCCAAATGTGTTGTGCAACAAATCATCAATCAGCGGATAATGGAAATGTCATTAAATATTAGAGTTTTCATTGAGTTGTTTTTATCTCTATTTTTAAAATCGGAAACGGAAACTTTTAGGTTAGGAAAAAAAACGCCGATAATTATATCGAGCATGTTTGCATAGACATATTTATGTAAAAATAATCCTACAATTATAAATAAAAAAATATCTCGTGAATTATTTCTACAAATGTAATCCCAATGAAATAATATGGATAGCAAAGGCCTGGCGTACTTTTCAAATTTCGCCTCAACTCTATATCTTATGCAGACAAAATAACGTCAATAATGTTCAACTCATAATTTTAATGAATACGGTCGAATTTCGACCACTGGGCGACCGCCAGTCAAAAGAAATGTTCAGTAGATTTGCACATTTACATCGAGATGCGTAATTCCAACAGTCAGGAGTTTTGATGAAACAATATGAGCTCATACTTTTTGTATACAAACAATTTTCGTAAACTCGCAATAATCCCGCTGTGTTAAAGATCATCTCAGTCGATATCCCCGATGACTCAGCTCCCGATGTATGCCATTTTAATCCCTGACATTTAATTCTGCAAATGTCACGGGATCTATAGAAAAGCTAGCACGCCGCCGATTCGCCGACTAGCAGTAATACCTAAACGTTTTAAAATCTATTGATTTTTCTTGATTGTGATTCATTCCCAGAGAGGAGGCACAGCGGCGTTGGTTGTGTGTACAACGTACACTCAGCGTTGAAATTTCGCATGACGAACGAACAGGAATACGGGAGAGAGAGATGATGACGACGACTCGCGTGCGACGTTGCCGAGTTTCAGCTTTCGCTTTTAAACATCCACAGGAAAATACGGTGAGTAAGGACGAGTAAGGACGAATAAGGACCAAACAATGAGCGAGGAGAGAGCGTTGACTCGACGGACGTGTCGTGTGTCTGTGTAACAAAGGAGATTTGGAATGTTATAGATAAGAGGTTGTGTGAGAGGTGCAGGTTATCCTTGAGGAAACAGGAGTTTGTGAAGAGGGTTAAGGAGCTTCGGGGGATATTTGGATGAAATTAGTAAATTGGAAGGGATTATCCATGGATTTTGCGATCGTTTTTTTGTTTTCTAGTTTAAAATGGAGTTTGGAATCATCAGTAAGCATATCCTATGTTGTTTCTTAACACGTGTTTTCACCTCTTGTATATTTATATGAGGATAGTCCCAGAAGTACCCGTTCCAACAAAGAAATGATAAAAATATATTTTTTATTCAACATAATCTCTTTTCAGGTTTAAACACTTTTCCCAGCGATGTTCAATAAGTTGGATCCCCTTTTTATAATCAGCAATGTCTCGCTCCTCAAAATAACCATTAACTGCCGACAAGAATTCATCTTCGTTCGAAAATTTTTGACTACTGAGCTATAATTTGAGAATAGACAATAATCCGAAGGGGCTAAATCTGGTAAATAGGGTGCATGAGGTAGCAATTCAAACTTTACTTCATTAATTTTGGTCATTGCAATAACGGATTTGTGAGCTAGGGCATTGTCTTGATGAAATAAAACTTTCTTCTTAGCCAAATGGCTTGATTTCTTCATTCAAACCTTGCAATAAGTTGGCATAATACTCGCCATTGATAGTTTTTCCTTCTTCAAGTTGGTCAATCAAAATTATTCCAAACGCATCCCAAAAATCCGACGCCATGACTTTGCCTGTAGAAAGAACGGTATTCGACTTCTTTGGAGCCGATTCTCACTTTTCAATCCATCATTTTGATTGGTTTTTTGTCTCGGATATAAAGTGATAGACCCAGTTTTCATCCATGCTTTGATGCTGTGAAACTTCGGTAAATACGCAATTAAAACATCTTCACAACACTATTTTTGCTCGAGTGTGTGCAAATGCGGCACCCATCGTCCACACAGTTTTGTCATATTTAAATTTTCAGAAAATATGCGCACTACCGCACTTTTTGAAACGCCTACTATGTCTTTAATGTTAAAATTGCATTTGTATGTAGATATAACTACAATCCTGTGGATGTATGTATGTTGCCGTTTGGATAATACTAATCGACCTTTTTTTGCTTATTTTATTGTCACACATGTGAATAAATAATAGTTTTAAAACGATTGTGTTACGTTCATATTTAGTTTGTAGAGTCAGACATTTCGCCATATTTGAAATTTTTAAGATTTTTAAAATTTGCTACTTTAGATTTTGAAAACTTTTGACATATTTTATATTTTTTGATGTTTTATATTTTTGACATTTCTACATTTCGGCGTAATTTATGTTTTTGACATTTATGACAATTTTGAAATTTAATATTTTATTATACCTACTTTTAGAATTAATTTGAAAGCAGTTTAAACTCAAAAAACCCTACCATTGCGAAATATCAAAAAATGTTTATATTATTTTAAAAATAATAATCAATCTATCAGTTCTCATATCTGTATTCCCAAAAATGATATTTTTTTCGAAATTTAAGAATAATGATGTACACAATTTTTACGGCTGTATCACTTTCTGTTAATCCAAAAGGTAGAATTTGTCTAAAAATAACAGAAATCAAATTCTCCTGTTCAATAATTCAGTTTGCGGTTTTAAAGAAAGAAATCAATCTGCCAACATTTCTGTCTGTATTTCTTTCTTCTGCAATCCAAAAAGGATTTTTGCAACATGATGAAGCTTATTTCCACTAATTTGCACAGAAAAAGTCCAAATTTTCACCCTCCTTGTCCAATAACAACTTTTTTATCAAAAAAAATTTAGCCCGTGTTATTCATTTATAGATTACCTTTTTAGTATTGAATTTGTTCAAAATAGGTGTAGAGTTACAGAAGTAACTCCTTATAAACTTACTATATACGAGGGCTGCCTTTTATATTTTGGGATTAGAGAACAAAAACAAATATTAATCATCGAAAATCGCTTTATTGTTTTTCAAAATATTCCCCATGAAGATCTATACACTTTTGCATGCGTTTGAACCAATTGTCGAAGCACTTTTTCCACTCTGATTGAGGTATCTCCAAAACATGCATTCTGAACGCAGCAACCGCTTCTTCAGGTGTCGAAAAACGTTGACCTCTCAGTTTGTTTTTTACGTACGGGAATAAAAAGAAGTCATTTGGTGACAAGTCAGGACTATACGGTGGATGACTCATCAAATCGATGTTTTAAGTGGTTAAAAATACGGTTGTTTGAGCCGATGTGTGAGAGCTCGCATTGTCGTGGTGAAGAGTGATCCGTCTTCCGGGGTTGGTTTTCCTCATTTCTTGGAAGACAACTGGCAAACAAATGGTTGTATACCACTCAGAATTGACTGTTCTGCGTTGTTCTAGTGGTACGGTTGCGACAAAAAACAGGCGATCATTTACTTGGAAGTGCTTCGTGCGCGAACAACTTTTGTTGGATTCGGCTCATCTTGAAACACCCATACAGTCGACTGCTGTTTACTTTCGGGCTTATACGCGTAAATCCACGATTCATCACCTGTCATTATGTCATAAATGTGTTTTGAAGCACCGCGATCGTATTTTTTAGCTTTTCTTTCGACCAATCGACACGAACCTTTTTTTGAACGATTGACACATTGTGTGGGATCCAACGCGAACAATTTTTTTTGACATTCAAATGTTTATGCAATATTGAATGTATGCTGGTCCCACTAATGTGTAATGTTGACTCAATCTCACGATAGGTCACATAAAGATCTTGCAATATCAGTTCGCGCACAGCATCAATGGTTTCCGGAACAACAACTGTTTTTGGACGACCTTCACGAAATTCGTCTTGGAGTGAACTACGACCTCGATTGAATTCACCATACCATCGGGAAACAGTGCTCCTTGATGGAGTTTCATCGCCAAAAATTAAATTAAGTTCATCCATGCACTCTTGCTGACTTAATCCACGTTCGAAAGTTGTAAAAAATAATCGCACGAAAATGTTCACGATTTAATTCCATTTTTTTTGGCCGAGATGAATCCTTTAAGTTACTGTAAACAACACATAGCGCTCGTTGTCCAATCCCGAAATATAAAAGGCAGCCCTCGTATTGTATTTCTATGCACAACTTTTGAAATTGCATTTTTTTACTGGTTACCAAGGAAAATATTAATTACAAACTATTTTTTTTTAGAAGACAGTATTCAAGAAACATTTACTCTTCTAGAAATCTTTATCTGCAGTTTCTTTGGATAAATACTTTCAGGAAACATTTACTCACTCATTAATTGCCAATTTTAAAATTAATTTCACAAAGCATTTTTTTGTCAAAAGTCCCCAAAAGGAAACCGAATATAATTTCAACATTTCTTCCTTTAAAATGCCTTTTGAAAAGGAAATTGTCAAGAATTGTTAGACATTCAAAAGTTGTACACGTTCCTGAAAAATCTTCTTAAATTTTCTCCCTCATTTTCCTCAGGAGACCAATTTCCCTCGGAAACCTCGCATTTTCTAATCGGGCTAATTTTTTTCGGAAATCGTCCTGCTTCCTTTTCTCTTTTTTACTTCCCCTACCACTTCCTGTGCGTGCTTTTTATTAAATTTCATTCCAGCGGGTGACATTTTGGCTTTTTTTCATTCCTGAATTCTGTAGGTAGCAGGAAGTCGTTGAAAAGGAGATTCACTGATGAACAGCGGAAAGCGAAAGTGAATTCGGGGCGCATGAGCAGCATCCCGGTCGATCCCAGTAGGCCTGAGAACGGTGTTGCCGGAAAGCGGGAAAGCCAGAAGATTTAAGCAAAACGCTTCTTTATAGAATCAGGGTTGATGGTTTTATGGTGGTACGTTATGTTTTTTTAAAATAATTTGTTTACATTTTTTTCTTGCAAATATTTAGTACCATTTAACTCGTCGAACCTGCTTTCTGACAAGAATAGCAGAGTTCTTGGCGCTTTTGGGAACAGATAGGTTCCTCGAGGCTATCTGGAGCATCTGGACTGTCAAATAAAAAGTGCTAGAAAGTGAGTTCGATGAAAAGGAACATCATATTTAAAAGAGAAAGGAACTATGTGGACCTTGAGCTGGTTTGTACAAAGACCAAGTGCTTACTTAGTAGACTGTCAGCGGGTGACAGATTTTGGTCCACCATTTTCTTGCTTCTGCGTCAGGGGGGGTTGTTATTGTTGAATACATTGAGGCAAAATTTGCGAGAGAAACGCGTGACTAACATAGGAAAAACTCGTCTATTTTCCGGGAAAAAAAATGATTTAGACCATCATGACTAAATGACAAAATATGAGAGCCTAACCTAACCAACCTAACACTATGGCTACTTTTTTCTCGCTTCTGCCAAACGGAATGACAAACCTAATTAAATACAAGACTCATCTATTATTCACAGCTAAGACAATCACATTACAACAATAACCCTTACATAAAAGCTTTTCTTTATTAAAATGTGCAGGTACCCGATTGTTAATAATTGCATATTCAAAAACTGAAATACACTAAAATCAATTATGTAAAATAGAACACAAAACATTCATTTATGAAATACCTGTTAAATGCAATAAATTTTGTATTAAACTAAGCTGTAACCTTATCTCTAGATCATTAAAGGATCTCGTCATATCCTTATCTAAAATAGCTTTCCGTCAAATTAGCTGAATCTATAGAATGTATGATGTTGTTTATGATGTGTAGAACAAAAGTTCTCATTGCCACCAAGATATGAGAGGCCAAAGTGTTGCTATTTAACTTATTCTTGATAATACGTTAACGGTGCCCCAGCACATTACAAGGAAATAAAAGAAAATATGTTGGTAAAAATTAAGATTAACTAGTTGGATCTACGATAGATCACACACACTTTTTTGAGGGAGGTGTGATTAGACTGGTTCGCCATTCGGAACAATAGGCTCTTATTTTTTCGCTTGGTTAACTTAATAGATAAATAACATAAGTTACGTAGCGACGATACATCATTCCGAGAATTATGAACTGAGTGACAGTAATTCATCTAAATCGTTATATTCGGATAATTATTATAAGACTGTAATATGTCATAAGTTCGGACTTCTGTAACTCCAGTTAAAAGAACGATAAATGAACTGATTCTTGCATTTGTGTTGACCTCAGTCTTTTGATCTTTAGTTACTGAATTTAGATGAATTGTTATGTCAATCTGTTCATAATTCTCAGAGTGATGTATCGTCGCTCTGTTGCTTATATTATTTATCGATTGCAGGTGAACCAATTCAAAAAAATAGTCTATCGTACCGAATGGCGAACCGGTGTGATGGACCTAATTAATGTTTTATTATTCTACATAATTTTACATAACTTCAACTCATCTTCATCCATATTTACTTCCTTTCAGTGACGGGACAGCATATATATTATCAAGAGTTAGTCCGAGAGCAACACTTTGACTTTTCATATCAATTCTGATCTTGGTGCCCATGAGAACGTTTATTCCACACATAAACAAGGTGATATTATATATTTAGCTCATTTGACGGAAAGCCATTGTCCATAAGGATATTGCCGGGTCTTTTACGATTCAATGAACTTTGCCAGCTTGCTAACAGAGGGAGCGATCGGTATACTCAATCAACCATATGAACCGTCGGTGTGTGAGTGTATGTGTATAGCAACTGTGCGAAATATATTTTTGTCAAGGACGCCATGTCAGCTCTCTAACCACGATATCTCTAAGGTCGTTGGTGAGTTTTATTACTACGTTTCGCAGCTCTTAAACATATTTCATTCAACATACTATCAACAGGTAGCGCAATATTTTACGAAGTAGCCTTGTTGGCACATATACTGATTCACCTATGAAACAAACGGTCCGGGTTCGATTCCCCATGACTGCGCCACGTAACAATTCTTTTGTGAGAAATGATTGCGTCAGTGCAATCATTGCGTGTTTGAACAGATCAATGTGAGCCCAGCGTGGTCAAATACGGACCAATGAGAGCTCTTCAATAGGGACACAACTGCTTATGTACTACGTCATAACCCACCATTTTGCTGGTAGTATAACGCTGGCATACGTCCGCTGTCAACAGCGTGCCAAGATACCCACGTCCCGTGCCGCTGACCCGGTCCTATGGCGTCTGTCAGCTGTCAACACTAACAATATGTCATCGTACCGAGGTCATTGACCCCCGACGAATGCTGATGAGCGTTGGTGGGGTCATCAAAGGATGCAGCTTTTTCTCAGGACCTTCAAAATTTTCCCACACTCAAGTGCGGGAATCCCTGCTATCATAATTATATAAAAAAACGGTAGTTAAAATAAAAGTAATAATTTAACTGTATTACACCGAAAAGAAAATAAAAAGTTTAATTTTATTTTATTAAATGAAAGCTATTATATGGCTTCTACTTCCAAATTAATAATGGCCATCTCCTTTTTTGAGCAAACCTATATAGGGATAGTTCATAAAGGACTTAAAATTTCTCCTACCTATATGATATGAAAGGCAAACATTTGAAGACAACTCTATCAAGTTCTTTGAATTTGAAAACCATCATACTCGTATATCATCTTCAGAACTTTATTTTATGTCATTATTATTTAGACCCTGAACTTACATATTTTACTTCCACGTGTGGAGGTTATTCACAAGAATTCAATAGAATATTCTGGCCAAAAAGAATCATTTTCCATGAAATGTTGTGTGTTAACATATCTAAATTAATCAGAATTCTTAACAACTTCCTCTTCTTATTTATAGTAGCATCTGCCAAGCTTTGTAATTCGCAGACACTTTCATTCACTCTCGTAAGTTCTCCTTAAGGGATGATGTGGCAACACCGCGAGAACTTTGTTGAATCACCAAAGGTATCGCTCTTATTTATCCCAAAGGAATAAACTGAAACTTGGCGGTGCTCCTTGCACTGATAATACAAGAAGTTATAGTAGAGTTAATATAGTTTGTAATTTGATATCGATAGAAGTTTGCAGAATCGAATACAGAGTAGGGTCTCTGTTCTGGCAAACTTTTATTATATCGAGGAAAGTTTCTTGGATCGATGTGGGGTTGAATTTGCGAAACCATATTTTGATGGAATTCCTTTAATGAATACGAAAATATGATAAGCAAGGTTGTTGAAGTTTCCAAACAAAGATTTCTCGGGAAGTTTGTCTAGTGGTTTTCAAAGGTTTACGTAACTTCGGTCTTCAGTTTTTTATAACTGTTATTAGAATACCGGTACATTGAAATATCGATACTGAAGATACATGAGGTGCTCAACAAACTCAACAAGGCATCAACAAAACAATGTAGAATAAAAATCTCATTTTCATATATAAAAGATTTGAACTAACAACTAATAACGGATTAGTCTGCACTGTAATGATTTCAGTTTAAAAAAAATATTTTTAAATAAATGGAATATGACTATTATCACTCAAATTCCTATTGACAATCCTTGTTAATGAGAGTTTTTTGATTCTTTTTTGATACTGTTAAGAACTAATTTTGAAAATACAAGAGGTGGTCAAGAATGTATTAAAAACTGGCAATCCAAAATTTTAACAGACATTTATTTCAATTTATTTTATTACTTGAGTTAAACTCAGAAAATACTCAGTTAAGCATAATAAGTTATTGCATACTTCTGTCAGGATGGATTTTGTTGTCAGTTACGTATGCTTCAAAACCGAGAAAATCACCAGTTTACCAAAATCGAGATTTATTTACCAAGATTATTCCATAAGATGTTAGAAAGTTTGATCCGTGAGATCAATAGATAGAAGGGGTCAGCCATATTGCCCAGATCTGATATCATTTGATTTTTATTTCCATGGTCAATTGAAATCTGAAGTGTTTGACACAAAACTACTCAGATGACGGCAAAAAAGTTGGGATGTCGAGTTCTTGCAATTAGTATCTCAAGTTACTCGAATACTGTATTCGAGTAACTAGAAGCGAAAGCAGAAGGCTACGAGAATTATGCGAACCAACCTGAAGAGGGCAGATGTGACTGCCGAATGTCGTCATTTTACCATCGATCCCGACAGGGATCAGTTATCAACTACGCGGATGAATTCCCGGAAACCACCTAAAACATATATATATATATATATATATATATATATATATATATATATATATATGAACTAGGCTAGGTTCCGGGTGAGAACCGCGTCTGAATTTATTAAATTGTTTGACGTTTCGGCTCTTGCTTTGGAGCCATTATCAAGTGACAAAAATGAAAATGAGTTTCAGAGTCTAGATCGAAGTTGGGGTCTCAATCTGCCTACTCCCTCAACTGTTGCCTAGGGACTCTTGGGGAGTAGGTAGATTGAGGCTCGAGTTCGATCTAGACCCTGAAACTCTTTTTTCCCCGTTTGTCTCTTGATAATGGCTCCAAAGCAGGAATAGAAACGTCGAGCATTTAATAAATTCAGATGCTGTTCTCACTCGGAACCTAGCCTGTGTTCAGCGATTAATCGCATTACTGGTTCAATGAATTTGGATCGTTTAAGCTGAATTCTGTTAAGGAGACCCCAGAAGTGGTTCCATTTGTTTTCCAATGACATGGTTTATACCGTTTTTTAGAAATTCGACAAAACTTGTTATATAGAAACCTTTGTCGAAGGCCTAAGTTATAACAATATGGAAAACTTTCTTAATACATATTAATGATATTAAAATTTTGAAACCAAGTGTTTCTATTCTATTCAACAGTAAACGAAATTGATCAAAATGTATGAAAGTTACTTAAAAGTAAAAAGCCTTATTTTTTTCAATATTCAAAAAGTTTATTATACCTATTTGAAAACTGCAACTCAGGTGAAAGTTAACGTTACAAATTCTGAATTATATTTGTTTCTGCTATGAAATACCAAATACAAAATGTTTAATGTTTTAATATGAATATTCTTATTTTACTTTTTTGTCTTTATTCCCCAAATTTACAAATTTGTAAATGTTAATCGGCAGTCGAAAATATAATAAATTGTCAAATAGATGGTTTCCCAAGTGGCTAGGTTAAATCTTTTTACCAAAATTAAGTGAACAAAGAGCAAATAAAAGCTTCACAACTAAATGTAGCAAGTATAAAACTGAAATTTCCGTTATAAGTTTTCATCAATGAATATCCACAAAAAACTTACTTGTAAAATCGTGAAAAAATTCACATTACTTCCGTTTGCTTACAGTTGTTCAAATTCAATTTCTAAGAACTCCAACGAGCACCTGCCAATTTCCGGGTACTATGGGCAATTGCCCTCATCGATTAAAATTGATATGTTACAATTCAAAACGGCTGAAGCCGTAGGTACAATAGTACACAAAACACGGCAGTGTCATTCCACTTTGGAATATTTATATTATTAAAAAATATATGTAATACTACACTGAGAAAAAATATGTTATCAAATATTATACATATGTCCTACTACACTGAGAAACAATCTTCTTAATTCAAAACTTTTATTCTTAATAGTTCTAACAAAACATACTCCTTTTCGTCTATTTATTATTTGTTCCATTTAAAATTTAGATTTTCTTTACTTCTTTATTTGTTTGCTATTACACTACAAATACTAAAGAATTATAAGAGAAAAATTTGGTGTTTGCATAAACTATGTGACTTTTTCGCTTTTTCACGAGGTATAGATACCATGCAAAAATCAGAAACAAAAACGAAACTGATAAAAATTTTAATTTGTTAATACAAAAATAGGAAAAAATTGTATATTGTTTATTTATAATTCTTTATTTGATAATACGATAAGTGTTGATATTAATTAAAAGATTGCTTCAATATTAATTTTAAAATAAAATAGGTAAATCTAGCGTTATTAAATTTATTTTGATAGGAAAGTATTAATAAATTTCAAATTTTTTGTCCACTGTTAGCCAAGGTATGGTTTTTCTTCCAACTCGGAATGATTTAATTTGTCGGGCTTCGTTTTTACATAGGTAAGTAGTTTCCAAAATACTGTTTCAACGTTTAGCAATAAAGGAAGTATAACTACTTAGGAAATATCCAAACAGGACGCAGTTCTCAATTCTAATTAACTTTTAAGAAAATTCATATATTTACCAAAACTCGTATACATATACAGTGACACAATAATTTTATTGTATATTTCAAAATAAACAGATCATTTTTATGAAGACCATATATTTTTCTCTATATATTAATATGTAATATTTAAGCTCTTCAGATGGTTATAACTTAAGTGGACACGGTGTATATGCAGTAGAATTGAGAAGTATTAATTAATATGTTTTATTTACAGTCCATGTTCAATTCAGTTAATACTCTCTTGTCTGACAAATATCAATTTAGAGTAAGTTATTTTCTATTTTTGTTTGAAATTCATTTATTTTACATA
The DNA here is from genome assembly GCA_034190945.1 of Octodonta nipae. Lineage (NCBI taxonomy): Eukaryota > Metazoa > Arthropoda > Insecta > Coleoptera > Chrysomelidae > Octodonta > Octodonta nipae. The sequence goes on from CM067218.1 coordinate 1,379,688, forward strand.
TTTTACGGATAACCTTTCAATTCTATCGAAACTGCCAAAAAGAAAGACATTTTTTGGCAAACCTCATGTCCAGTTGAAAAAAATGTGATGCTATTTTATGGCTTCCAGCATCTTTCAATAAAGAATATTTTTGTGTCAAAATATTATTATGAAAATTTTCCAAATTATTCCAACGTAAATGGACACACTGTATACATATGCAGATGAACTGGAAACCTCCATCTTGGAGACGGTTAATTAACATTTATTTTGATTTTATGCCAAATTATTTTCAATTGATGTTGTTCTAGATTTCGAAATTGATAATTGGTTTCATCTAATACTTTCGCATTCGCCATATTGTATTGTAAAATGAAAAGTTTTTCCGATTTTCTGAAAATTAATATATGTCAATAAAACATTTTTGTCACCACCTGGGGATACTCTATTCAACCTTGTAGAACCATTTTCGAGAAACCGTTGAAGACACAAAAAATAAATGTAGACTAATTGAGGAGCTCACCTTATTTTGAAGTCGGTTACAAAATATGTTTATATTTGTTAATAAGCCAAATATACGAGGGTGAATCAAATATGAACCGGACTTTTGTTTTAAAAATTTTATTGGTACGATCAATACAAATTTTAATACATATTATTTTTCTACATAGTCTATGTATACATTTTTCCCACCGAATCGGAAGTTTTTTAATACCATTCTCAAAGAATGAAACTGGTCGTGTCGATAACCAATTGCTCACAAACGTTTCTACACCTTCGTTGTCCTCAAAGTGGTGGCCTCCCAGTTCTTCTTTAAGTGGCCCAAACATGTGGTAGTCACATGGCGACAAATGAGGACTGAAAGACGGGTGTTCAAGGGTTTCCCAATGCATTTTGTTCAATTTTCCTTGAGTCAATGCAGCTGTATGTGGCCGAGCGTTGTCATCCAACAGAATCACACTTCGGATAGACATATCCCGCCTCTTTTGCCGATAGGCAAGTTTCACTTGTTGGAGTAGTTGGCAGTAATACTCAGCATTAATTGTACGGCGTTCGTGCAGAAAATCGATCAGCAGTACGCCTTTCGAATCCCAAAAAACTGTTGCAAGAATTTTCCCTGCAGAAAGACGGGTCTTTCCACCGTCTCTCGGCCATCTGAAAACCAGTTGTGCCAGTCGTACACTTGGGTCCTTGAAAGTGTTTCATTGCCGAACTGTGCAGATAGTCGACGCAAAATTTCAGACGGTCTAACGCCCTCTCGCGCCAAAAATTTTATAACAACACGTTGCGCAACAGACATATGCACCTCTTGCTCTGACATGATGCTACTAACAGCGCATCGACTACGCCTCGCCAAACCGACGAACTCCCCTCTTCTTAACATCCCTACCTAACATATATCGAGACGCAACGCCACTCGAATTACCTACAGGGCGAGAAACAGAAAAGTCCGGTTCATATTTGATTCACCCTCGTATAAAGCCATTACCATGTTTTTCGAAAGGTAAAAATTCATACAATATAAATCCAGAGCTTAACTGAACCTTCCAAGAGAAGACCTTTTGTTACTAGATTTTAGAAAGTACAGACTTTTGAACGTAAGAAGATATATCGTTTACAGACAAGTCATCGATTGCGCTGTCTTCTAAAGATCGAAATTTCGAACAACAACTGAATAAGAACATATACAACTTTCAGAAAAACAAACCACGTCTAGAAATCATAGGATAATAGCTTTATACATAGCACGACTTCTGCTCCTAGTTTAAATCTGTAATCATATCAATCATGATGGAAAAACGTGAATAAGTTTTAGAGATTTCTTGTCACTTGAGTGTAGCTTAACTGAGGATGGTTCTTATCTAGAATTGATACATTGCTTTGCTTTCAAAGTCTATAAATTCTCGAAAAACTAATAACATTCACACTTTTTATTCGTAAATTGGAGTATTTTTTATAAAGAGAGAACAAAGAAATGTGTACTATATGTATTTGTTGAAAAAAAACACATATTTCGTCGTTGAATTTATCAAGGGGGACTTTCGCATCGACTCTCATGCTGAAAAGTTCGATTTAACTATAAATCTGAGACGTGACTTTTTATGCACATTCGAAAGGAATCACTTTAATTCGGACTACACATTGTACTACACCCTTTTACCTTTCCGGTCAGTGAGCATAATTTGTATTCATGTAATTGTCATTTGTACCTTACATGTTTATATACTTATAAGCTTGAAATATTCTAATTTTTAACATCTCCAAACATTTATAACTTGATGCAACACCTAACTTTAAAATTACAGTCCTCTTAATTACATAACATTTATTCAAAAATGGCGCTAAATGCTACTTTTTTGTCCTTCGAGCCGTTGACAAATTCAACGACTAAACATGTGTTTTTTTTTCCACAAATACATATAGTAGAGGAAAAGAAAGGAAAATAAAAGGAATTTAAGGATATCAGCACCCAATTCCAGTAAATACACAAATAATACATTTAGTCTAAGGCACTTGAGTATCCAACTTATATAACCCGCAAAAAAACTAAATAAATATTCGTTAAATAAACACTGAAGACGAAACAAAATGTAAATCAAAGTTGAATGTTTCCAGTATTTTATAAATATTTTCGTAATTATTATAGAAAATGTGCAAAAAATAAAATATAGAGATAACTAGTAAAACAAATCAGTTACCTGAATCATTCACAAATGTTTACAAAATGAAAATGTCTTATAAATGAAGCTATTATTGGAATATTTGGTATAAGACGTTTCATTTTCGAAATACGAATATTTGAACAATCGGCAAAGCTATTCTAACAAACCCCTGAAAAATGAATGGTGACTATAACAAAGAAGAATAATCATATAATATAGTAAAAGAATGAAGTGTGTAACCCATGTGAAAACGTCAAACAAATCACTCACACGACAAAGCGCAGAGAAAAGATATACAACAGATGAACAACTTAAAATCCAAATATGAAATGAAGCACTAAATAACAATGAAAGAATACAAAAGAAAGTAACAAATTATTGTCGTAATTAAATAGGTACTTATGGCCTCTCGAATAAATATGTTAATATGTTTTTTTATTATTATAATGGCAATGGGAGTTTTAAAGCTTATCTTTAAAAAACTGAATACATAAATGCTATTCCTGCATGCGTAGAAATGCGTAAAAACTTTATTATTGTGAAGAAACAGAGAAGTTCATAATATATGAACTGGAGCAAAATCAAGGAATAAGAAGCAACAATGATTATAATCGCCTCAAACAACTGATAACTCTTTCAATATCAGATCTGATTAAGCCAGTTTTTGGTTTCTTTCAGCATCATCTTAGGAAATTCAAATAACCATGTCATTTTCATATATTTTTGTATATTGTAGTTCAATTCCAGCAGTTTTATCTACTCTAATTCAGATTACAGTTTCTTTAGCGTTAATTGTTAAGTTTTGCAAGTTTAATTCTTTTGTTATTTCAGTTTTCTTTCTCATAATTTAACAATTTGCTCTAGTATACACAATATAGCTACAGTTTTTTATGTGCTTCTATGGATTAAACAACGTTTTCAGTTGTTACAGTATATCATATTGCGTCCAACAAAATCATCTTGAATAAACCAAGGATAAGTATAAAATAATTGATCTGCCGAGTAATGGCAATAAATAGAGGACAATACATCTTTCCAATTTTAGATCAATTAATCAAAACCTTCAGTCCCAATTCATCCATTTTAGGGGTAGGTTTTTGATTTGTTGAAGCACTCCTCATTAAAGAGATAACAAATAAAAAACACTGTTATATAAAATTATATTAAAATGTGTCATAAGTTGATTTATTTTCGAATAACTATTAAAATAAACAGCCGAACATATCTAGAACACAAAAATAATACCGGCGGAATAAAATGTGCATAGTTTGGGTGCTATGTTTTCAAAAGTAGAGGGAATATCTTTGTCAATCTGTATATAAATTACTGCAAAAGCTTTTTATAGTAACTTTTTTCTGATAGTTATATAAATTGTAACTATATAATTTTTTTTTGTTAAAAAAACTCTATATTTATTTGCAGCAAATGTGTATATTTATAAATCTTTTGGGTTAACATGAAAATAATTAAATGATTTAAGAGAATATGTTTATGTGAACTTTGTAACATGTTTTGAGCTTATTTTTGAGTTAGTTTTATTGGCATAAATAATTTTCAAAGTATACAAACAAAACAATTACTAATTTAGTATCAGACAAACACACTAGCTTTGCAAATACCTGCTGTTTATAAAAATTCAAACTATTTATCTGTTTTTAACATGTTCTGTTAATAAGCAGTAATTTCAAACGTTTTTTTGCCTGTTTTGAGTAAGGGATTTGTGTGGCATTTTTTGATTTGTTTCAGCATCCTCTTAGGATATTCAAATAACCAACTCATATTCATATAGTAATTTATATTGCAATTCAAATCCTGCATTTTGAACTAATCTAATTCAGATTACAGGTTTTTGATTTGTTGAAGCACTCGTCAGTAAACAGACAAATTAAAAAATATTTTTATATGTTTATGAACAGATCTTTACTTTCTAAAACGTGTCATAAGTTGATTTATTTTTGAACAACTATTAAAATAAACAGCCGAACTATATCTAGAGCATAAAAATAAAACCGGCGGAATAAAATGTGCATTGTTTGGGAGCTAGGTTTTCAAAAGTAGAGGGAATATCTTTGTCAAATTGTATATAAATTACTGCAAAAGCTTTTCATGGTAACTTTTTTCTGATAGTTATATAAATTGTAACTATATCATTTTTTTGTCAAAAAACTCTATATTTATTTGCAGCAAATGTGTATATTTATAAATCTTTTGGGTTAACATGAAAATAATTAAATGATTTAAGAGAATATATTTATGTGAACATGTTTTGAGCTTTTTTTGAGTTATTTTTGTTCGCATAAATAATTTTCAAAAGTATACAAACAAAACAATTACTAATTTAGTATCAGACAAACACACTAGCTTTGCAAAAACCTGATGTTTATAAAAATTCAAACCATTTATTTGTTTTTAACATGCTCTGTTTTTGACGAGTAATTTCAAACGTTTTTTGCCAAACTAAGTAGTTAAAAACAACGAAAACAGCTTCAAAACAGTTCCTAACAAAATTATTCAAACCATTTATACAGAAAGTGGTTCATGCGAAAAATCAAAAAACAGCCACTAACCATGTTTTGTAAATAAATAAAATCAGTTTCCTTCACAACATTCACTCTAACTGACACACCGTCTGCCTGTCTATATCACGCACTTTACTTTCAACTGAGAAACTCTCGCAACGCACTTCGTTGGAAGCTTTGGCATATCGCGCGGCGTTTTGCATCTGTCGTTGTTGGCGGCCAATGAAAAAGCTCCGACGACAGCGGTTCGTAGTCGATCGGTCGGTATCGTAGTTGTGTTTTCCTCTCGATTTCCCGCTCGGTGCGTCCCGGCCTGCTTGGATGTCGATCAGTTCGCGGGCAAGAAAGAGCAAGAGGAAGAAGCTTTTTGCAGATGTCAAACGCATTTGGTGGAAGAGGAAGAGAAATAGAAGTAGTGGTTGGTAGTGCGATGTGAGACACACGCGAGAATTCCACGGTGAGCTTTGCAATGTAAAGCTCGCGGTTCGGTCACTACATCGCATTGCACACGAAAAGGTAACGCCAAAGCTCGCGTATTTAAAGAAGCACCTTAATGACAGTTAAATATAAAAGGTATTCCAATTCGAGGTTAATTTTTAAATTTTTAATAAAATATACAAATTATTTGTGAATGATTAAATATTTTAAAATGATAGTACAATTGTTTCGGTTTAGTAATGGAAAACAATATCTTGCTGCTGTACCACAAGCTTCTAATCTTTTGCCAAAACTTTTTGGCATAACTCCGGTTCAATTACTTGAAAACAGTCAATAATGTTCTCCTTTAGGTCATCTATCGTTCCTTCAAATAGCTCCATAGGAAAAAGTCTAGAGGTGTTAGATCGCAAGATCTAGGAGGCCAAGTAATGTTTCCTCTTCGAGCAATTGTTAGATTACCAAATTTCTGTTTCAAAAGATTAATTGTTTCTGGTGTTAAATGACATGTTGCACCGTCCAGTTGCTCCAATTCAGTTAGTTATCGTCGTTCGATATCGATCACCATTCACAGTAACAGCATTTCCATTGTCATCTTCAAAAAAGTATGGACCAGTCACTCCACCAGCCCAAAAACCACACCAAACAGTTACTTTTTGTGGATGCCCAGATTCGACAATTGCTTGTTAACAAATTCACTCATTTCAAAATGTGCTTCATCACTGAAGATGATTGTGTTGAAAAAATTCACATTTTCAAGTTTTTGTTGTATAGCCCAATTAACTAATTGACGACGTAAACCAAAGTCTGTTGGCTTTATTTCTTGCGTTATTTGAATCTTGTAAGCCTATAAATGAAGATCTTTGTGCAAAATTCTGAATAAAGTAGTTTTTTGAATATTCAATTGCTGTGCATGATGACGAATTGATGTTTTTAGTTGTTCAACAACACTAGCAGTAACAGCAGCAGCAATATTTTCTTCTAAACGTCCAGTACGATGATATGATTTTTTCATCATTTACTGAACCAGTTTCTACACATTTTTGATCAATTTTTCCAATGATAACATTTGACGGACAATTTTCTCTTCCATATTCTGTACGAAATCTACTTCTAACTTCTTCACAACTTTCACCAAATTTAAATTAAAACAGGCGTTACTCAATCGTATATCCTCGAAGTTTCCTTGGACTTCCATCGTCTTGATGTGGTTGATCTCACAACGTTTCAATAGCTGTGTATCTGCTATCGTCATCAGGTGAATGATAGTATCGGTCGTATTTATATTATACCCTACCAGTGCTCCTCCTTGTGAATTGCTTTAGCCTGGTCCCAGTTGATATTATGGTGTTCGGTCCATGCGTGATTAGCTAGCCCAGACTTCGTTACCTCTGCCCTTTGAGTAGCTGTGCGGTGTTCCTTAATCCTGGTCTCCAGCGGTCGCTCTGTCTCTCCAATGTAAAGATTGCCACATTCACAAGGTATGCTGTATATACATTTATGTGGTATTGCTGGTGCGTCGGGCCTCGTTCTTGTTATCATGCTTCTCAAGGTGTCGTTGCTTTTGAAGATCATTCTTATTCCATAGCTGTGTGCATTCTTCTAAGTTTCTCCGACAAGCCTTTAGTATACTGTAAAAGTAGAGTTGCTACCGTGGTGTCCTCTTCCTGCCTAGGTGGTTTGTCCAGCTCTTCAAGTGCCTTGGTAATGATCGTTTCCGGATATCCATTCGCCAAAAGGTCTTCTCTAAGTTTCATTTGTTCTTCTTTGAGGGCTTCTGGTGTGCTGTAGATAGTTTTGGCTCTATGGATAAGTGTTTTGATAGATACCAGTTTTCGTTGCTTATCGGTGGTTGGAATTGTAGTGAAGGTATAATCCTGTATGCGTAGCCTTCCTGTAGACTGTTGTTTGGATTCCGGTCATAGTCCTTTGACACTTTACATCAAGGAATGGTGGGCACCCACTCTCTTCCATCTCCATGGTAAATCTAATGGATGGTTGGGATTGGTTCAGGTGCTCCAGGAATGCCTGTAGTTCTGTCCCTCCATGTTGCCAAATAATAAAGGTGTCATCGACATACCTCAACCATAGCTTAGGGTGCTTCTCGAAACTCCTCGCAGTCCTGGATTTATGAATAGGCCGTGTAGGCCGCGGCCTATGGGCGGCAGCGTCCTAGGGGCGGCAGATTTCAATGACGGTCACTTGATTTCAGAGGATAAAAGTCAAACACGTCCACTGTTTTTCTCATGGTTATTATAAGTACTTGAAATAAATCCCTATAGAAACTCATTCCTATCGAACCTATAGTATCGCCTTTAAGGCCTTCTTTACTACAAAAGGAAAATTATTATTTTAGAAAGGTATGTACATGGGGCGGCGGAATTAAAGTGGCCTACACTCATAAAAAATATAAATCCGGCACTGCTCCTCAGTGCATGTTCTTCGAACCATTCCAGGTAGATGTTGGCGATGGTTGGTGATAACGGGGAACCCATAGGCAATCTATCTTCTTGCATGAAGAACCGGTCCTTCTCCTGAAAGTAGCAGTTCTTGAGGCAACATTCAAGCAAGTCCATGATTGAGTCTATGGGCAGCTCCGTTCTCTCCATCAGGGTTTCGTCTTCAGTAAGTTTCTTTCCCACTATGTTGAGAGATTCGTCTAGTGGTACGTTCGTGAAAAGGTTTTCAACGTCGAAACTTACTAAGCGATGTTCTGATACTCTGATACTTTGAATTTCCTATCATTCACCTGATGACGATAGCAGATACACAGTTATTGAAACGTTGTGAGATCAACCACTTCAAGACGATGGAAGTCCAAGGAAACTTCGGGAACGAGTTACATTGTCTGCCAACTTCAGACTAACATCAATCGTATATCTCTCCATTTTTAATAACCGGAATATTCCTACTTGTCATCTGTCAAATAACATGATATTCTAGTACAAAAAAATTTAAATATTGAAGAGCAAGCTTCTTACACAGATGAAAATAGATGACTATTAATTCAGTCACTGGGGAGTAAAACAGGTCAATACCTCTAAATTTTAAATTGATTTTGCTAAAAATTTCGAATTGTACTTAACTTACCCCCCTCTTCAAAAGTAATATACGAGCTAGGTGAGCTTTTTATTTTTAAGGCCTGAAAATTACCCCTTATTAATTTAAAAAAATAATATTAAAGCATTTTGTGGATTTTAGTTATGTTAAATCATGCAATTTTAATATTTTCAATTACTATAAAGGACATTCTTAAAAACCACCCCTTTTAATAAAAACAAACCGTTTAACAGGTTCAATTGTTTTTTTAGTGCATTTATATTGCATACAATTTTATTCTCTACTAATATAAAATAATTGTAACATTTTAACCCTTCTAAACTACCCTCTATGCCAAAAATGCATATATAAAACAATCGTTTTTAGCAAGTTCAAAGGTTCAAATATACATTTATATTACGAAATAAATTCTTTCCTAGTCAATAAGGTTTAACCCCCCCTCCCAAAAAAAAATGGAATTTTGGGTTTCAAGATTCAATTTTAACCAACTAATTATCTTTTGTATAAAAATACATTTTATATTTGAACAATTTTATAGATCCTGGAAATACACGATCAAAAATATAAATTTTACAGTCCTAATCAGCCCAACACCATTCAAAAAATCATCTAATCAATTAAGGATGAAGGTAGTACTAGTCACCTCCTTGACAATGAAGTCAGATTTCAGATTAACACCGAAACATTTACATTTTTTTTCAGTTTACCACCTTTTTTTCTCATTTGTGGTGTATATTACCCAAGGAAGCATGAATATAAACTAGAGATTTTAAGTTAAACAATTTTATTCATAGAACCGTTTAATCGGAACAATATTTCTGCTCATACTCTATATCCAGATATTACTTGTTCTGGATATAAATATAACTTAAAACATGCACTGTGTTATTGTTAATACCATGATAAACTTATGCTTATTATTACTCTTATTGCTATTATCTCAACCATTTTACAATTACTGACAATTTATTTCCTTGCAAACGAAATGTTTAGAAATTCTGCACAAGTCACTAGATAAAACTGGTAAGGTAGCACTTCTATATAATGGTGGATGCGCCGTGTAGTTAATTTTTAGTTTGTTAATAAAAAATTTAATAAGACATTAAACAGATATATTATCTGTCTCTTTATACTCAAGGGGATATTAAACTGATTGCAAGAACTATACATATTAAAAAAATGTATTTTTTATACTACCCCGTAGTTTAAAATTCTCTCCGTCAACTTTGTATTTTATTACATTTTTACGTTAACAAATGTTCAGTGTTTTACTGAGCAGAATATTATTAAAATTGTATGACTAGTTTTCGAGATATAGGGTGTTAAACATCGGAAATGTGTCCATTTTCTTATCAGATTTCTCATAACAGACGTGTATGATTTCCGTATATTATTTGACAAAAATATGGGATAAAACAGTTACCATTAATTATATTTTATTACAGTGTGTTTCTAATATATGTAACGTGTTTTTTTGAGAAAACTATTTTTTTATTACAACGATGAATGCATAAGATGTAATGGCACAATTAATAACAAATCAGTTCTTGGACGTGTTAATATATTATACAGTGTAAGTCGTAAATATAGCTATGGTGGGCATATACCATTTTTTACCATTAATGAGTAACCCTGTATAAACTACAATACGTTAATTTGTACAATTTTTGCAAATTTGTAGAATTTAGTGTGATGAGTCGTAGATTTGTATAATTTAATATAAAAATTCTAGGACGCATGGTTTATACAGGGTTACTTATTAATGGAAAAAATAATAGATGCTCACTTTAGCAATTTTACAACTCACACTGTATAATATATGAACACGTCCAAAAATTAATTCCTTTAATATTATATTAACTGAGCAATTAGATCTTCTTATGTATTCAACGTTATAATAGAAATGAGTTTTCTAAAAAACATGTTACTTATATAGGAAACACCCTGTAATATAAACTAATTATTAGTAATTTTTGTGCAATATTTATGTCAAACAATGCGTAAACCACGTTTTCTGCAATAAACGGAAATAAAACACATTTATTATGAGAAATCTTATCCGATGAAAGTGACATTTCCGAAGTTTAACACTATATATCTCGAAAACTAGTCATACAATTTTAATAATATTCTGCTCAGAAAAACACTAAACATTTGTTAACGTAAAAGTGTAATAACATACAAAGTTGACGGAGAGAATTTAAAACTACGGAGTAGTATAAAAAAATACATTTTTTCAATATGTATAGTTCTTGCAATCAGTTTAACATCCCGTTGAGTATCAAGAGACAGATAATATATGTTTGTCTTATTAGAACTGCAGCAGGAATGGTTCGTACAGGGTGACTCATTAATAGGAAAAAATAATATATGCCTTCTTTAGCTTTATTGATGGCTCACACTGTATATTATATGAAGCACACCAAAGAAATTATTACTTTAACGAGATATTAATTATGCAATAACATCTTGTTATGTTTTCGACGTTGTAATAAAAAAAAGATTTTTTCCAAAATCACATATTACGTATTTCTTAAATACCCTGTAATTCACCAAAACTTGTGGCAATTGCTTTGTGAAATATTTATGTCCAATAATGTACAAATCACAATTTCTCCATTAACCGGAAATAAAGCACGTCTATCATTGGAAATCTGATATAAAAAATGCGGCATTTTCAATATTTAACACTTTGTATCTCGGAAACTATTTATAAAATCTATTCGAGCCCATGGACTCTTTTTATCAGAACATTAACACCTACAACATACCAAAATTTCAAACAATTTGACGGAGGTCCATTTTTCCATAAGAAAGGTACCTGGTCCTTTAATATTGTTTTAGTAAAACATTGATACCTTTGATTTATTAATATTTCATATCCTTCATTCTCAAATAATTCTATCTCCAATAAATAAAATTTTCCAAAGTATCATACTGAATAATTTACTGAAAAACTTGAATTCTGCCTGACCCTTTATAAGTATTAACAATTTTGATATATGTTGTCAAACATCGGACTCCTAGATGACATAACGTTTTTGAATATTGTTTTTAGTTTCCAAGGTGCTGTCCAAATAAATGCGAGTGTGAAAGAAGTCAAATTGGATAGTTGGAAAAATTGTGCTAAATCAATTCAAATAGGAAAAAAAGAGGTATGTACCGCATTACAATTACTATTTTGAAATAATCACCTTTTAATTCGACATGTTAAATTTCATGGACTTAAATTCATACTTTGAAGCTGAGATTTTCCGGTTCACAACTACATAAATTCAATAATCGTTGTAATTTGTTGATTTTTCGAATTGATGGGTAATTCTACCTTCTGTTCAAATACAGGACAGCAATTAATGTTTAACCTGGCAGTTTTTTTTAACACATTTTTAATTTTTGTTTAATGTTGACAGGAAATGAAAAATGTCATTTTACATTCACGTAAAGAAACTTTTAAAATACAGATTGATAATATTTATTTCCAAGTAATATGAGATTGTGGAATGTTAAAGGAATTCTCTTATTACTGGTTTTCTTATATAACAAGTCCATTGTGAAACTAGGTATTTTGTTTATTTGATAAATAATGTCGTCTATCTAGCAACCAATTTTCGACATTTGTGATATTTGAAGTTTTAAATACTGACTGAAACAGTTGTGATTTTATTCAAATTTAATTCATTTGAAGTAATTCTCAAAGTTAAGGAGTACCTAACAAACACTTTTACTTGTTTTACATCGTTTCAATTTTTTCCGTTCGTCATTAGCATGTCGCATAACATAAACGCATAAAGTAGGCTGTTTCTTTCTTACAATATTGACCTGATAAAGTTATAGTCCATTAAAAAGTTACATTTGTAGTTACATTTCTCAGAGGACGTAATTCGATTTTTATATATCAAGGTGGGGGTGAGTGTAAAGTTAAATCCAAGTTTGTGGGGTTGCAGCCCTTGTCCCAAGGCCGCCATCTTGGAACAAGGGGTCCAAATAGTTATGGTTTATCTGCCAAACTATAGGTCTCACAAAAAAAATATTTAAAATTATCTACGACTTTTATCAACTAACTTTTAATCGTAGAAATAAAAATAAAAAAGTTATAAGCAAAAATCAATGAAAATTTTGGGAACAAAATATATTTGTCGATGTAACTTTTTTTCTAATCATTTTACGAAAAACTGACATGCCACCATTTTTGTAGATTGTGTTTTAAGGAATAATTTTCATTATGAAGTTTTTAAATTTATTCATTAGTTATAGATAAATTTATTTGTAACAACAAAAGTTAAACATTTGTTTTTGTGAGACATATAGTTTCTCAGATAAACCATAAAAACCATTTGAACCCATCCCTCAAGATGGCGGCCGTGCGAAAAGGGCTGCAACTCCACAAACTTGGATTTAACTTTGCATTAACCCCCCTTGACATCTAAAAAATAATAACAAATGCACGCTAAGCCCAAAAAATGTAACATTTCATTGGACTATAATTATCTTGTAATGGGGGATACGATTCTGTTAAGTTAATTTTGTCAAAGCGTTCATGTATGTTACGATACTGGATTTCCTTCACAGATTTGAAAACTTATTTAATTTAGATATGCATGACTTTCACCAAAAAAAAAAACAAATAAATTATTTTCTGCAATATTAATTAACACTTGTTTATTACCATTTTCTTCTTTCAATTGTACTGTCATATACCCACTAACAAATATGGTAAAACATTATGTGGTTTATCTGACATGGCTCTGATATTAGGGTGATTTCAGACAACTGCTTTGAAAGAAGGATCACAGGAAAAAAATGTGGCATTTTTCCGTGATTTTGGAAAATTATATCTCCAAGGTTATGAATTTCTTGAGTTATTGTATAGACCAATCAATAGAGATTTATTCGTGCAAAAAAAATCAGGTTACTGCCTGTGCCATCACATTAAGAATGATTTGTAGTGATATTTTGCTACCTTATAAACAATTGAAACAAGAAAATTGCGTTTTTTTTTTCGTTTCATGTTTATAAAATGAAAAATAATAAACTAATCTCAATGGTGTCAACAGGTGAATTGAAAAGCATGGAAATACCAATGAAATGAGCCCAGGATCGATCCAATAAGATCTTTAGTTACAGGGATAAACAAAAAATACTGGAAAATTTAGCGGTTTTCTTTATATTATCATAAGTCCGTCACTATCGAAGTTGTAGAACTGGGCTTGTGGGAACTTGTAGTAATTCATATCTACCTTATGCGTGACTAAACCAGGCGCTATCGGTTTATTAGTTTTTGAATAATTGCGATCTGAAGTTTTTAGTCCACTATTCTTACAGTGTGTCTCCATGCGACATGGATCGTAAAATATCAATTCAGAATAGCGATGTTGAAAGTAGAGGTATCATTCTACAACGCCTCTATTTTAATTTTTCCTTAAATGTCTGTGAAAAATACGAAAAATGTTAGCAAAAAATTTGGTGAGCGTATGAATGTGTTCGAGTAGTGGGGGGAACACGGTTGTTGAGGGGAACTGCTAACAATAATTATTATCTATAGTAACTGTCACTCTGACAGATGGTAAAAGAATCTAATCGCTAAAAAACTTCTATAAAGAGTGATTTGTTCGATTTTATTATATCAAATGAGAACTGTTTGTTTATTAATATATTTATATGTAAATGGTTTCTCGTTTTTGCTTTAATTTGGGATTTTGGGTTTACGGAACATCGAAAGAGAGCGGTCATTAGAAAAATTCTTACTTGTGAGGATTTTAAATATTAAAACGATCTATGTATGTGCCTCTACTATATATTACTATACGCTTCCCCTCAACAACCGTGTTTCCCCCACTCCTTGGATACATTCATACGCTCGCCCATTTTTTGTCATGTTTGATAACATTTTTCAGATATTTCACAGACATTTAGTGAAAAATGAGAATATAGGCTTTATAGAATGACACCTCTACTTTCAACAACTTTTTTCAAAATTGAACAATGCAAAAATAGTGAACGGAAAACTTTATATCACAATTGTTCAAAAACTAATAAACTGGTTTTGGCATACATAAAATAGATGTAAATTACTATGAGTTCCTACAAGCCCAGTTCTACAGCTTCTAAAGTGACGAAGATACGATTTTTTTTAAAAAATGCTACATTTTTCAGTATTTTTTGTTTTTCCCTGTTACTCATGATTCAATCGGATCGAGCCTGGGCTCATTTCATTGGTATTTTCATGCTTTATAATTGACCTGTTGACACCATTGAGATTAGTTTATTATTTTTGATTTTATAAACATGCTAAAAAAAAACGTAATTTTCTTGCTTCAATTGTAACACACCATAGTTGCGAGTGGAAAACATCACAAAATATCGCTAGGAATTTTTGTTAATGTGATGGCACAGTTGGTATTCTGATAGTATTTTTTACACACTCAGTTAATGTTTGCTCTATTGATTGGTCTAGTATTGAAAATAGTCGATCTGCTGCTTAAACTCACAGAAGTGACTTTGCTTCAGTCATTTTGGTGAAAGATTATCCCTGTATCGTTTTAAATTCTATGACTTTAAAGTTTTGTATTGAATTGTTCAAGTTCTAATATCAACGTGCAGTTCTGAGGATTTCGTTTCTATTTTTTATATTTTTGGTTATAAAATTGGCATAAAATTCAACATTTTTATCGATGAGTTTTTGTTTTTTAACAAAAAAACCTCAAAAAATGTCTATCAATTTAGTTTTTTAATTTTTACCTAATATCCACCCTTGAAACCGTTTTTACTAGATACTATGGGCAATGTTGAAGAGAAATGAAAAACCTAAAAAATGAGCTACTATACTATACGCTCAACTTCGTTAATTGGTTTCTTAGGTAATGAAATATTTACTCGAAATTCAAACAACAAATCGCTTGCTTATATTTTTTAAATTATAGCTAAAATATTTTTATTAACTGAAGCGATAGATCTTCTCAATACAATTTATGTTCTAACAATAAATACCCCGGTAGTTTTTGCAAAATTTCAGTCAATCCTATGGAAGACATATATATTTTTTAAGATTTGCCTCAATGATCTATTATGAATAAACCACCGTTGGAAAGTAGAAGAGTTGATCTAGAGAACCCTCCTCTCACTTTTCCAAAATTTAAAGTATAAATACAAATAACTATTGAAAATATTTGGCCATATACGAATGGACATACATTTTATTATTGTGTTCTGTATTTCAAAACAATTAACAGGATTTTGACTCTGTTTTACTTAATTTCCCGATTTGTGTACACAGTTCAACACTATGGTGGTGATCAAAAACTGTTTTTATGATTTTCAAAAACTTAAGAGTGTAAATAATGTCGATGAAATTGTTTTCTATTTATTTCTTCTTTTTGGGAGAACCTGCTTTCGCCTTCGGGATGCCGCGAATTTTGCTATTTTCGCTTTCGGAGCTTTCGGTTTTTTTGTAGGGGCACCCTTTACAGTTTTTTTGCTTTCCAAGAGGACTTCCTTTAGATGCAAGTGAAACTGATGATGATGACGATGAAGTTGTTGTCAATGGGGTAAATTTCGGAGTAGAAGTCTTCTTTTCAGTTATGTCAACTTTCTTAGGTTTGGTTGCAACCTTAGTCTTTATGACCTTTTTTATTTTGCTGACCATGCAGCTGCCGGCTTCTTGTCGGCTTGGGTTTATCGTTGGAAGCTGCTCGTTTTGCAGGTGACTTCTTTCCTCTACCTCCAGTCTCAGATTTTTTTTTCTTAAGATAAAAGAGAAGATAAAGATAAAATAAGAAGATAAAATCTAAATGGCTATCTAATCTACAATTTTTATTGATGATATTGTTTTTTTTTCAGACACCCCGTTAAACCGACAATTATGAATGTCCACAAGAGATGGCTGCTAATCTTACTTAGCGTTTTGCTGCTATCTCAGATGATTGTTGCACAGGACGAAGAAACCACGGCAGCAGCGGAGGGTGGAGGCGAGACCCAAGCAGCAGGAGGAAGCACAAC
This sequence comes from Octodonta nipae, assembly GCA_034190945.1. Lineage (NCBI taxonomy): Eukaryota > Metazoa > Arthropoda > Insecta > Coleoptera > Chrysomelidae > Octodonta > Octodonta nipae. Next base: position 1,396,339 of record CM067218.1, read on the forward strand.
CAAGAAGTCCGCTGCTGGACTGCCGTTGTTTTCGGCTGAAAAGTTTCTGTTAATTCTTTTGCCGACATGGATTTTAAAAATGTTGATGTCGGAAAGCTATTAATACATGTGTTTGACAGGGTTATGTTTGTTAAGTGCTTGTCAATTGTAAAATTGTAATCTTGGTAATCTTGTAATACAAAGGTTTATTTAATTGTTGTTGTTTCATTATTTGATTAACTAGTTTAGCCAATGACCGTTTTTCCAGGTAATTTATCCAAGCAGTACCGAGTTTCCTAAAAATTTAGATTTGAGTACTACTTATTAACCGACTTCCAAAAAGGAGGAGGTTATCAATTCGTCGCGTTTTTTTTTTGTATGTATGTTACCTGATTTCTTCTCCTATGGTGAACCGTTTTGTATGAATATGGTCTTGTTTAATAGAGTATATATCGGGATTGGTGAAACTTCAAATTTGGGAAAAGAATTCTATTGGTAAAGTGATGAAATTTGTGAATGAACACATGCGTGCATGGAAATCGACCAATATCCCTAACATATTGGTCGATTTTAAAGAAAACTCCTTATGGATGGGTATAGTTTTTTAACGTTTAATCTATTAAGGAAAGATCCCTAGGTGATCTCATATACTTTTCTGCGACGTGCAACTTGCAGTTTTGGAGAAAATCGCCGAAAATTCCAATATTCTTTATCAAAAATTTCATCGAAATGACGTAACGGACATTTCCTCATAAATATTTTAATTCCAACGTAATAGTGCGGGAATTTTAGGCACTGGAAGTTTTAATTGCGAATTTGAAAATTTTCTATCTACATCTCAAGCATATAAGTAGTAAAGCTCCTCAAATCAATGAGTACCAAGCTCATTTTATTTGTATATCATGCAAATACCTATTTAAATGAAAATTTTTCCATTTTGCGAAGACGGTGCTTTTGGTATCACATTCTCCCGGCCTAATAGAAAATTCAGTGACAACATGTCAAACTGTAAACTGCTATTTGGTGCGTTTATAGACAGGGTGTTTGGTTATAGCAAACAAAATAACAAAGTAAAGTCATAGAAGAAGTTGCATTTATATGAAGATTGAAATATAGGACGGAGTAGAATGATAGTCAACATTGGCAGCCGTATATACAAGATGGTTGGAATATAGGGTGGAGTGAACCTTTCGTGGTATAAAAATGTGAAATTATAATTATATAGGGCGATTAAAAAACTGTTATATGATGTGGACATAAACAAATCATATACAGGATGGTTGAAATATATGCTGGAGTTGAATTATATTTATACAATGTGATTAAAAAATTATATATTTCATAGCCCATAAGAAGTTGCATAAAGTGTGGAGAGGAATTAATGTTACACAGGGCGATAATATAAAATGTTAAAATTGAAATAATTTATGGGGTAGCCCACAAGGAGTTATATACTATGGTTGAAATATAGGACGGATTTGACTCCGTAAATATGGGATGGATTCTACTCGGTCCTATAATTTACAGAAGGCAGCTAACAAATCTATGCTAGTCCGTGGGCAACAGGGTGGTTGGTACATAGGGTGGAGTGGAATTATTTATAATTATACAGGGTTGTCAAAAAATGTTGAAAAATAAATAAGATACTAACAATCAACAGTATGACGTTTTTGTGAGAAAGAGCCAAAGCAGTTACTAATAATTAACAAAATGGTGATTGTGCATGTATAACACAAAGACGAAAATCAGTTTTTATTCGAAACCACACTTCAAACGCCAGTTGACGATTTGGTGAAGTCCTTCGTTACAATGGACGGCTCAAGATTGACAGAATTACCTCTGAAATTGAGGAACTGTCTAAACACGGCACTCTGTATCCACCAGAAATTCTGGGTTTAACCGAAGAACAAGTTATCGAAATGAAATTAACCGATCCTTGGGGTGAAAAATGTATACTAGCGGTGGCTTTACGATAAATAAAGATCCGATAGGAAGAAGAATCGGGAAACAACCTTCAAACCCGATGCAAGAAGTTTTAAGAAATGCTATCAAGGAAGCAAAGGATATGGTTTCAAAAAATCTAGTGCTTATGGGTAAATGTTTGACTATGAAAATAGTGCAGGAAGCTATTAATGTTTTAAGAGGTGCAGTAACCATTTTTTATCCTATGAAATTACCGCCACATGACACTATAAGGATGGAATTCGAAAATGCTGAAGATTCAACAGGTACCCAAGCGTCTTTGCAAGTCATCGACCCTTAAACTGCTCAAATTTGGTTTTGCAGGAAAGAGATGTATAAGCACGGCAAAAAAGTCGGAGATTATGTTGGACAACTATAGTCAATAAATAACACATTCAATGTTGTTAGGTACCTACCCAGAAAGTAAAAAATGTAAACATTAAAAGGTGCACATTCTGTACAAATTAATTACCTACCAATCTAATATATTTCTGAAGTCGGTGACAAGCAACAGCTAAGTTTGATGAGGTAGTAGATAAGTAAGCAATGCAGGATTTTAGATTTGCTTGGCACCAACTTCACAAATATACTAGATTGATAGGTAATTAATTTGTACAGAATGAGCACCTTTTGAATGTTTACATTTTTTATTTTCTGGGTAGGTACCTAACAACATTGAATGTGTTATTTATTTGCTATAGTTGTATTTTGTTATAATTATTTTCAGCTTTTTAGTTATAGGTGGAAGTCGGTTATATATATTTTTTAAATGTTTTATCCTCATTATCTGTTAATAGTCAAGATGATACTACCGGTCGTACAAACATCATCCAGCACACCGAATAGATATCGGAAAGGCTCAACCCTAAGGAATTTATTATCGTTTTAAATGTATTTTGGCGAATTTTGGTTAATACAAGAATCTATTATATCAAGCTCAACGTAACTTTTCAATTTATCTTCATCCTCTAAAATAGAAACAGTACTCGCCACAGCTTCTAGGGAATTTTTGTTTGTGCTAAATTTCCTTTTTTTACACTATGTCTTTTTGAATGCACACCGAAGCTTCAATATTGGAAATGTTAGAATGTTATTACAGCCTATTTTCTCGGAAAGTAGACTTAGAAGATTGAAATTCGTTACTAATGTAAAATTTGGCATCAATGACGGCCGCACAGCATAAGTAGACGATAATGATTTTATATGGTACTTGTGGGGAGAAATTTTACGAAAATACATTGTTACCCTTCGAAACCATTACGTAAAATGCCCAAGGTCAAACAAACTACGGATCCGTAGCTGGCTTTTCCCAGAGGTTATTTCAAGGTCAAATCTAGAAAGGTCTACCAAAAAAATTTTGCTTGTTTGACGTTGCGCTTTTTCCCAGAGGTCATTTGAAGATCAAATCGAGAGAATTCTACAAAACTCTCTCGCTTGAACCTGACGTGATGAAGGTCAACCAATCCTCTCATCGTAATCAGCGATCCGAAAAACACCTAGTACACTATAAGGCATGCCGTGTTCCCGCTTAGTTCAAATGTGTAATCAAGGACATTGTCATTCGTATTCGACAGAATACGAGAGCTAAGGTGAAGTGAAGGATAATTCCGATCGGGACGATCAGAATTAAAGGGAAAAGTGTTAAAACAATTCATTTTACCCTGCCAAAAATCAAGAGACATTATTCACCTTAAATAAAAACCAAACTTGCGATGAACGATAAAAACCAGTCAAAAAAACAACCATGATAATGAAAGGGATCCCGAAGAATTCGATTGACATGACACGTTTTCGAGTCTATTCCTGATTTGGAGACCATACACGTTGGCAAACCAGGGGTGACAACCAAAGCAACTAGCGACGATATATAAATACGATTTCCTTATGGGAGGTTGAAGTTTAGTGGATGGCAACGTAGAGAACATATGTGCGGTATTAGTCATCGATGTTGTTTTAAATAAGTACTATGATTTATTTTGGTCAAATAAAGACGTTGATATAGTGCCTGTAAAAAATTTGTAATTAAAACCCGCGGAGTTTGTAACAACAGGTTGAGATCCGCTAGGACGGATGGAAACAAACAAACTATAAAACAATTTAATAATAAATTTATTATTAATTAGTTACAAATTAAATTATTATTGCAAATTAAAATCAAATTATGTGTTATTTCTCATCTCCATTGTCAAGTTTCAGCTTTTTGGTCTCACTATCGTCGTCTTCTGCTTTTCTTTTGGCTGGGCCTAAAATGTCCTTAAAAATGCTATTTTTAAACTCTGCATATTTCTCTGGATTCGATAAGAGGCTACTCTGATGACTTGTGTCCGAGTCCTCGACAGTGTTTGTTTTGTTTACAACTTGTTCGACAGAAATCATTTTTCGTTTGTTGTCGTGGTATCTGTTCAGTTTGGCTTGGGCGCTGGTCGAGGTATTAGTTTTGAGGATTTCACGAAGGACCATCGTCGCGTAGCACGATGAAGGTAGATCGAATTGCATCACTAATGCTTTATAACGACCCACTGGAAATTTCATCAAATTAATATTATAGGGGATATGTCTTAAATAGTTGAAAATTATAAAATTTCAGTAGTGGTAGCAATGGTTGAACAGATCTGGTCAGCTCTGGATTAATACTAGGAGCTGGTGACCATGGCCTCGAATTTCGGAGGCGGCAAAATTTGAGAAAACACAGTAGATTCAGGGGAGGATCAAGGTGGGATTCAGGGGCTGATCCAGATGTGATTCAGTGGCTTGTCCATATGAGATTCAGGGGAGGATCCAGTGGGATTCAGGGGCGGATCCAGGTGAGATTCAGGGGCGGATCCAGGTGGGATACAGGGGCAGGTCCAGATGGGATTCATGGGCGGATCCAGTGGAGGAAGGAATAAATAGGTATCATAATGTTTAAAAAACTTTTTGGGTTCGCTCATTAAATATGATTAATTTTGAAAGTATATATGTTTCAATTTAAATGAAAGCATATGACCAAAGAAATAGATTTGTAATAATTTCTGATATATTTACAAGATCTTATAGTTGAAGTTGGAATACCTACTTTCTGCACTTTCAGGTTCAGGCTGTCCTTTTAGTTCTTCAAAATCAGATCTAATCAAATTGTCTGTTGGTTCATTATATAGTAATGTTTTCCAAGATAGATTTTCCAGTTTCTTCATAATATGTCTGTAGTTACCTCGTGTGGAATATGTCCTGAAATTGCAGTATAACGAAATTAAAACAGCGGCAGTCATTTGGGATTGAAAGATATAAGCGAAAGCAATTATTTTTAATTTAAAAATATCAGCAAAGAAACATGGCATGTAAGTTGAGTAAATTTTTTAAATCCTTAGTTTTTTAAATACAACTGACACAATTTCTTTTAAAACAGTTACTATTATATATCACTGTGTGCAATCCAACAAATGTTTCATGAAGAAATACTTTAAATGCTTCTTTTGCATGTAAGAAATTTTAGACTCTTTTCTCTTTATGTCATTTAAAATTATGGCAACATTGTATTCACGATAATAACCAAGAATAGGTATTATTTGTAAATATTTTGTTATTCTTTTACTCCTTTTGAAACACCAAAGACCGATAACTGATCTATTCTTTATTAAATGTTACAATTACCTACTGCCCAACGCCAAACCCATATTATGTTTTAAAATAATGCGCTCCAAAAAATATTTACACATTACTCTAAATGCAACCCACAAAGCGCTAATCCATATATAGAGTAATTCACGTTATCCGAAATGACATGCGGCTAAACGAATCAACGATAGACATGTATTATTATTTAAACCTGTACATGGAGTCCCAAATATAAGAGACGTCATTTTATTTACATAAGAATTTTTTTATATTTGATTTGGTTAGTCGTGATATTCCGTGTCGAATAAGGTCAATAACCCTGTATAAGCATTAAACGTGCCGGGATGAGACACATGGAGCCCTCTGCAGTTATTTCGTGAAAATAGGCGAACTTTTTTCTCGTAATACCTTTAGCTTTGCGATGGGAATGTCATCGTTACACCTTTTTACTATACTGTGGTAAATAATTTCCTACATTAATTTCAATTATTATATAACTCTTAATATAAATGTTTAGTTTATAATATGAAGCTAATCAGTACACAAATTTAACGGCTAGTAGCGCCGCCATTTTTTTTGGTGTGATTTTCAAAGGCCTCAGCCCTGGTCCACTAGGAAAGGTGTGTGGGAAAAAGACACAGATAAACACAGCATATCTTGGCTGCAGAATTTAAGAATATGGTTCTCCCTAAGCACTACTTTTGAGAACTGCAGTCAATAAAGTTAAAGTAATAATGCTGATAGCCAACATCCCAAACGGATAAGATTAGCCAGAGGAAGAAACAAGTTTATCTACCCAGAAGTAAATAATGCAAACAGAAGAGATTCACTGACGTAAAAGATCAAGCAGATAAGAAAAATAGACTAGTTGTTTTCTGAATGATATTTGTGGCTTATTTGTTGTTACGCTAATTTGATTTTTCAAAACGTTTTCATCTTGAAGTTGTCCCTGATTTAATCTGTTGGTACTATTTGTGAAATATTCCCCATCAGCGGCATCTAGGTTGCCAGTTCATCGGGATGTTCTGCTTTATGAATTATTAACATATCTAGAAGAGTAGAGTGAAACCGTTCCAATGATCCATTGGATTGCGGGTGTCCAACACTTGAATGTCGAAGAGTTTACAAAGATCTTTAAGTAGGGCGTTATCGAATTCGCGACCATAGTCACAGTGTAAAGAAAATTGCTGTATATTGCAAACGTTTCAGGGTCTAGATCAGACCCCGTTGTCAATGGTTAAGAAACTTGGATAAAAAAGGCACAATTCTAAGATGTAAATTAAAATATTTGACAATGTGTATTATTTGATTTCTGAATTAACTGAGAGAATTTTATTTGTAATATACAGGGTAGCACAGAAATTTCTAAAGATTATATAATCATAAAGTTCCTTTCAAATTCTTCCAATTTCAGAATCTTCAGAATTTTATGTGACGCTCCTAGGTTTTTCCTAGGTTTCCCCTTATGATTTTAATGGGATCACTGAATCAACAAAGTTTTTGGTCGCATTTTTGGCGAATGCACTATCTTATAACAATTCAGTAAAAAGAGGTATCATTAAATCTCTATATGACAGAGCAAAAACCAACTGTTCTAATATCAATAAATTCAATGAAGAAAAAACGTTTATAAAAAATGTACTTTCTGCCAATCATTACCCAAATAAATTTACTAATAACGAGTTAAACAAAATCGAATACCAAACAATCCCTAACAACCAACATCAAACTTTATCAAGCAACACTGACTCCCAAGATAATCACATTAATACAATAACTATACCATACCTACAGGGTCTATCAGAAAGACTAAAAAGAGCGGGAAACATATAATATCAAAACATCATTTAAAACAAGAAATACACTAAAATCAATTATATCAAAAACCAAACGAAATAACACAACTCAAAATACAAAAAATTGCATTTATAAAATCCCTTGTGAATGTAATAAATTCTATATTGGACAAACCTCTAGACCTCTGAATGTTCGAATAAACGAACACAAAAATTACATAAGAAAACGACAATTTGAAAAATCCAAAATTTGTGAACATGCTTGGGACCTTGGTCATAAAATACAGTTTCAAAATTCAGTTATATTACACAAAGAAGAACACCACACCAAAAGAAAACTAAAAGAGTCTGCTTTAATTTTGTTAAATGAAAACGATTGTATCGCTACTACCTCCGTAGGATTCAGTCGTTCCTGGTTGTCGACCATTAAGGAAAAAAGTGCTAATGGTCATGTCTTTGTGAATAACCCAATATCGGGATAGTTCATAAGGTTTTTCCTTATGATTTTAATGGGATCACTGAATCAACAAAGTTCTTTGGTCGCATTTTTGGCGAATGCACTATCTTATAACAAAGTCGCACCTAGGAGAGCCACATAAAATTCTGAAGATCTCCCTTTCAAATTTTTCCAATTTGAAAGGAACTTTATGATTATATGATCTTTAGAAGTTTCTGTGCTACCCTGTATATTACAAATAAAATTCTCTTAGTTACGTCAGAAATCAAATAATACACATTGTCACATACCTTAATTTACATATTAGAATTGTGCCTTTTTATCAAAATTTCTTAACCATTGACAACGGGGTCTGACCTAGACCCCGCAACGTCTGGAATATACAGTAATTTTCTTTAAACTGTGGTGTTATTTCCCAAGAAGTACTTAGACATTGACAAATAGAATAGATGAAGCACCAAGGGATGATATTTGGAAAAACAAGACATTAATTACATAAGTAACTTTTCCCCTCTTGAGTCTAGTGCGGTCAACACTATTTCCTGCTTTTAATTGTAAAAATTAATTCTTTCTACATTGAGTTTTATAAAAATCGAAATGTTGATAATGTCGGTTTTTCATCAACGAATTTTATACCTTTATTTTTTTGTTTTAAAAATATAAATTGGGTGACTTACCGTACTTTTTGAGGAGTCATTTCCAAGGTCAATCCAAAACTTTCTATTGCCTCCTTGTAGGAATCTTTTAAATGATTTGGATATTGAACACCATATCCAGGTAAAGGTAAAACAATGTCGTACATTGTATAATTTGACAAATCACTTTCCTCTAAGGGTCGTACTTTGTCATAGATACTTGGTGCTAGTTCTTCATCATCTTTTGCTTCTAAATAAAAACATGTTTGTATATTACAAAAACGTTTGTATTAAAATAAAAAATGATTTAAAAAATTATTGAATAAAAACTTTACCTTCAACAATTTCGCCTTCAACTTTTTCATCACTCTGTTCACTCTTCTCCTCAACACATTCCATTGTACTTTTAACATCACATCCATCTTCGATTCTTTCAACATACACTAAATCTCCGACGACCGGTTTTAATCCGAACAATTTGATTCTTTGGGAAACCATTTTATTCCAAATTAAACTTTGAAAAGAATTCATGTACATCAGCCTGGTATATCTTGGTATCTAGAAAAGCAAATATAGTCATCAGCAATATGTAATGATTAAAATTTGAATAAAAAATACCAGCCACCCTACATATGCTACTGCTTATGGAAAACCATTAATGAATTTTTGAACATTTTTTTAATCAACCTGTTATAACTATAATTATGGGCCACTCTAAAAACACCTGTTTCTACATTTTTAATCATCCTCTATAACTATAATTCTACTCCGCCCTATATTTCAACCATTATATTTATATATGCAACATAACCGAACCTATAATAAATTTATTTTCTAACATTGTCCTCGATATCCATAATAACAAAGTTATAGCGGAAAACCAGAAAAAGACTATTTTTCAATCTACATTTGCGGGTAAGTTGTTGGCATGGTGCACTGAGATACCCTTATTACACATACTGTTTAGAATCCATTTCTACAAAAATTAGTCTAGTAACAGTACTCACATAAATCTACTTAATTCATATCATAAAAATGAGCAACTGACTTTTTAAAATCGTTACAAATGATAGAAAACAAATGTTTCTGTTTCGAACAACGTTTGAAGGCAAAATCCTTCCTATACTTACTTTTTCTAGGGCACAGACATAGTCATTAGCATTATTGCTCTTCAATCCACTTAAAAGTCTGGCTTCCAGGGTTTGACATTTATGTTTAGGCAACAGTTGAAAAGCCTTATCAGCATCACCTGTTTCAGCATACATCTTCTTTGCTTTTACAATATCAGATGTTGGATCTTCAGCATCTTTAGGTTTGAGAATTAAGTCACAAGCCTAAAAATAATTATAAAAAAAACTACAGTAGGTTACATCTTTATTTTAGATTTGTAGTTAATAAGAAATCTGAAGCTGTTCCATGTAATTGCTGTTACCCATAAGTCCTAGGTCAAAATGTCACGATGAAAATTTCAGGTTAACTTCACCTGTCAGAGATATTGAATACTCTGTTCGAGGTGTCATTATTTTGTACACAGGACAATATATATTGTTTCTGGTTAGGAAACCTTCATCAGTTTCCCCGAAAATCCTAGGATGTCGGTCTTTAGATCTCGCGTCTTCAAATTTAACAATATGTATCAAATACATAAAGAAGTGTTTGAGAGGACATTCAATTGTGAGAAGGGGGCGTCCATAAATTACGTGGTATGTTTAAGGGGGGAGGGGGTCGAGTCAAATCTCATCTAACCTTACGTTGGAGAGAGGGAGTCTCGGCAAATATCACGCAATTTTGTTTCTGATTAAAACAATAAAATATATACTATTTTGGTCCATTTAATCCAGATTATACACGCTTAAGATTTAATCTTAAGCCTAATCGTAATATGAATAAGATCATCCACTAATTCGTTCTAAAGAAAGGCTAGTAATACTAGAAAATTAAAAAAAAACACGTCACGTAATTTATGGACGCCCCCGAAGCGAAACTGCTTTGGGGATCATTACAAGCAGGGCTGAATATTTTCTGATTCTTTATAATTTTTCCATACACATAAGTTTTCATAACACAAGCATAAAACAAAAGAAAATCATATTTTAAAATCAGGTCCGTTATTTTCTATTAACAATTACTAATTTGATGGCATAATCTCTATTGACTGGTGTATATATAGGATACATACCTCTTTCCACTGACCGAGTAGTAAAGCCACACCAATAACATGTGTGGGCACTTGCTTGTCATTTCCAAACCTCTGCAGACCATAATAATTTATAAACCCATTTTCCTCAACAAACTTCATGGATTTTTCAACCAATTCTTCACTGCCCAGAACATTCCTTAAAGCAATTCTGAATCTGTTCCCTTTGAGCTGTCCTAACACCAAAGGTTTATCCTTGAATAGTAGATTCCCAACTTTCAAATTTCTTTGGTTGTTGCACTTTGTGATGAGTTTCCATGGTTCAACTCTTCTTACTGAGCACCACTGAGTAGTTTTTGCTCTCCTATCTTTCACGCCAGCATAAGAGAAGGCAGAGGGTGGAATTTTCACACAATTGCTGATTGTAAGAATAGCATCCATGGTATCCAGGCTTTCCTTGTAGAGAACAAAGTGAACATATTCACCTTTGTCGGCAGGCCATTGTTTCCTCTCATCAGTAACCTCTAAAAAATATATTTATAATTATCAAAAAAGTACATGTATTACTACTAAGTATGATATACCTACTTATAATAAAGGTTGTTTATCAGAAATCATTCCAATAATAAAATAGAAAAAATGCCAAATAAATAAATTTAAATTAAATTTTCTATAAATTATCCAGTTTTTTAGGTAAAACCTAAAAACAAAAATATTACCTAAAGATTAAACACCCTAAACTAGATCCTTTTTATTTTGACAATTAATAAATTCATTCCTTAAAATTTTAAAATTATGATGAGCAAGTAAAGATTTTAATCTTGCTATATAGTATCGAACTTGAAAGCAGCAAATTTTAATTTTAGTCCTGGAACAGTATCTACAACCATTTTTATGTCTAATTTTACGTTTTTAAAAAGAAATCAGGTAATATTTATCTGGACTGAACTACTAGCATTGTCACCAGAAGATGAAAAAACAGTAGTCTGATTTTTTAAATTCCTAAAATTAGAATAAGGAAGGTCCTTTAATTAACTGGTATAATGATTATCAATAAATTCTTTACCTTCTCAATCTAATACTAAAACTCACTTTCCATATATAATTCTGACATGATTGCTATTGAATTAAATTTCTGTGCTACCTTATTAATTTACAAATATTATAACCTAATGAAAAATCTCACATAAAACTTATAATCATGATTTATAGAATGATACTTACTGTCTTTGTCAAATTTCCTAACTTCCACAAACTTTTTTCCATCCTTTTCTATTGTAGAAGCAACAATTTTTCTTCCAAAGTGATTTTTCACACAACTATGAATTTCTGTCCTTGCTTCTTTATCAATGTTATCACCATCGATTATCACAGACTCTTCACTATCCTCTTCAACTAGTTTTTTCATACAGTCCCATTTGTCTTGTGGTATGTATTTAGATGGGGTATCAAGAATTTCTTTAAAATTACATGTGGCTAGTTTCAGTTCAAAGTCTTTAGGAATAGCGGTATCTGTTAATTTTGCAATAGAGCCGTCTTCACTGATTTCGTTCACTTGAAAATCAGAAAATCTAGCTTTTATAACTGCAGAATACCCTTCTAAGTTACTTAGATATTCTGTTATACCTACATCGGCTTCTAAAAGTTGATCCTGACTTGAATATTCTTTTTTTGCACGCGGTTTATTGCCATTGCTATGGTTGTGGTGTCTGTTACGAAAATTGCCTCGTCGGGAAGTCATTATTACATTAAAAATGTAAATACAAAGTTGTAACCTGTTCAATTTTCAATAATATCGTTATTACTTTTATTGGTTTAAATTATAACCTAAAATACAGAAAACAAGTAATACATACAACACCACTTTTGACATATCTGACTTATCCCACAAATAAAACGCACAGAATGATTATTAGTCATTGAGTAATATACAACGAATTTATGAATAGTTATTCAAATTGACGACCAGCTCCACGTAACGGTTGGTTGCAGAAATATTTTTGCCTGTGAAATACTCTACTGAGGATTAGTTGAGACTGACTTATATAAGGGTATAAAAATGCAATTTTACACTACGACAACCATAAACTTATCATTATTTCAATATGATAATAATACATAAATATTTCTTCATTTGATTATCATAATCAATCAATGAGATCGATTACCAGTTGTGTATCAGTTATTCGTTCAGTTGGAATGAACCATAAATTATTGTCAAGTGCTAGCACAGTGAGCACTAGCTCGCACAAATGAGCACAAGAAATAATGATGTTTTATGTAGGTTTACCAAGCATGAAGTATGTTCCCGCCCGAAAATTACGGTACACTTTGTGTTGGTGTATTCTGTAAATAATTTACGTTCACATTCAATTGATAACTTATGAGACCTTATGGTGATCAGTGAAATGGAACCATGTTCCAATTGTTAGGAGCTTATGATTTTACAATTTTCAGTCACTAAACTTGCCTAGACAATGAACATCAAAATCAGATATTTCTCTATGGTAGGCATGATGCATATTTTCTACATTTAGCTTTATTTGTATTGCAAGTTGCATTAGGTATCTAATTATTACTGGACTTTGGATAAGAGAAATTAAGTTGGTAAGACACAATTATATAATATAACTGTTGTATTATGTTGTTTTGGCAAGTCTTTCCAGTATCAGGGCTTATTGAAATTTATTTATTGCCTTGAAATTAATACAAACTCAACAGGTAGATATAGATGATAGTTTACAAACACTTGTATGTATAATAACGTAGAAAATGATTCATAAACACGTCCTTGATTTAGTGTTAATTATATAAAAATATGTTTATATGATTAACACTAAATCAAGTACCACAATTTAAATTTTCTTTTAAAGTTAGAGAAAACATTTTAAATGGCAGTTCTTGTCATTTTGTTATTTTGATTTAATTTATATTTCATCATATTCAACTATATTCTACCAGCGGCGTAATTACAATTTTTTTTCGTACCTTTTCAGGTGCTTTTTATCGCAAAGAAAAGCTTTGGTATTTTTCGTTAGGTTGGTTAAAAGATTTTCTAATGTCTCATTAAAAGTTGCTATTAACCCAGGGCCGATCCAGAGACCAGCTTCAAGGAGGATAATCTCGTGCGTCAGAGCCATCTCGTACCTACACAATTAACCTAAATTTGAAGTGATCATCTTTATGGATTTGGATACATTGGAGTTCCTTAACTATTCTATTAAACACAGTCGATCATCCGTTTAAACACACAGAAATGACTTTATTTTAAGCTCTTGAGGCTCTCGGAGGGGGTACTAAACTATATTGGATTTCTTCTATAATTTGCGTTTCCTTTTTGTTACATTATTCCCGAATCTGATTTAGTTTCTCGTCTAGTTTAGACGCCATACTTCTCGTAGTTGCTATGAATAAATTGAGATTTTAAAATCCACTTAATTCCATTTCCGATACATTTTCTGTGAGTCAAAACTATTTTTACACCGAAAATAATCTTCTGTATTATACACCGAAAATATTCGCAATCACTATTACACCACATTTATTAGACAAGTATTTTGAACGAATATTACAACGATGAGTAAATCAACTACAGTTCTGTTTCTCCTGGTTGGCCGCATTTATAATCCATCTCAGTTGTTCTCGAGGATTTCCTGTTATACTCGAAATTTCGGTCTTTTCTAGGGTTCCGTATATACAACATACGGATACCCTTATATCACTCCGAATTTCTACCTCTCTCATAACACAGCAATTTTCTCCTAAACTACTGGATGGAAAAGGTTGAAATTTGGTATCAGTGTAAATTATGGTGACTCGATCAGAAGTACATATCGTAAATTAAGAAATTTTGATTTTAGGGGTACTTCTGGGGGAAAAACTAAAAATATCTACAGTATATTTTAAAATATATTAACAAAAATATTTAAAAAATTACTCATTCCGCCTGTATTCCTCGAACTATATATAAGACCCTAACAATTTTTTGTTTACAGGAAAAAACGGAGAAATCCTTAATATCAATTTTTGGGGCCAAATTATGAAATTAAACGGAAAATAAAAAATATTTTTAACGCAACATGTAATACATCAAATGAAAGGGATCATTAAGAGGAATACAAATAAATTTTTTTTCATATTTTTTAAATTTATTCTATACAAGATATTAACAAAAATATATAAAAAATTCTCATATCCCGCTTTATTTCCGAAACTATACTACTTAAAATTTTGAAAATAATTAGGGGTACTTGAAATTTAGAAGAAAAAATTGTAGAGGACCCCAATATTAATTTTAGGGATTTTTAAATAATTCAAATATTGAAGGTGATACGGAACCCTAAGTGTGCGAGTCCAACTCGCACTTGACCAAATATTTATATCCGTAATCCAAAAAACCAGAAAAAGAGCCCTAAAGTTATTGCTAAAACGGGGAGTCTGGCGTTCACGGGTGTCGCGTCATTTAGACACGGCAAACAAAAAAAAATGAAATATATTAAATATGAATATTAAGGAATGAAAAAAATTACATACATTTGGAATAGGTTAATAAACAATAATCCGCACACAAAAAGTTTATTTGTATTTTTCTATCTTTTATGCATTTGTTAATTAACATTTGTGAAATGGAAAGTTAACATAAAAACCATAGTAATGATTAAACTAACATGGTCTTTTTTGCTTCGTATAGTTGTTATAGAGAGGTGAAAAATTAGATTCTCGTTGGAAGAATTGAAAATTTATTAACAATCATTTGATTGCATTGAAAATTGAATAATAACAATAAAGCGTTTGCAAAATTTTTTCTTCAAAAATCCTTATCATTTCGTTTCTTTATCACTAAGCGCCACCTGAACATGTTTTTTTTACTTCTATTGTTTTAAAAATTGTTATAAACAAATGCATTGTTTATGAGATAATACATTTTTTTCATGATTCGAAGGACCAAAAAATATTATGATTAAGAAAAGTTTCTTAAAAAAATGTATTAAATCGTTATTTCTATTGTTCTTTTATATTCCGAAAAAAAAGTCATTTCATTTATTTATTAATAATAAACAATTTGTTATAAACAAATAAATTTATATATCTGTAATAGTTTAATTTCAAAATCTAACAGTGATCGGAAGCTGAAAATCATATTTAACTTACAAAACAGTAAAATATTTAAGAATTTCTAAAAAAATAGAGCATATTTTTCTTATAAATCATGCGATGTACAGTTGTTTTTATTTATATTTCCAGAAAAAAAAATAATGCATAAAAATTTCTTTGTTTATAACATTTTTTATTAAATAAATAAATTAAAAGTTATTAAAAAATATTTTATGTTCGGACTACGACTGTAAAATAAAAATAATGAGTTGAAAACAACGATTACTTAATATTAATAATAAATAAATGACAAAAAATAGTTAATTAACAAATGCATTTTTAAACAGTAATTTTTTATGAAACTTTTTTTTTAATTATAATATTTTTTGATCCGTAGAATCATAAAAAAAATTTCATTATCTTAATCAAATCATTTGTTTATAATTAAAAAAACTTATTAACATTTCATTTATTTATTAATAAACAATTTGTTATAAACAAATAAATTTCTATATCTGTAATTGTTTAATTTCAATATCTAATAGTGATCGGAAGCTGAAGAAAATATTTAACTTACAAACAGTAAAATATTTATAATTTTCTAAAAAAATAGAGAATATTTTTCTTATAAAACATGCGATGTGCAGTTGTTTTTATTTATATTTCCATTTAAAAAAATAATCCATAAAAATTTCTTTGTTTATAACATTGTTTATTAAATAAATAAATTAAATATTATAAAAAATATTTTATGTTCGGAATACGACTGGAAAATAAAACAATGTTCTCTTAATATTAATAATAAATGACAAAAAATAGTTAATTAACAAATGCATTTTTAAACAGCAATGAAACTTTTTTTTAATTATAATATTTTATGATCCGTCGAATCATAAAAAAATTTCATTATCTCAAACAAATCATTTGTTTATAATTTTTTAAACAGAAGTAAAAAATTGAAAAAAAAAATTTGGGTGGCGCTTAATGATAAAAAAACGAAAAATTTAAGATCTTTTAGAAAAAAAATTCTTACAAACGCTTTATTGTTATTATTTATTTTTCAATGCAGTAGATTTTTAATAAATAAGTGGAAAATTAAAAATTGAGCTTTTTAGTTTAATAATTACTAAGGTTTTTATGTTAACTTTCTATTTCAAAAATGTTGTTAATTAACAAATGCATAAAACAAACCCAAAAATAATAATTTGTGAGTGGATTATTTTTTATTAATCTATTCCAAAGGTACATTCATTCTTTAATATTCATATTTAATATGTTATTTTTTTTTGTTTACTGTGTCTGAATGACGCCGCCCCGGTGTTTTAGCAATTACTTTAGGGCTTGTTAAAATCATTAATATTGGAGATACAGTTTAGGGAGTTGCAACTTTTTTTTTATAAAGTTTTCTCCTCTTTTCAGATCTTTTTTCCAATTTCAAAATTTTGAATCTTTTTTGAGATTTTTCAAAAAAAAAACGGAAGCACTTTTTTTCAAATATATTGTATATAACTATTGCAACTTTTATCGGCGCCATTTCAACGTTTTCAACCAGTTTCAAGACATCAATCTGAATCTAATAACACCAAAATTATAATTTTCCGAATTTCACCAAAATGGCTCTTGTAGACTAGATTAACCTTCATGTAACTCTATACGTGCTCTGTATCTGGTCAATAAATAAGTAGTACTGTAACATTGTTTCAGATCACTGTTTATATCAATGGATGACAGTAAAAAGTATAATAGCTTGGAGTATGTTCTTCAAGATATTAATAGACATATTGCTCTAGACAGACAAGAAACAAAAGTAAACAACTTGATCTTACATGAGGTAGGACGTTTATATGACAAGTTTTTTAATAAATTACACTTTTTTTTCATAAAGTATAAATTTTTTCTAATAAAACTAATTGTAGATAATCTATGAAAGTGTAAATAATAAATTATATCTAAAAAATTCTAAATTACACATCTGTTCTCACCTAATTGTATTCATTCTTGAAACGAAAGCTTCATTCAAGTGGATGGCTTAAATATCCTCACAAGGCCGTATCCAGCGGGGGTCCTGTTGGTTCCACCCCCCCCCCCCCGTAATTTTGGAATGTTGTATTTCAAGATTCAATTTTAACCAATTAATCAACATTTTCATAAGAATAATTTTTTTATTTATACAATTTTATATATCGTGGAAATATATAAACAAAAATATAAATTTTGCAGTCATAATTACCCTATGACCAATCGAATTTCATTCCAATGACGATGCAAATAAATACCAAATAGTAGGAGAGATAGAGCAGGATTTTACTCGTCAAATGGACAGAATGTATCGTATTAAGTTCAATTCCTGAACTACATCACGTTTCTAGGCAGGCGCCACACAGTGTGGCCGATTCCTAAAAAGGGGGCCAAAAGTAAAAAAATAAATGTACTAATAGGAATTTTTTGTTGTTGTGTTGGCATTAGTATATCCCTATCATAAATAACTGACAGTATTGTTTAATTTCTGTTACTTGCTCTAAAATAGTTGCCACAACTATATTTTTGTTAAAGTGCCATCAACAGTTATCTAAACTATTAAAAGATAAGAGTGTTTTTCAAGTAAACTAAACAATTGAGATCTATTTTTATAGACAAGAGGAAACATGCAATTTTCTTCTGACTGTAGGTAGAAGGTAATAAAACTTGTTCAAGAGTGATTTGCCATCCATATATTTTTTTCTGAGGCATTAATTAATTATTTAGTGTTAATACTTAAAATCCTTTAGTTTTTACGCATTATTATGATAAAGTATTATTGCTCCGTGTTGCTCCGTTATACAAAATGATGGAGGTTGTTCTTTAATGTGTCGACTGTCATAAAAACCAAAAAATTAGCTGCTCAAATTTGCTCGATTTTTTTTGTTGAAGTTTTTGAAAAAACTTCATGTTAATCAAGAAAACAACTACTTAAGAAATGAGGTTCAAGTACCTTGCTTTACTAATATTTCGAAAATATTATATCCTTTTTGATTAATTACTTTTTCAATAATAAATAAATATCTACTATTGAATATAATAATATTACTGAATCAATCTATGTAATGCATTGACAAGAAAACAATTATTCGAGGCAGTTATAAATATTGAAAAGTTTAAAGCATACAGTTTACAAATTTTTTATTGAATTATACGGCTGGTACTACATGCCAACTACTACTCACAAGTTGTTAATTCATGGCACTAAAATAATAGCTCATTCGTTGCTACCTATTGGACAAACATCCGAAGTAGCACAAGAATGGTGTAATGAATATTTCTAAGAATCTCGTGAAAATTTTTCTCGTAAGTGTTTGCGATCAAAAACAAAGCAGGACATATTTTTTAGATTTTTGGTTACATCTGATCCTTATGAATCAGGTTGTCGAAAATTATCAGCGAAACCACTGAAATCTCTATCAAGTGAAGTTGTTAATTTACTGTTACCTCCAGATATAGCATTGACAAACACTTGAAAAGATCTTCAATACGATTTTTCAAGTACAGAATGTTCAATATCAGAAGATACTGATGCATCTAGAAACTTATTATCTGACGACGAAACTGACTTTTTTTGTAAAAATAATTAATCTTATTCATTAATATATAATAAAAAAAATTGTTTACGGTGACTTTGCAATTATCCTGTGATAAATATTGAGTTTTTCCGTGTAATTAAACTAAAAAACTGTGACTTTGCAATTACCTACTTACAGTCCTTTGATAAATATTGAGTTTTTCCATGTAATTAAACTAAAAAAAAATCGAACTTACAGACCATAATATGTCCACCATATTGAATCTGCAAATTTTAAAAAAAGTTATTCTGATATCAAATTCGTAATTAGTGACCCCAAAAACACCCCGAAAAAAATCTTTTAAAATGGATAAAAGTCGTGATAAAGTGTTCCGTCGAAAAGATAGTTTTACAAGAACACCCCGAGTTTACATTTTAGAGTGAATTACTCGAATTTTCGAATTTTGGCCACCTTATTGGGAATCGGCCGCACTGTGCGCCAGTGGAAGTGATAACCGAGGATAGTTACAGGGTGTTTTTTATGTTTTTTTTTTTTTTGGTCAGACTAGTCATCGAGTAAACGTTCCAAAATTGGCTGCATACAAGAATCTGATATATTTAACCAAATTCCCGAGAGGCGTCTGCCTAGAGCGTTACCAACAAGGTCAAAAATAGGGGTGAATTTTGTCATTAAGTGAAAAGAACGCCATTTTCACGATTTTTTTGCTTACACAAAAGAAATCATAATCCAAAAGGACGTACAGCTAAATGACATAAATAAATTTTTCATGACGTCATTAATATGGTCTGTATGACGTTATACAGCAATTTTTTTAATGCGAAGCCACATTTTTTATTAAGGATTCGGAAAGAGCGGAAAATTTCAGGTCCGAATATGACTTTGACCATGACCTTGAACTTGATCTTCCGGGTGATTCCAAGATCAAAGTTTTTTTGAAAAATCAATCAATTATAGCTAAATTCGGTATACGGGGGTTTTCGACATCGCTGATTTCGAATCTGAAATCAGTTTTTCAAAATTCACCATCCAAGATGCCGGAGGAATTTTTTGAAAATAGTCAACCAATTGATGCACAATCATTTAACGGTAATTGATGTTTTAAATCCTGATCCGATAGACGACTGATTTAAAGAGGATATTCCAAATTAAAAACAAATTTGAACTTGAACTTGGCCACTACTTGTTTTGAAAATTTTCAAAAACTGATTTTATATTCGTAATTATCGACGTCGAAAATCCCCGAATACCAAATTGGGAGTAAGTTGGTTGATTTTTCAAATTGCCAGTTTTCAAAATCTGATTTCGAATCTGAAATCAGATTTTCGCAATCCAAGAGGGCGGACCAGTTTGTCAAACAAAAACTGATTTCAGATTCGCAATCAGCGACTTCGAAAACCCCCTGTACACCTAATTTGGCTATAATAGGTTGATCTTGGAATAACCTTGAAGGTTTCTTTCCAAAATAATAATGGGAAATGTGGCTTCGGATTTAATAAAATTGTGTATGACGTTATATATATTTATGTCATTTAGCTGTACGTCCTTTTGGATTATGATTTCTTTTGTGTAAGCAAAAAAATGGTGCAAATGGGGTTCTTTTTACTTAATGACGAAGTTCACCCCTATTTTTGACAAGTTTACCCCTGTCCGCCACCTTGATGGTAACGCTCCAGACAGACGCCTCTAGGGAATTTGCTTAAATGCATCACAATCTTGTATGCTACCAATTTTGGAACGTTTACTCGATAACGAGCGTGTCCAAAAAAAATTACCACTTTCACCCCTGTAACTATCCTCGGTTATCACTTCCACTAGCGCCTGCCTAGAAACGTGATGTAGTTCAGGAATTGAACTTAATACGATACATTCTGTCTATTTGCTCGATGATGAGCAAAAACCGCTTCTATATCTTAGACTAAAACCCAAGTATAGTTAGTTGACGTTATCTAATCTTATTGTACTGGTTTCATTAATGAAAAAAACTTATTTCTTACAGCTCTTGAAATTAGTTGTAGAAAGATTGAAGGTTACAGATAGACTGTTTAAAGCACTTTACAAAAGACTATTTTATGGCGGAAGTTTCTATGATGGCCTGAAAGTTGGAAATCCTGATGATTATGATGTAGATATTCTGTTTCGACTACCAAAGTACATTAAACCTGTTGTAAGGTCACATGGTGATGCACCAAGTTTTATCGATTTGAAACTTGAAAATGTGCAGGCGTTTAAGAATAAATACAGGTAAAAAATGTTACTTATGAAGTGTACAATTCCAATAAAATATCTTTTTTGCTTCACCTTGTCAGTTTGGTAATTTAACAATTTGTACAAAAAAGAGTGGATCCAAGTGGCACTCTAATATTTTAATGTCTGAAAATAAAAATATTGTTTATTCGTAGAAATTTTTGTGTTCACTTTCAAAAGCTGTATAGTGAATTCCATACTAAAAGTTTCTCACCAAAGAATCATCCCCTAACTCGTATTAAATAAGTAAATTATGTATAATAGTTACTGAATGTTGCACAATTCCTCACTTTTAATGCTTTGAGTTTTCCTTTTTTTGTTTTTTCCTAGGATCTGTAACTACTCTATTTTATAAAGCGTTTAAGACTTATAGGTTTACTTTAATATGCTACTTTGTATCTTTGTATCTTTTTACGATACAACCTAATTCAATTCAATTCAATTTAATTCAAAAGCTTTATTCACAAACAAAAGATACATTCAAATTAAAAATTATAAAATATATCCATTGCTGAATGATGCGTGCGTCCATTATACATTAAATTTCTATTGTTTTGCAAATAGAAGGTCACGTACAGTACAAAAGACAAACAAATATAAATAAAAATATAAATATATAAAGACAAAAACATATAGGTTATGAACAAAAAAAAATCAGCAACGTTGTAATAATTTTTTGCCATGAGAAATGTTTTTAATGTTTTTTAAAGGTGAAAAAGTTTTTGGCTTCCTTGATATCACTTGGTAAGAGATAACACTTTTTTGGTATAAAGATGTTGAATGCTGATCGGGTACAAGAAGATCTGATTTTCAAGAAATATGGGTTTGTGCTTATAAACAAAGCAGGCGACCTCATAAATGTAAATACCTACAAAAGTAAGAACTTTTAATTGTCTAAAAGCTTCTTTACATGTTTCACGAAATGATAGACCACAGATAGTTCTAATTACTTGTTTTTGCAACAAAAAAACTCTATTTATTTGGGAACATTGACCCCACAGCAAGATCTCGTAACGCAAATGGGAATGAGAATTGGCATAATACACCGAAAGCAGAACAGTGATTTTTCAACTGCCTAATGCCGTAACAGTTTTCCCTTAATTTTTTACAAAGTTTGTCAATGTGTGTTGACCACTTCAGATTTTCATCAATAATGACTCCCACTAATTTAATTTAAGTTCCGAGCTTAGCTTAACGTCGGACATATCAATTACATTTTTCTTTTTCTTAAAAGCTACACCTATAGTTTTATCTGCGTTTAAGTGTTATGCCACCACTTAATTACATCTCTATAAACTTGCTCTGCGGTATGTTGAGCTGACTGATATTCATTTCTAACAATTAAGAAATTGGTATCATCTGCGTAACAAGTTACATTAGTATCTAAATGTAAGTGGACAGGTCATTGGTAGAGATTACATACAAAAATGGTCCAAGAATCGAACCTTGAGGAACACCAGAGGTAACCTCTAATTTTTTACTGCATGAGTTTTTAACACATACAATTTGTGAGCAATTTTTTAAGTAGTCAGAAATGAAACTAAGCGAGATACCACATACCCCGTAACGTTCTAATTTGATAAGCAGAATGTCATGGTTGACACAGTCAAATGCACGAGAAAAATCTACAAAAAGGCCTATCGAACACAGCTTTTTGTCTACCGAATTTATAATATTGTTGTAAAATTCAACGAGAGCTGTATTGACACTCTTGTTATTTACAAAATCATGCTGAAAAGATGGCAGAAGTTTATTTTTTTGAAACTTTTTTCCAAAAAGTGTAAAAACAAAAGTAGCTTCAAGTTGGACCCGCGCGGAACCTATGAATTCATAATTATTTGAGTAGCTTAATTTCGTCGAGACGCCCAATTTTTTCTTCTTCAAAATTTTTAAAACCAGGTAGCTGGGAGAGCAAGCAGGTGTTAACATGTCAAAATGGTGAGGGAAATATTTTTATTAATATTAGTTAGTTTTTTAGTTAAATCTTTTAATGGTTGATAAAAAAACGCGAAAACACTTCTGTCCTACACCTCTGATGGTATGTCAGCTGCGTCCCTCCGTTCTAAACATGTCAATTTAACGTGAGCAGAATATTTACTAATAACAGCCTATTTTTTCACTATTGCTTGGTAATAATTTGTCCTTCAAGTTAAATGGAATGTTTTCCCAGTCCCACACGCGAAACTTGTCGGTTTTATGGGCTCGCTGAAATCAGTAGTAACTGTAGGACAAGAACTAAACTAAATTAGAACTTTCATTTGTCGGGATTTAATCAATTGTCTGAAATTATTTATACTAGTGGTAGCCCAGTGGTCGAAATGAGACCCTATTTCATCAAATTGTGAACATGATTGAGCTTCTTGTGTAACAAGTATATTTCTGTAAATTAAAGGTGATGATTGTTTCCTTCTTGACGTGGTGAAAATTCATGTTAATTTTTAATCTATATATAAATAGACAAAGACAAAACGGTTAGATGCCATTTTCTCCTCTGTCTCTCAACCGATTTTCTTAATTTTTGTTTTGTTTAGTAGCTACTGACGATCTTCCGTGCAGAATGCACAAAAATATAATAAAAATTCATTATTTACGTCCATACTGTCAACGCTAAACAACTGACAGTGCGGTCGCCGCCAGACGGTCAAAACTCAAAACATTGAGTAATTATATGTGGAGGGAGCGATCGTTAGTTGCTGTTATATTCTTAGAACATGTACTTCTGGAAGTGGCATGCAAGCGTTGCTATTGTTTAGTGGTAAAATAGTTAATGTAGTAGATCACTATTGATTTTTCGGACGCGTTGCAGTAACTGTCATTAATTATTCTGTTTTTAATTTATTTATTTGATTAATATATTATCACAACCTTCCCGAAGGTGTTGTGTAAAAAATTGTCAGGCGGCAAACAAAAGAGAATTTATTAAATATTTAAATTCTCCTAAGGTTGTTGGTCCTCTCTTTTCTTTAATATTCCTGAACTTGATTGAAACCGGAAATGACAAAACCTTTAGGTTGCAAATAACAATCTACCAATGATTATATCGAATATTTTGCCAGGAGCGGTTCCAGTAAAAAAAAATGAGTAGCCATTCATTCGTCAAAAATATTTCGATTACCGATATTTGATTACATTTCTGAAGAAGCCAGTAACCTGGTGAAACAATATTGTCAGTAGTAAATAATAATAATAAGTGAAAATTAACTAACAACATAATACGGGTCATAGTGACAGACGTCTTGAAAAAAAAAACCTAAAAATTTTAATCAAATATAGATATTCAAAAAAAAAAAATTTTTTGAAAAGTAGATAACCCCCCTCCATTTTTTGGCTGCGATTGCTACTGGTAAGTTGTTCGATATAATAATAATTAGAGCATTGTTCTTTGTAATTATAATTACCATAACACAAAGTAATTTATAACAGTCTGTTGGATCTCTGCGAGCAAAATTAACTAATTTATTTTCTTTTGTTTCCTAGGAGTACTTTGATATGCTGTCATACTGAAGGACCACACAACTTATAGATTTTTGAATTCATATTTAACACACAAAAAATCACTAAATTATTGTATTATCACTTAGTGTTTACTTTTCCCAAACATAGACGTGAAGTCGCAAACTGATTCCATGATACTAGTTTTGTCTTCTAAACGTTGATTGTGGCATGTTCTTGATTATTTTTATGTTTCTTTGGGGAATAACACCACATAGAAATAAAACTACGTATATTGCAGGAATACCAAACGTTTCAAAGTCTATTCTGACTTCGTTGTCAATGGCTTTATATTTATTGATGTAATATAATATAAAGCCATTGACAACGAAGTCAGAATAGACTTTGAAACGTTTGGTATTCCTGCAATATACGTAGTTTTATTTCTATGTGGTGTTATTCCCCAAAGAAACATAAAAATAATACTAGTTTTGTCATGAATTTTAAACATAAGATTTAAAGTGCTTTTTTCCTGCTAAACCCTGATTTTTCTGTAGAAATAAGATTTGTTTGGAGATAGGTAGATACGTCCGAATTAAAATATCAATTTTTCAAAATTAATCATGCTTATTGCACTAGATAGATGAATTCTTACTTCAATCAACGATTCTATTCACTCACTGCATATGAACTACAAATACAAAATGCGTAACAGGATCAAACGTTTAAAAAAATAGTAATTTTTGTGCTTTTTCAGCCGTTTAAACGAGTTGTATGACCCAAGAACTTTTCATCTGGACACAGAAAAAGTATGTAGTTGGATGCAGAGTATTTTAGCTAAAGCTCACATCACTGATGGGAGTTTCAACTTGAAAGTGTTTGGTAGAGAGTATCCAGTAAGTACAAGTTTTCCGAAAGCGTTTTAAAATGAGTCATGCTGAATACTTAGAATTTGCTGAATTGATTCGGCCGATACTTGTTGGAAATTCATTATAATAATTAACTGATACTACAATTGCAATTTCCACAAATTACTTTTTTTTTGAAAACTGTCCGAGGCGTTTCGACTAATATCTTTGTCAAGGAACTAGACTAACTGGGTATTTCTTGAGGAAGTTGTATTTATATTGGAGAAGTGATATAATTACCAGGTACTTAGTTTTAAACAGGATTATTTAATTTTATTACAGGTAAAAGGATTAACTGAAGAGGTTTATTAAGGGAGAATTATTTATTTTTGTCTGGTCGTTTAACAAATTACCAGTATTTTTAAGTTTATTAATCTCCAATGATTCTAAAAGGTTTAATTTATTGCCTTTATTTTCTGAATGTAATAATTTAAAATTTTCGTCAAAAAGATGATTTTCTGTTACTAAATGTTCGACATAATTGGAACCTGTTTTTTGATTAATGAAAGAATTACGGTGTTCATAGATACGTTTTTACACGCTCTGCCGCTTTGACCGATATAGGCTTTAGGGCATGACCCACATGATAATTTATAGACTCCAGATTTATTTTTTGGATCGATTTTTGATTTGTTATTTTTGATAAATTTTCCAAGACTATTGTTTGTTTTGAATGCAACGTTAATATTCTGTTTTCTTAAAAAGGATGCTATTTTTAAACTTGGTTTGCCAAAATAGTTTATATACGTATCAATATTGGTTTTGCTGTCAGGGTAAACTTCTCTTAATGCGTTTTTGTGTTTTTGATTTCCAATAATATTTTCTATTAATTCGGCCTCAAACCCGTTATTTACTGCCATCTGTTTGATTATGTTTAATTCTTTCTGAAAATTCGTTTCGTAGGGACGAATAGACAATTAGAAACGTTTCTCAATTTTATAAACAATATCCATCCAAATATTAAATTTACTATAGAGTGTGAACAAGATGACAAAATCAATTTCCTAGATCTAACCGTTAACAAGGTAAATGGCAAACACGAGTTTTCAATATTTCACAAACCATCTCAAACCGATCTAACAATTCACCGCACTTCTATACATCCATATCAACAAAAACTTTCCGCTTACAATAGTATGGTTCATAGATTACTTTCCATAAAACAATTACCAGTTAATTTTCAGAAAGAATTAAACATAATCAAACAGATAGCAGTAAATAACGAGTTTGAGGCCGAATTAGTAGAAAATATTCTTGGAAATCAAAAACACAAAAAGGCATTAAGAGAAGTTTACCCTGACAGCAAAACCAATATTGATTCATATAATAGTATAACCTATTTTGGCAAACCAAGTTTAAAAATAGCATCCTTTTTAAACAAACAGAATATTAACGTTGCATTCAAAACAAACAATAGTCTTGGAAAATTTATCAAAAATAACAAATCAAAAATCGATCCAAAAAATAAATCTGGAGTCTATAAATTATCATGTGGGTCATGCCCTAAAGCCTATATCGGTCAAAGCGGCAGAGCGTGTAAAAAACGTATCTATGAACACCGTAATTCTTTCATTAATCAAAAAACAGATTCCAATTATGCCCAACATTTAGTAACAGAAAATCATATTTTCGAGGAAAATTTTAAATTATTACATTCAGAAAGTAAAGGCAATAAATTAAACCTTTTAGAATCATTGGAGATTAATAAACTTAAAAATACCGGTAATTTGTTAAACGACCAGACAGAAATAAATAATTCTCCCTTAATAAACCTCTTTAGTTAATCCTTTTACCTGTAATAAAATTAAATAATCCTGTTTAAAATTAAGTTCCTGGTAATTATCTCACTTCTCCAATATAAATACAACTTCCTCAAGAAATACCCAGTTAGTCTGGTTCCTTGACAAAGACATTAGTCGAAACGCGTCGGACAGTTTTCAAAAAACATAATTTGTGGAAATTGCAATTGTAGTATCAGTTAATTATTATAATGAATTTGTATATGAAGCTTTTCAAGCATTTTGCAAGCAAGATAATGTGTTGATAATAGTTAAAAGATGGGTGAAATTTGCAACTTTTCCTTTTTTTTGACAAAACTATAGCTTTTTGTATAAATGTTATAAACCATTTTCATTTGTTTCATTGCGCAAAATGTTTGCACTCAAATCGTTTACACCCTGTATATTATTTCACAGATATATTCGCTGAATAATTGAAGAAATTTTATAAAAATGCTAAGTTTTTTGTTCCGAAGTGTCCGAACATCTAATATTCAATTTAAATTTTCTATTCATCTAACATATTTCACCAAATTAATGTTATTATTTTCAATTTTATTTCAGATAGAAGTGTCCATAGGACGACCAGCGTTTACTTTAAAAATTGACGATCGAAAGATTAACGTTGATTTAGTACCTTGTTTTGTCTTTGGAGCCGATTATTGGCCTCCAGGATTCAAAAAGAATTGTACACCGAAGGTAGTTCCACGTTTTTTGTTATAAACTGTTTCCAAAATGTTCAATTGGGGAAATTTATATTTTCAGCCGAAGTTTTTCATTGTTCCGAAACATCCATTAGGCATTCCAAACAGTACCCGCTATTGGCGGCTGTCTTTTCAGGAGCAAGAAAGGATTTTGATAAAAGACAAACAGAGATTGAAACCGGCACTAAGATTATTGAAAGTAATTATTCATTTATTTTACTATACAGTGTTGAGATTTAACTTTTTGTAGAGATTGAGGGACATACAAATCCACGATTCAATATGTAGTTACCATTTGAAAACCGTCGTTCTTCTGGAAAATGATTTGATGCCAGACGAATTTTGGGAAAATTCACTGAGTTATGTTTTTGTCAAAGTGAGTATTTTAGAGAAGCTCGCGCACGAAACCGGATATATCCACTTTTTACATAACATTTGCAGGGTTGAAGTGACTATTTTTTCACATCGCTATGTTGGCGTAATATCATTGTAAATGTACAAAAAAAAATTCGCCGAAGGTGTGCTCTTAACTCCAGTTTTAAGTATTTACTTTCTAAATGAATTTGAAAAATGTTTATTGATAAAACCCGTCAACCTGACTTTTTTCATGAGCCTATAGCGTTGCTGTATTTTATGTAATTCAGTGTCAGTCAGTCAGTGAATATACAGGGTGAGCCAGAAGTATGGAAAACTTTGAATTACTAAATAAGGGATAAATTTTTATAAAGAATGATAAATACAAAAGTTTTAGCACTTTCCCTGGCTATCTAATGGTGACTATGACCTTGACGGTCATATCCAGGTCAAATGCATTTTGTCAATTGAGAACCCCCACTTTTTATTCCGCTTTCGGAAAGAACGGAAAATTTACGTCCAGAATGACCTTGACCATGACCTCGTTCATGACCTTGACCCCTACAAAGGTCAGATGCCTTTTTATCAAACGACAACATCTATTTTTATTATGAATTAATAGGGGGCGCGGTATTGGAAGCTCGAATATGTCCTTGACCTTGAACTTGATTTTAGCATGACCTTGGCCATAACTTTGACGGTCATATCCAGGTGAAATGCATTTTTTCAATTGAGAACCCCCATTTTGTATTCCGGTTTCGTAAAAAGTGGAAAATTTTACGTCCTAATATAACCTGCACTACGAACTTGACCTTCAATATCTTATTAAATTCAACATGATTTTTTTCAAATAGAAACCCCTCATCTTCCAATTCAGATTGGGAAATAGCGGATAGTTTTACTAAAGAAAATTACCTTGACGATGAACGACTGATTTTAGTGAATTTCGTCCTCCATCTTGCATGCGCCATTTTGAATTTTAGAAATCTGACCTCAGATTCGTAATCAGCGACCTCAAAAATCCCCATATACCGATTTTGGTGAAAATCTATTGATTTTTCAAAATTCAAAGACATTTGACCTTGGTAGCAGTCAAGGTCATGAACGAGCTCATGGTCAAGGTCATTCTGGGCGTAACATTTTCCGGTCTTTCCAAAACGGGAATAAATAATGGGGTTTCTCATTTGAAAAAATGCATTTGACCTAGATATGACCGTTAGATAGCCAGGGGAAAATGTATTTATCATTAAAAAAACAATTCCTTAAGAGTTATCCAAAGGTTCTTATATTACGAGGGTTGCCTTTTATATTTCGGGATTGGACAACCCTAGTGTTGTAATCTGAAAACTGACAGCTCTATCGTAAAGTTTGACATTTTTGAGGTTATACGTACTCAGAACGTTTTGACATACGAGCGCTATGTGTTGTTTACAGTAACTTAAAGGATTCATCTCGGCCAAAAAATGGAATTAAATCGTTACCATTTTCGTGCGATTATTTTTTACAGCTTTCGACGTGGATTAAGTCAGCAGCATGAGTGCATGAATGAACTTAATTTAATTTTTGGCGATGAAACTCCATCAAGGACCACTATTTATCGATGGTATGGTGAATTAAATCGAGGTCGTAGTTCACTCCAAGACGAATTTCGTGAAGGTCGTCCAAAAACAGTTGTTGTTCCGGAAACCATTGATGCTGTGCGCGAACTGATATTGCAAGATCGTCATGTGACCTATCGTGAGATTGAGTCAACCTTACACATTAGTGGGACCAGCATACATTCAATATTGCATAAACATTTGAATGTCAAAAAAACTGTTCGCGTTGGATCCTACACAATTTGTCAATCGTTCAAAAAAAGACTCGTGTCGATTGGTCGAAACAAAAACTCAAAAAATACGATCGCGGTGCTTCAAAACACGTTTATGACATAGTGCAGGTGATGAATCGTGGATTTATGCGTATGAGCCCGAAAGTAAACAGCAGTCGACTGTATGGGTGTTTCAAGATGAGCCGAATCCAACAAAACTTGTTCGCGCACGAAGCACTTCCAAGCAAATGATCGCCTGTTTTTTTCGGAAAAACTGGACATGTCGCAACCGTACCACTAGAACAACGCAGAACAGTCAATTCTGAGTGGTACACAACGATTTGTTTGCTAGTTGTCTTCCAAGAAATGAGGAAAACCAACCGCCAAAGACGGATCACTCTTCACCACGACAATGCGAGCGCTCACACATCGGCTCAAACAACTGCATTTTTGACCACTCAAAATATCGATTTGATGAGTCATCCGCCGTATAGTCCTGAATTGTCACCAAATGACTTCTTTTTATTCCCGTACGTAAAAAACAAACTGAGAGATCAACGTTTTTCGACACCTGAAGAAGCGGTTGCTGAGTTCAGAATGCATGTTTTGGAGATACCTCAATCAGAGTGGAAAAAGTGCTTCGGCAATTGGTTCAAACGCATGCAAAAGTGTATAGATCTTCATGGGGAATATTTTGAAAAACAATAAAGCGATTTTCGATGATTAATATTTGTTTTTGTTCTCTAATATACTTTCGGCTTACCCTGTATATCAATTGGATAACTATTAAGTTAAAAATGTGTTTTGAAAACGGTACTTACTTTTTTAAGATAATATTGATGTTTTTTGCATTTGTTTAATCATTAATCAAGACGGATACATCCAGTTTTACAAGCAAGCTTCTCATTTGTTGTAAATAGAATTTACATATTCACTGCAATGGTACATTTCGTAGTTATTATATAAATACCAAGAGCGCTTGAGTCAACGTCGTATCCCCTATTATTGGAAAAATAGTTACAATCTTATTCAGAACCTACATTTCAGCAACATAGTAAACATGAGCTATAGACTTATTGGTATAATCAGAGATATTGAAGGGCATTTGGATGAGCCAGAAGTGATTAAAAAATATTTTTGTAAGTATATAAAGTTAATCATTTTGTAGATAGTTACAAATAAAAGTACAGCTGCTTAACTTGTGAATCTATTTTACTACTTACTGCATATGTCAATTGAATAGTATTTTTGTAGAAATATTTGTCGAAATTAAAAGATTTAAAAATTATTATGGATATGCAATATATGACATTGTGCAATTTACAATTTCAATACATAATTTTAAAGCCATTGACAACGAAGTCCTAATCGACTTTGAAATATTTGGTATTATCTTTCAATATACAGCTTTTCGTTTCAATTGTGCTGTTATTCACAAGAAAACATAAAAATAAGGATATGCATTATTGGATTATAGTATAATGAGGAGCATAGACGCTATAGTAACAAGTAAATGATTAAAATTTAAATAATAAAAAAATATATAGGAGGGTTGTCAAAAAAATGAATTTTCCGAACTGGTGAGATATCTACCATTTCTATTATATCGAAACTGGTTATGAATTAAAGTAAATTAACTTTAAAAGTTTCCGACTTTTAGATCGGTAAAAAATTACGAGTGGGATGTTAATTTGAGGCACACATGAAGGTGAGTTCTGTGTGTCTCTATCATTTCGTGCCATTACTATTGTTAACATTATACAAGGTTATCGTTATGATTAAACAAGATGGTTAAAAAATTGTTATATGTAGCCAATAAGCAGTTTTATATGCTTACATAAAATTGTTGGAACATAAGGCGTTGTAGAATTATAATTATACAGGATGGCTTAAAATACCTTATACACTACTGTTTTATTGGGTGGCTCATAAGCAGTTGCATAAACATAGAATATAGAGTGGAGTGGAGAGAAATTATGGTTTTACAGGGGGGTTAGAAATAAGGTAGAAAAAAATTATATAGGGAGCCCCCCAGGATGTTCAGTACATATGATGGTTGAAAGATAGGGAGGAAAAGAACAATTGTTATACAGGTGGTTTAAGACATCGTAAAAGAATGTTATACCTGTAGGGTATTAATTTAACCTTTGTGCTTTTGCTTTTTTGTTTGCTCAGTCTATATGAAGACCATGCAAGCCGCATTTTTTCTTTTTTATGTAACTATTTAAACCATATTTTGAATCTAATTCTGACATGTTACATAGCTTGCTAAATTTTTAGTTTATTTTATGATAAGTTATGATGTCGTTGCTTTTTCTCTTCTGTAATTTCTGCTAAACAATTATCATACATAAATATTTTGAAATATAATAAGTAAAGAAGACCATTTATAAAAACAGCTTTATTAATATATCTATTACAAACACGACAAATATAAACATACAAATATAGATATATACATATAATGATTACTAACATATACATACATACAAATGTAACACTTTGGATGCTTTTTGTTTAAACTGAAACTACGAGCATGTTTAAAACGTACGTAATTTCAGATTAAATCAAATTGCTTTTAATAAATTCATATTCATATTATAAAGATTAATTAGTATTATATAGGTTTAATATGTTGGAAGGCAAATATGTGGGATATTGTAGATTTTTGTAGGAAATTGGAACATCCTTTTTTTGAAACAGTAAATTATTATGAATAATAGCATTTCTTAAGGAAATAGAATTTTGCTAATCAATTCTGTATTTGAATCTCTATCATTTTGAGACGTTTTAAATTATATGAGCACTTTGTAAGCTTTGAAAAGGTATATCATGATATTATATATTGTTAAAGCGAACTGCTGGTTCTCGTTATTTGGTACTATAAATATTAACAAAAATATAAATAAATATTATTCTCATTGATAAAGAAATCGCAGCCCCAGGAGGAGATGAGAAGATAGTTTACCCCAAGAAGAAATAGAGCACCTTATTGAATCAATGCGAATCAATTCTATTCGTGCGAAATAGTGTGATTATGTTGTTTTTGCAATTTATTTATGTAATAAAAATTGCTGGAAAAGTTTATGAATCCGAAATAGAAAAGTAGAAAATTTGGACGAATTGTGTGATAGGATTCCTTAGTTTGGTATTGAAAAAAATGATTGAAATTACATTCTAATGTGTAATGGGCACTATCAAGGCTCACTGTTTTTACTTGTTTATCATTCTCCAATTAATTATCATTTAATTTATTAGTTACAGATAGCGCAACCGATGAAGGTGGTGGTTGCGAAGAATGTGAAGATGAGGAGACTGATGAAAATAGTGAGGAGGAGAGTGATGTTAGTAGTCAAGAAGATGTTAGTGGGGAAGAATATGAAGATGAGGAGAGTGATGTTGGCTCAGAAGAAGATGAAGATGAGGAGAGTGATGTTAGTGGGGAAGAATACGAAGATGAGGTGAATGATTTTAGCAGCGGAGACGATTAAGATTCGACATAAAAATATGATGAAGATAAATGTATATTTTTAGTTTTATAAGCAAAACGAAACGAAATATTTTTTTACTAATAAAGTTTTTTAGTAATTTGCCGCTTTTTATATAGTTTGGATATAAATGATAATATTTGTGACAGTTTTACATTAGATTTATATAAAAATCCATTGGTTCTCAAATGTTTAACACCTAATCATATAAGAAAGAATATAAAAATTATAAAATTAAATATAGGCATGCCTGAAGCAAGGAAGTAGAAAGAACAGAGTGAGTAAATTGTATTCCAGTAGAAGCAGATGCATATTGAGATATTAACTCCCAGAACCTGGCAGGAAGTAACTTTTATGAAAACTCTGATCAACTATTTTTAATAAAATAGCCCAGGAAATAACGTAGAAAAGCCCTCCATTTTGTTGCAGAATTTAGCTCCTACCTCCCTAAAACAGGAGATCCGTCAGAAAGAAAGCTGTTTTCTAGATTTGCCTCTAAGTAGCAGTAATCGTATGTATGTATCTAGGGGAGTATCCAGCTTTTCGTATAGGTATGGGCAAATCAGAAAAAAAGTGCTCTAGAAAGGAAAAAATCAGATTTTTTTTTATAGAGAGAGGGGGCAAATCGCAAATCAACAAATTTATAGGAAGCATTGAAGGCCCGTGCCAGGTTTTTCAAGTTCTGCCCTTCATAACAACAAAAAGAATGAATGTTTTAGGGTTAGTTTTTATGGAAAAACTGTTTAGCAAATACGAATATCACCGAAAATGATTTGAACACTTGTTTAAACCTTTATTTTGACGTTCAAAAAGTTAATTCAAAAGTTTCATATAATCTCGTGGCGTCTAAAGTTATTCAAGATTCAAGGTCGCGAAAACTAATCACAGTTATTGGGATATTTGTAGAGCATGAAATTCTCTACAACTTTTGTCATAAATATTTTTAGTAGAATCAATCGTTTTTAAATTCAAATGTTTACCATTATTTTTAAAATTATTATTAACCGACTTCCAAAAAGGAGGAGGTTATCAGTTCGTCATCATCTTTTTTATGTATGCTCAGTAATAATTAAAAAACGGCTTGGGCAATTGTGATGATTTAGTCTTTTTCTTACAAACACACTTTGAAACTTCACTTTTTTAAACTTGTCACACTGAGGCACAAATTGTAAATTACTAATACTTTGGCTGTAGCCAATGAATAAATAATAACTGAACCCCCGAAATTTAAGGTAAAAGAAGGGTAGGAGTAGAGGATTAAATTTAATGAATCCCTGGATTTTCGGGATTACAATATTTTTTTAGATAAGTCAATAAAAATGTGCATGAAACGAAAAGGCACTTAATTTCATTTGACGTTTTGACGGCCATCTTGTTCACACAGCTGATTTCATTTGTTTTTGCTAACGACCAGTGCCGGGTTATGTGTAAAAGTGTGTAAAATATCCGCTTCTCGTCGTGTAAGTATTTTTTTTTGAAAAGCAAAATTACATCATTCGTCGACTATTTTATGATACTCTTGACGATGTTTTGGCCCGTATGACTGCGCTAGATGGTTTTCCTTTTAGCGTATTTGTGACATCAAAAGATTTAAGATTGTTACTATTAGCAAAAGGCTACTCAGACTTACCTAAATCTGCTTCAACAATCCGCAACAGAGTAGTAGACTACAGTCGAAACATAAAAAAATGACAGCTGAACTATCTACATTAAAAAAAGGAGGACAACGGTGTAGTCTAAGTTTTTATGAATGGACGTCTAGCTCTAATAAGAGAGATATGAATTTAAATATTCATTCAGGCAAAGAAAATTGGAATTTGGGACTTATTCGAATTAATAAATCGCTGACAGCCGAAGCTTGTGTTCATACACTAAAAAAGCCGCTTTTGGAGTTCCACATCTCATTAGATACCAATATAATAAAGAGCTGATTTTGATATATTTTACGGTCTTTTTGTTGCCACTTTCTATTACCAATACAATCCCGGGATCTCGAGATTACCTGTAAATAATCCCGTAATCCCGGGAATAGAAAAATCGACCGGGATCAAATCCTCTAGGTAGGAGGCACTTAATGGGGTTATGTTGGATTGTTTTATCGTTGTAATGATATTTTTGAATACGTTTCTCGAATTTTATTAGTAAGTAATGTAAGTTATTTATTTTGTTGATGAGATTTGTGTTGAAATGTGGATGCAGGATTGCCAGATGGGTGAAAGTTGAAAACCTTTGTCTCGGTTGAAGTTCTGTGGGGTCGCTGAAACATTTCAACAGAAAAAAATATCACCACAACCATAACACAATGCAATATCACTATAAGTGTCTCCTACTCTTGTACCTGAAATTTTTGGGGCCAATTATTATATCTGCGTAGGCTAGATAAAGCGAAGTTTCAAAGTGTGTTTGTGAGAAAAAGACCAAACGAATGTAGTCGCCGCAAGGTAAGTAACATTTGTTTTGTTTATCTCATCTTTGAAACAGTTCCTTATAAGTGTGGGCGAAACGTGGGAAAACTTTATTTATATAATTCAGATATATAAGTTAATTAATTAAAAAAGATCCAAATCCGCAGACTCAGCTAATAATTTGTCGTTGACAGCAAAAACAAATGTTGATTAACGCCAGCAGTTAGCTCTAACAATACACAGTCTAGGCTTGGATAAAAATGCATTAGGAACCAGAAAAAATCCTTAATCAAATTTGAAATACAGTTCGTTCAAAAATAACAACAGGTCAATATTAACGATACGTATCATTTAGTAATTATTTCTTAGCCTGATGTTTAATTTTAATCGTACCAAAGGCACAATGACATATACGTGGTCGTTCATTATAGACGTATGTCAAAAAAATATGCATATTATATGACAACTAGGTTATATTTTATATGTATAAACGACATCAATTATAAATACGTCTAGATAAAATATTTCCAATAGTTTTTTTTACAATATGTATACTTTAAATACTATTTATATATGTATACTTTAGCGTTAATAGCAGTCAATATTTTCGTTCTTTTATTTAAATTTACAGTAGGGAACACAACAAAGAAAGCTTACTGCGAATAGCAACAGTCCAGTCCTTTTAGGGTTTGATTTCAATTCACTTCTACAAGTTTGAAATATATGAGACAAATATGTTTCAGAGTTTTTTTTTCTATTCTGAACTTCTACTATACAGGGTGAGTTTTTTTGATGATCAGTAGGGGGATCTCGGAAACTAGCGGAGATAGAGCAATGCTCAACCTGGGAACGATTTGCAGTTTTACTGGCCCAATTTAATGACACTATCGGATTTTTGTAGAAAGTCATGGCTTACTAGATATTTTGAAAAAAAAACAATTCCTGTTGATTTAGTCAATTCCCTTTAGCTCCTTTTTTTTGATTTTATAAAAAAAGTGTAAATATCAAAATTGAAGGTAATTGTATCCCGAATATGATTGCCATGTTCCCGTTTGGGTGACAAGTCTCGTTTTCGAGATATGACACAAACTTATCTTTTTTTGAATGGAAACCATAGTTGTCTTTGACCTCAAAAAATCGGACATTTTTAGAGCTTTTCACGATATAATACTCGATATAGTTATCGATAAAAATAAGGGAGTTATGGATGCTTTTCTCTCTTATTTTCACTTTTAACGTAGGTAGCCCGAAAAACATTGTTTTCAGTTTGACGTTTCTTCAGGGTAATTCCATTAGTAGTGCTGAACTGACAGTCGATAGTGACAAGTTTTCGTGATAAAATGGAATATTGTAACGAAAAAAAACTGAATATGGTGGAATGTCATATGCCTTAAAAATTCTGTTCGTGCAACTGAGGAATATTTTCATAGATATTTTAATCGTCGTCTACCTGCTCTATGTGCATTTAAGAGGCTTTACAATTTTTTACGCAGAGATGGATCTTTTACTAAACCACCAAAGGAACGTCATCAAATTAACGAAGCAGCACAAATAAATGTTGTGGCAATGGTTAATCAAAATCCATCTACATCAACTAGTGAGATTGCGGCAGAAGCTGGCACATCTCAACGAACTGTAGTTAAGGTACTGAAAGCGCACAAGTTCCACCCGTACATACTTTCAGTTTCTCAAACTTTGCATGCTGGTGACGAACATCGACGTATTTTTTTTGTTTCTACATGGTTTAGAGACATGTGCCTTGACAATCCACAGTTTCGATTAACGGTGTTATGGTCAGATGAAACTAGATTTACTAACTGCGGTACTTTCAATAGCCACAATGAGCATACCTGTGCTAAAGAAACCTCTTTCCATGTAGAACAAAGACTACCCCAGATAAAATTTGTTTTTTTTTTGGTGTGGTGTCATAGGGTCTACTATTCTAGGGCCTTTTTTCTGTGACGAATCACTTACTGGGGAGCGCTACTTGCATTTCTTGCAATACACTTTTCAAGACATGTTGCATAAATTGAATTTGAAAACTCGTTTAGAAATTGAGTGGTTACAACATGATGGAGCACCTGATCATAACTCGTTATTAGTAAGACAACACTATATCTATCCAAACTCTTGGATAGGAAAAAATTGGCCACTCGAATGGCCACCCCGGTCTCCCGATTTGGCAATTACAGACTATTTATGGGGTGCGCTAAACAACAAAGTATACAAAAGAAAGTATGAGACAGTTGGTGACCTAAGGGAGGCGGTATTACAAGCAATTGAAGAAATTGATAGGCGGTCTCTGAGGAAAGCGGTATTGTCAATCTTAAAAAGACGCAATTTTTGTCTAAATAACAACAGTGGACTTTTCGAGCATAAATTGTAACCATTATTATGTACTGTAATTTCTTAAGTTTTTAATAAGTACCTACTTATTTAGTTTTTTCGTTATATCTGATATACCTAGGAAAAAATCGTTCAATGTTTTTTGGAATAGTTATTAATAAATCAGTCTATTTCATGGCTAACTACGTTATAAGTGAAAATAAGAGAGAAAATCATCCATAAATTCGTTATTTTTATGAATAACTATATCGAGTATTATATCGTTGAAAAGCTCTAAAAATGTCCGATTTTTTGAGGCCATAGCCAACTATGGTTTCCATTCATAAAAAGATAAGTTTGTGTCATATCTCGAAAACGAGAGTTGTCAGGCAAACGAGGACATGACATACTGATCATCAAAAAAAACTTACCCTGTATAACGTACTATTAC
Organism: Octodonta nipae; assembly: GCA_034190945.1. NCBI lineage: Eukaryota > Metazoa > Arthropoda > Insecta > Coleoptera > Chrysomelidae > Octodonta > Octodonta nipae. The sequence continues at coordinate 1,435,449 of CM067218.1, forward strand.
TTTGACTAGTAAAACCCTAATAGAACTGAACTGCTGAAGTTTATATCAGTTTATTAATAGAAAATGTATACAGTGTGTTCCTAAAAACAGTTCGGTTGTTTTCGTCACATTTTTTCAAAAGAAATAATGTGAAAGAGTACTAATAATTGAAACAATTTTTTCGAGCTATTTAATTTTAGATTCAACCGTTGAAGCTTTTTGCATTTTGGTGTCAACAGGAATTCCGGATCTTAACAACAAGGAATAGTGGGAACCGAAATCCCGATTTTTGTTTTATAAGTTATAACTGTCATAATTTTAACAGCAAACTTATAGAAGTAAATTATTTAAAGCTTAAAAACCCCAATAAATATGGAGCAATTTCGGTTTGTGCTTATGGGGTAAAAAGTAATCATCTGTTCATAACGCCTTCAATAGAAAAATTGTAGAGAATCACATCTAAACAACCCTGTATCTCTTAGTATATTATATTTACTTCTTATCTAATATTAATTCACTTGAATGGATGAATCAGCTCAAATATCTCGAACATGTATTTTTTCGATTATTACCTAATCACACAATTTTATGACATATTTATTACTTTTATTTAAAACAACTGCGTTGTTTGAAACACACTGTAGAGAGCACTTTCTAAGCTGAAATGTTCTGGTTGAAAGCAGTAAGTTTAAACGCTAAACGTTGTAAATATCACTATTTTTATAAATTTTAGAATAGTATTCGATCGATATATTAAGATGAGGTAGTGAAAATAAAAGGGCTTAACTCTTAAGAGCAGCATTTTAGTTTTATGTTTTATTATACAGGTAATAATAAAAGTAATATCCATAAAACGTGTAGATCTTGCAAATGGTCATACCTATATGAAAAAAGTAAATATTTAATTTTTGCAAATTTTCTTTAATTTTTTGGCATTCTCAACTTTCCAGCTTATGCTTATATTTATATGCTTATATTTTCGGACTTATGGGTTAACGCCCTACAGAACCTTAATTTTTGGTTGTTTTAATTGTGATTATTATCATCTTTATCTAAATGATCTTTAAACGTTTGGTCTTCCTCACAGGATATGTTCTACTTTATTTTTAATGAGCAACCAATTGACTTTGTTATGCTGATCATTCCTTAGCTACCAATTATTTGAAATTAATTTTTTTATACAGGGTGAGATTTTGTTTTTTATGATCAGAATGGGGATCTCGGAAACTAGCGGAGATAGAGCAATGGTTAAATTAGTGCAGTTTTAATGGCTCTAAAAATGTCCGATTTTTTGAGGTCATAGCCAACTATGGTTTCCATTTAAAAAAAGATAAGTTTGTGTTATATCTTGAAAACGAGAGCTGCCACGCAAACGAGGACATGGCAATCATATTCGGGATACAAATCCCTTCAATTTTGACATTTACACTTTTTTTATAAAATCAAAACAAAGAGGGATTTGACAAAATCGACAGAATTTCGTTTTTTCAAAATATCTAGTAAGCCATGACTTTTTACAAAAATCCCAAAGTGTCATTAAATTGGCCCAGTAAAACTGCAAATCTTTCCCAATTTAACCATTGCCATATCTCCGCTAGTTTCCGAGATCACCATACTGATCATCAAACAAAACTCACCCTGTATATTTGTTTGTTGTTATTCTCAGCAAGTTCCTAAGTATTTTTAAATAATTTAGTACAAAATAAAAATATTAGAATATACAACTGTTGCTGCTGTAGGTAGCGAACCACGTATTTTTCCGTCACTATGGCTGATCAGTTCTGTTCTATTACTATAAAGCAGGGCTGTTCCAACCCGATGAATAATTGATAGGCAACCGGTTACCTACATGCGCAGTGATCTCATACAGTATTTAAAAAAATGTAGATTTAAAGGGTCCAGCGTTTTTATAGAAGGTGTGTCTTAATGTTAACTAAAAAAGTGGTCCACAGTGATTATTTTCAATGACGATGTATTTTTTTGACTAGTCTCGTCAATTTTATTTGACTGAAAGAATTAAAATACACTCAATTAGCGCTTAGTTATAATTACGCCATCACTGAGATGCCTTTGGATAGGGGAACGAAATGAACGAGATAAGGTGCTGTCTTTTGAGTCGCAGTCGCATTTGGTGAAGATAAAAGTGCTGTTTTACCAACTTTCACCAAGAACATGAATGAGTGCACACATATGGAGTCACTAAATCAAAAATCCATAAATTTTGAGGGCTTTCAGGAAACTATTAAACGAAATCACATAATCTTTTAATCACAAAGTCACTGGCTTATCAAACTACCCTGTTAGAAAGCTCAGCAATTGGCGAAATAAAGTTGAAAAGAGAGGAAGAATGAAAAAAATATCAACATCGAAAATAGTTGAGTGTTGGACCACTTATCTGATTGAAAACTCCAACGGTATGATATGGTTTTAAATCCTACAAATATATACCAAATTTGACAACATTATCTAAATATCTTAAGACATTGAAAAGTATTGTTAATTTTAGTCAACGTTTTATAACAAAAAAATCTAAGCTCTTGCTGATGTACATACTTTCTTAAAAATTTATATTGATTAATTTATTTGAACAATAGCTTTCTAAAAAAATGAATTAATATGATATTAAGGAACAGATTATATATAACGAGTGTCCCAACGAAAACGATATTTCCGAAGTAAAACGTGATTACTGGATATTTTTCAAATTTCTGATGTTATTGGCAGTTAAAAATTAAAACAGATAATTGGCTTATAATTTTAAAGTCTTTTAGTTATTACGACCAAGAAAATGATAAGGTATTGTATTGTATAGCTTGTTCTAGTTCTGTTACATTTGAAGGTACTCACAACTCTAGTACAGCGACTAGGTACATTAAAGTTGAGCATACCTAAGATAGCAGAACAGTCGATCTGTCCATGAATAACATTATACAATAACGCCAGCAACGCGAATCTTCCATGTTCCATCTGTTCCATTCTGGTCCTTGTACATAAATCCTTAGTATTAATTCCTCTTATTGGATAACAGCCATCCATTTTAAAAATAAGAAATTTTTGAAATGTTCTCTGGGCTCTCTCCTTAGATAGCTTGTGCTTTTCGCACATTGGACTTCAGACAACACCTGCATACTCTAATTTAGATCGTACGTACATATTCTCTACATTGTCTTCTAAACGTTGTTTGTGGCATATTCTTGATTACTTTTATGTTTTTTTTGGGGAATAACACCACAATAGAAATAAAACTACGTATATTGCAGGAATACCAAACGTTTCAAAGTCTATTCTGACTTCGTTGTCAATAGCTTTGTATTTATTCAATAAATATTATTATATTATTATATATTATTATATTTATTCAATAAATATAAAGCCATTGACAACGAAGTCAGAATAGACTTTGAAACGTTTGGTATTCCTGCAATATACGTAGTTTTATTTCTATTGTGGTGTTATTCCCCAAAAAAACATAAAAGTAATATTCTCTACAGTTACAAATTAAGGCGCCAGATGACTTCGTGGCTTCCGAAATTTTGATTGATATGTGGTGTTTGAAAGACAAAGTTGAGTCGAACACTAAGGTTCTTGACTGTATTGCAAATTTCTAAGTTAAAACTGCATATTCGATAGTTGAATTGGATTGTCGAATTTCGCCTTGAAAATCGAACAACTTTTTTTCATTAAAACTGAGTTGGTTCTGCAGCTCCTCACAGTCACCAAGCCTGTTCACTGACGAGTATATCTTCAAATCAGCTGCGAAGCAACGGCGTCTAAAATCCAGCAAATCACCAAGGTCGTTTACGAATAATATAAACAATAAAGGTCCAAGAATGGAGCCTGGTGGTACACCAGATGTTACAATAAATTCATCAGACTTATGGCCATTGAATGCTGCGTACTGGATTCTATTAGAAAGATTTGATCTTATAAGTTGAACAGTGTTATTTGAGAAGCTAAAATTATGTAATTTTTTAAGCTACAGTTTATGGTCTATTGTGTCAAAGGTTTTGGAGAAATCGGTATAGATGGCGTCCACTTGACCATTGGAGTCCAACTTTTCCGCTAAGTACTGTTCAATTACCACTAAATACGTAACAGTTGACCTTTTTTTTAACAAGACCATGCTGGTATGGCGAAATAGTTGCTTGAATGCTGGTATATGTTTGAGGAGAAATAATATTTTCAAGGATCTAATTAGTCACATCATGTTTCCGTTCTTAAGTATTGGACATACTCTTCCCTCCTTCCACATGCTGGGAAAGGACTTGTTTCGTAAGCACAAATTAAAAATGGTTTTTAAGAGGTTTTGAGAAGATAGGATAGCAGTCTTTAATTAGAAAAGCAGGTATATTACCTGGTTCGGATGTCATGTCATTTTTGAATCTTTTGTCTTGCGGGTTATTTAAGCTATGACCTTCATAATGCATTTCCCCCGGTAATCTAGTGGTGTTTGTTTTTGTACTGATGTATTCCCAAATATACTTGACATCACTTATTGTGGAAACTTGTACCTTGGTTAGAATTAAACACAAAAAATCGAGACGATACTGAAGCCAACTCACTTCTTCGAGTGTGCGATTCGATATGGGCCAATGTCTGTTTCATTTTCCTTGTCGTAATTAGTGAAAAGTCTTTAAAATTATAAGCTAAATATCTATTTTAATTCTAATTTGTCAATAACATCAGATATCTGAAAAATATCTAGGAACCACATTTTAATTCGCAAACTCCTTAGATGTTGATGCAATATCAAAAATTCCTTTTTAAACAGGCTTTAAAAAGAGTTGTCGCTTAGGGTAGGGTTCCATTTAAAAAAAAAGTAACTAGCTCTGTGGCTCGTTTTTGTTGGCACAAAGTATAGTATAATGTACCCCCATCACTACAGTGATGGCTTTTAAAATATTTCAATACCTACATTTCTTAGGAAATTAACAATGCTATTCTTCTATCTATCTTACTAACTTGGTCTACATTTTATTACTGTGTTTAATATTTTTTGTTATTTTATTATTTTAATTTTTTGTAAGAGAGCTTAGATCTTTTTTGATTGATGATGATTGATGATTGATTTTAAATTTGTTTATTTTTGACGTAAAAGTTGTAATAACATGTGCTAAAGAAAACAATTTAGATATTGATTCATCTGAAGCTATGTTGTGTAATTTTCTTATTAGACAGTTGTAATGATATGTTTCTGCTTTGAAGGACATGATCAGATTAACTCAATACTGAAAGCCTGATAAAAAGTTCTAATTAGTTAAGAACCCTTTTACTATTATGACGAAGAAGGTTTCTTAGATAATTTTATCTTAATGATGTGTAAGGTGATATATGAAATTTATTTCGTGTAACATTTTCGAAATTTTATTGGTCTGATGGTTGATTTAAAAACTGCTGAATTTGAAACTACTACACGCATTCTCATCATTATTAAAGTGTAAAGCCTGCCAATAATTATTCTGTACAAACAGTCATTACATGTATATCACTTTAGATACATAAAACTTTATATTTCATCAGTACGATTAAATACTAATACTACTATTGACGATTTTAGTGTAAAAATCATATAATGACTCGTATAACACAAAAACCCACACCACTGCCTATTTGAACACATTCTTCCTAGAATTTTCTTTACGCAATGATCGTTAATATGTAGCCTAATGTATGCTTATAATCTTATATTATTTATAATGTATATGAAGACATCACATATGTCAACGAAACAGATGTATATGGCGCTCAACAATATGACAGTCCTTGTGAATATAATAATTTTGGAACTGAAAGAAACTACATGAAATAAACATTACTTAACATTTTTGGCACCGGATCATGTTATTTAAACTAACTGTAAAGAAAACGACTTTGCTGGGGATATTTATATGTTTGTAGTTTTGTTTATTTTTTTGTAAATAGGGAGTAAACTGCTAATTCCATTAAAAGTGCCTATGGGAAGAAAAACAAATCTCAGCTGGTACTACCAATGAAATGGTATCCACCATTTTCAAGAAGATCCACAATGTAATTTGTGGAGGGGATCTGGGGAAAAATGTTGCTACAACGCTTCTGCTTTAAGAGGCAGTGGCTAAGAAAGGGGTCTCACTATGTTTTTAATTTGGACGCTGGGCTCGCTGATTATATTCTTGTTAGAGCTTATATGTGCTGCTCTATAAATTTTCTTTTAAATCTGGACTCTTCCTTGTGAATTACCCTTGCCTGGTCCAAGTTGATATTATAGTGTTGGGTCCATGTGTGATTAGCTAGCCCAGACTTCGTTAGCTCCCCCCTTTGAGGAGCTACGAGGTGTTCCTTAATCCTGGTGTATAGCGGTCGCTTTGTCTTTTCAATGTAAAGATTGCCACTTTCACGAGGTATACAAATTATTTGGTATTGGAATCAGAATGATCTTCAACAAGCAGCAACACCTTTAAGAGCATGATTACAAGAACGAGGCCGGACGCTCCAGCAATACCTAATAACTGTATATAACAACATACCTTACACAAAACAATAGCTATAAATTTTAGTGGATTACAGGGTATTGCAAAAATACGTAACGTATTTTTTTTTGAAAAAAAAATCTTTTTGGTATTACTATGTTGAAAATGTAAGAATATGTTATTGCACATTTAATTTTGATTGCGGGGTGTTTCCAATATACGAAACATGTTTTTTTAGAAAATTGATTTCTTATTATAACGTTGAATACATAAGAAGATCTAATGGCACAATTAATAGTATGTTAAAGTAAAGAATTCTTGGACGTGTTCATATATTATACAGTATGAGTCGTATATATTGCTATAGTGGGCACTTATTAATTTTGTCATAAATGAGTAACCCCGTTCTAGCTATATTTATGGCTCACACTGTATATTATCTGAAGCACGTTCAAGAATTTATTACTTTAACGCTATATTAATTGTGCAATAACATCTTCTTACGTTTTCAATGTAGTAATACAAAAATGATTTTTTCCAAAGAAACATGTTACGTATTTTTGCAATACCCTGTATTCCACTAAAATTGATGGCGATTGTTTTGTGAAATATTTATGTCCAGTAATGTACAAATCGCGATTTTTCCAATAATTAGAAATAAAATAGGTCTATCATGAGGAATCTGATATCAAAATTGAGGCATTTTCGTTTGTTAAAACTTTTCCTATCCCAATTTCTGATGATACCTATTAAATTGTATAAAAATAAACTTCATTAACAACGAAAACAGCAATTTTTAAAGGTACGTAGTCTTTACATTAGCCTAAATAGCAGTCGGTGTTGATATTCAGAATATTCTCCATGTTGAAATGTACGAGGGCTGCCTTTTATATTTCGTGATTGGACAACCGTAGTGTTGTAATCTGACAACTGACAGCTCTATCGTAAAGTTTGACATTTTTGAGGTTATACGTACTCAGAATGTTTTGACATACGAGCGCTATGTGTTGTTTACAGTAACTTAAAGAATTCATCTCGGCCAAAAATGGAATTAAATCGTGAACATTTTCGTGCGATTATTTTTTGCAACTTTCGACGTGGATTAAAAGTCAGCAAGAGTGCATGGATGAATTAATTTAATTTTTGGCGATGAAACTCCATCAAAGACCACTGTTTATCGATGGTATGGTGAATTCAATCGAGGTCGTAGTTCACTCCAAGACGAATTTCGTGAAGGTCGTCCAAAAACAGTTGTTGTTCCGGAAACCATTGATGCTGTGCGCGAACTGTTATTGTAAGATCGTCATGTGACCTATCGTGAGATTGAGTCAACCTTACACATTCGGGGCACCAGCATACATTCAATATTGCATAAACATTTGAATGTCAAAAAAATTTGTTCGTGTTGGATCCCACACAATTTGTCAATCGTTCAAAAAAGTCTCGTGTCGATTGGTCGAAAGAAAAGCTCAAAAAATACGATCGCAGTGCTTCAAAACACGTTTATGACATAGTGACAGGTGATGAATCGTGGATTAACGCGTATGAGCCCGAAAGTAAACAGCAGTCGACTGTATGGGTGTTTCAAGATGAGCCGAATCCAACAAAAGTTGTTCGCGCACGAAGCACTTCCAAGCAAATGATTGCCTGTTTTTTTTTCAGAAAAAGTGGACATGTCGCAACCGTACCACTAGAACAACGCAGAACAGTCAATTCTGAGTGGTACACAACCATTTGTTTGCCAGTTATCTTCCAAGAAATAAGGAAAACCAACCGCCGAAGACGGATCATTCTTCACCATGACAATGCGAGCTCTCACAAATCGGCTCAAACAACTGCAACAAGCAACTGCTTTTTTGATCACTCAAAATATCGATTTGATAAGTCATCCGCCGTATAGTCCTGACTTGTCACCAAATGACTTCTTTTTATTCCCGTACGTAAAAACAAACTGAGAGGTCAACTTTTTTCGACACCTGAAGAAGCGGTTGCTGCGTTCAGAATGCATGTTTGGGAGATACTCAATCAGAGTGGAAAAAGTGCTTCGACAATTGGTTCAAACGCATGCAAAAGTGTATAGATCTTCATGGGGAATATTTTGAAAAACAATAGAGCGATTTTCGATGATTAATATTTTTTTGTTTTCCAATCCCGAAATATAAAAGGCAGCCCTCGTATTACAGCATTTATAAATTTGTACGAATCTGTAGCAACAATCTTACTTTCCTAACTTGCATTTCAGTTCAGTGTAATTCAATTAAATAAAAATTAGCTAATTTGGCTGTGGTTTGGTTAATTAAAAGACAAATGAAGTTAACCGCCAACTAGAAAATTACACCTTCTACTGCAAATAATCAACATTTTACTGTATATCTGAAACAATCTAGTGTATTAATACAATAATAAAAACCTGTGTTGTTACATCTCTCTTCATTGAATTGAAATCCGAATAGTCGTGTTAATGCTAACACTGGTAACCACTACGAGGAGAGCGCCATCTATCGCCACTACCCAGTATTATTTGCGATTTCCAGTTTCGAATTTGACTTCTCGCGTGCTTTTCCCTTTCCAAGAGCGGCTCCTTTGCGGCGTTGCCGATGAATGCACTTCTGGTATTCGAAGACTGGTCGTTGAATTTTGAGGTTGGAAGGGCGACTTAGCTGGGAAGTGTTTGGCCACCAGAGGAATCCACGTTTGTTTCTCTAACCTGCCGAAGGTTCCTACTAGAATAAATATTGAGTTGTCGATCAGAGCAGTTTAACAAAAATATACTCACTGACAAATAAATCGCAACATCCAGAAAAAGATGTTTAAATTTAATAGTGTTTTGGTGAAACATACCAAGCTACGTGTAATTCATGTCTTAGAATCTCCAAAGTCAGTGAGGGCTGCGAACTCCTGAGCCTTGTGCCCATCATATCTCAAACATGTTCTATGGACGAAAGATCTGGGGATCTGGACGGTCATGGCAGCAGATTCAGGTGAGTCTCTTCAAAAACTTTATGCTAATCCGAGCAACATGAAGCCAAGCATTATCTTGTTGAAATATGGGATCCATGAGCCGAAATATACATACAACCAGCGAGATAAACAATGTGCCTCCTCGAGTGCTTCAAGTACTTGAATAGCCAACCCTCCCCCACTTATAGGATAGGCAACTCTGGGATATCCATTATTTTCTCGTATTCTCGTAGGAGAGCTTCTTTCCGTCGGATATTTGGCGGCATAATATGGCTGAGAGTTGGGAGCCAGTAAGTTGGTGTAGATTTTCTGCATCCCGTTATGACAAGCATGCTCTTGCGGAGCTGAACCTCAACTTTTGAGACATGGTGGCTGTTCATCCATACTGGAGCACCATACTCTGCCGCTCTGAAGAAGAGACCCATTGCCGAACATCGTAAGGTATCGGCAGTTGGTCCCCATGAGGTTCCACAGAGCTTTTCCAGAATGTTATTCCTCGTTTGAATTTTTGCAGCCGTGTTCTCTATATGTTTCCTAACAGAGAGCGTTCTGTCCAGTGTAATAACCAGGTATTTTGGATTCGGAAGGTTCTGCAGTCCAAACGACCTTATACGGCGGACACTTACAATATGGCCTTGTTCTCCTAACCACTCATTAGCCAAATTTCGAGTTGTTGAAAATTGGCCTTAAAAGGCCATAAATCTTAGACGTCGATCTTGAACGTAATTTGTACCCCTTTCACGTCCGGGGGCTGCTGTTCTCCGTTTTTTGGAATTGTCAAACCCCCCCTTGACAACTTCTCATAACAGTAGTTCTCTTCATGCGGTTGGAGATTTTTTGAAATGAAAAACCCGCCTCTCTTAAACCAATAAACTCTTTTAAATTCACTTAGCAGGGGATACATTCGGCGTACACGTAGTCTAGGAATTTTGCCATTAATACACAAGAAAAAAAACACTACAATAATATTTGATAAAAAAAAGTTTACACGAAAAAACATTCACTCCTTCTGAGTGTAGCGATTTTTTTGTCAGTGAGTATATCATATTTTTGTAATTCTAGCAAAATACTAAACGTACATGCTTGGATTTGGACGAATGTTTCCTAGAAAGTGAAAAAAAAAAAATTAGGAAGCAAGGTAAAAGATTTATAGACCAAAAACCGAAAAAACTGCAATTTTGAAGTTTAATAGTGATTTTTGGTGACGTGTCCCTTGTTTGAAGGGTTGCATTTTAATTCGCATGGCATTGAAAGATGAGTTTGAGTAGTCAAAATTATTTTTGCTGGCCAGGATCTACGCCATGATTCAAATTGAAAATGGGGTATATGGAAATGCAGTATTAGTTGGGGATAGTGGATATCCTATCAAAAATATTTAATACCTCCTTTAGCACAATTAGGACATGGAATCTCATAGAAAGATTCCTCGAAGTTTCCTTGGACTTCCATCGTCTTGAAGTAGTTGATCTCACAACGTTTCAATAGCTGTGTATCTGCTATCGTCATCAGGTGAATGATAGGAAATTCAGAGTATCGGTCGTATTTATATTATACCCTTAACAAGTCATGCGTCGCCGGTCATAGTCATTGGGTCTTTCTGGTCCAATCAGCGTCGTCGTACCTGAAAATTCATAGGGATAGCATATATAATCTCCAACGAAAATATAATTAGGGAGTCCAGCGTCCAAATTAATAATATTTGGAGAGCTCTTCTTCGGCCTCTGCCGCTACGCATCACCGGCAACCAACCTCCAGGTACGACGACGCTGATTGGACCAGATAAGACCCAATGACCATGATCGGTTAAGGGTATAATATAAATACGACCGATACTTTGAATTTCCTATCATTCACCTGATGACGATAGCAGATCCACAGCTATTGAAACGTTGTGATATAAACCACTTCAAGACGATGGAAGTCCAAGGAAACTTCGAGGAACGAGTTACACCGTCTACCAATTTCAGACTAACTCATAGAAAGATGTTTTGGTGTTTGGAAAAGACGTTTTTCAATTCTATCTCATGGACTGAGAGTAAAATCTGGGAGAGTTGAGACAATTGTTATAGCAGTAGAACAATATAGCTAATAATTTTAACGCAACTGAACCTGATGTTCCACCCAATATTTCTTCCTCGTGAGTTTTGAAATTCGTGCTTCTCTTCCCAAATTTGGACATTTTATTCAATTTACAAAATAATGAGTAGATACAGATAAAATCATTTGCAAGTAGTAAGAAAAACCGGTATAAAAATACGGGCAGATTATGTTGTTATTGTGACTTTCAATATTGACAAAACATCATGAAACATCTAAAGAATATATCATAGACGAGAAATAATTAGTTTTAAACCAGGATTAACAAAACCGGGAGTTAATCCAGCACTGAACAACTGAACCTAATAAAAATAGGCAAATCCATTTTTACTGTTTCAACAGTCTCGACTTTCTTGATAAATAAATACATTTTTGTATTAGTAATATTGTACTTACTGTCGGCATTCACGGAGCTATTTCTCAGAGACATTTTGTAGGCCTGAGATCGCACCAGTCCTGTAGTGCCCGTGTTAACTGCGTCCATGGACATGCTTCGATTATGGCTTTTTGCCCATAATTGATTTCTTTGGCCTCTTTGACGTTCGTCGCTCAGTCCACTCAAATGCTCGTTCAAGGCATAGAGCTTTTGCGTTATATCTTTACCTAGAAGACCGTCAAAAGGTGAGTAACGATTAGACAAATAATATTGAAACATCTCTTTAAAATGATTGGAATTGATGAGGATATTTTTATTTTTTCTACAATATGGGGAGGGGGAGGGTTCTACTCCTAACGTTATTGTCAGAAATGAAAAACAGCAAAGCACACCGCAAAGACGGTGTATTTGTAGAAGGCATCACACTAGGAGGTAGTTAGTTCCTTGAAGCAATAACCAGACTCTTCAATAATTGCTTAGACGAAGAAACAACTTCACAAATAAATGTCATCATTGTCATCATGCACAAGAATGGCAGGATCGCATAATTGCAGAACTACAGCCCGACAAGTCTGCTGAAGCACCCAGGTAAACTGTTCACTAAAATCATTACTGCATGGCTCACAAATAAACTTGACCTGTATCAGTCAAGAGAATAAGTAGGTTTTCGAGCCAAAAATGGAACAAATGATCATTTCCAAATGATAAAATCATTTATAGAACAAAGTTTAGAATACAAACCCTTAGTACTAAGGTTCATCGACTATGAGAAGGCATTAGCAAACTGTCAGTGTACAGTGTGGAATAGCCAAATAAAATTATTTTATTTCCCAAATTCGATACATTACACTAAAAAACCTAATAAGTAATACTGATTATTTCTTAATAATATAAGATAGGTGCAGAACATTGTACATGAATTATGTCTAGAATTTTCTAGAGTCCGAAAAATATATAATATACTAAACTAACTAACAATATTCAAAGTTTTTTTTCCCTTTGCCTTTTAGTTACATTCTGGGTTGGTATTATATAATTTTTTTTCCTTTTAATTGTCCTTTTTTTGATTGTTTACTTTTAACTCCTTCTTTCCTATACAACCACCAGCATTTGCGAAGCCTGGGGGCTAGGTGACGAAAACCAGAAGCTACCAAGGATTGAGAGTCAAGGCAGATAAGGGCGGTAAAGTTCCTTTTATATTATTTATTTTCAGCCAACATTTACAGAGAAGGGTTCCCGGAGTCTTTTTCTCCAACACAAATTTTCTTCGGGTGGTCGCAGCATTCCCTTTTTCTCTCAGGACCTATTTATAATATTTTTCCCCATTAGACAGAAGGAGAGGCCCAGTTGTTACACTGGTGGCAGCGGTGGGATTGTTTCACTGCTTGTATTTAAAATTAGAAAGTTGGTATTGGTCACTGTCACATGACACGCCCTATATACTTTTTTTGTTGAAAAATGCAAATTTTAAAATACAAATAGACATGTCTAAACGTTTTTCCCAACCCGCGCTCCTTTATTCGTTATCGAATATATCCCATTTGGCTGTTCCACACGCATATAAGCAGGCAACAGCAAAAGTAAGAATACGGACATAAACGCTATATCTCCAAAACTTTTCACACCACTGACAGAATATATGTTTAAAAAGATCAAATTAGGCAGTAAGGGCATAAAGTTAAATGGGGAAAAGTTAAACCACCTAGGTTCTTCCGAGTATATCATGTTAACCTGAGACCGACTAGACCAAGCAGAATGTAGACTCAATTTAGGTAAATCCAGTCGCCAGCTATAACCTCATGCTGGAAGGAAAATAAATTCCTAATGTAACATCTTACAAGTATCTGGGACACGAGATCCGAATGGGAAGAGACAACCTGACCTGCGAACTAAACAGAAAGATAGGACAGACATAAACTGCCTTTGGCAGACTGAGATAAGTATTCAAATTAGATATACCGACATGTCCCAAACGACAAGTGTTTGACGAATGCATTCTCCCTTCTTCTGAAAACAATAGTAATGCAAAAAACTGTCAACAAATCAAGACGAGCCATGTCTATCTTGGAGTGACATGAATCCGAAATAAAGACCTACGTAGAAGATCAAAGATGCAATTTTAAAAATGAGACACTTAAATTGAAACTGGGCTGGACACGTCGCAGGAATGACAAACAATAGATGGACGACAAGAATACTAGAATGTTGTCCCAGAGGCGAAGTCAAATCAGATATACCGACATGTCCCAAACCACAAGTGTTTGATCAATGTATTCTCCCGGTATTGACAACAATATTAACGCAAAAAACTGTCAACAAAACGAGCCACGTTTATCTTGGAGTGACATGAATCCGAAATAAACACCTACATAGAAGATCAAAGATGCAATTTTAAACATGAGACACTTAAATTGAAACTAGGCTGGACACTTCGCAAGAATGACAAATAATAGATGGACGACAAGAATACTAGAATGATGTCCCAGAGACGAAGACATAGATATCAGTAAATTATTGATTATTGTTCTAAAATACGAGGGTGAATCAAATATGCACCGGACTTTTCTGTTTCTCGCCCTGTAGTTAATTCGAGTGGCGTAACGTCGCGATATATGTTAGGTAGGGATGTTAAGAAGAGGGGAGTTCGTCGGTTTGGCGAGGCGTAGTCGATGCGCTGTTAGTAAGATCATGTCAGAGCAAGAGGTGCATACGTCTGTTGCGCAACGTGTTGTTATCAAATTTTTGGCGCGGGAGGGCGTTAGACCGTCTGAAATTTTGCGTCGACTATCTGCACTGTTCGGCAATGAAACACTTTCAAGGACCCAAGTGTACGACTGGCACAAAAAGTTTTCAGATGGCCGAGAGACAGTGGAAAATGAGCCTCATGCACGCCGTCCCACGACAAGCATCAATGAGACGAATATCTACGCATTTCGTGAGCTGATTGAAGGCGTACTGCTGATCGTTTTTTTGCACGAAAGCCGTACAATTAATGCTGAGTATTACTGCGAACTACTCCAACAAGTGAAACTTGCCTATCGGCAAAAGAGGCGGGATATGTCTATCCGAAGTGTGTTTCTGTTGCATGACAACACTCGGCCACATACAGCTGCATTGACTCAAGGAAAATTGAACAAAATGCATTGGGAAACCCTTGAACACCCGCCTTACAGTCCTGATTTGTCGCCATGTGACTACCACATGTTTGGGCCACTTAAGAAGAACTGGGAGGCAACCACTTTGAGGACAATGAAGGTGTAGAAACGTTTGTGCGTAATTGGTTATCGACACGACCAGTTTCATTCTTTGAGGAAGGTATTAAAAAACTTCCGATTCGGTGGGAAAAATGTATACATAAGAGAGGAGACTATCTAGAAAAATAATATGTATTAAAATTTGTATTAATCGTACCAATAAAATTTTTAAAACAAAAGTCCGGTTCATATTTGATTCACCCTCGTATAACAAATAACTAACATAACATACGAGTAAAAATGCACATACCGATAATAGAGTCGAAAACGACTTTAAGCGTCGGCCTATGCCTCAATACTCTCTCCAGCTTCATCCTGGGCCAACACAAATAGACGCAATCCTCTTCGGCTGTGATTGTCACTTGGAAAACGTCGTCGGACTGCTCGTGGTTGGCTTCCCATTCCGGGGAGTCCACGAATTGATGCATATTTATGAAATGCAAATGGGTATCGTCGCACGTAACTCTTAATCTGAAAAGGGAGAAGTTCTCACTTATTCATTAATGTTATTACTCGCGAAGGTAATGGGTAATCAAGGTGAGTAGTTCATATTTTAGTGAGGTAGTGAGAAGTGTTGGTAAATGTTTAATGCTGTTTGATGTTTTGTCGAGAACGGCGGGGTTGACCTAGATGGAGGTCGTAGTTAGCAAAAACTTGTTTTTTTTTGTAGAATTGTCCTGGAATTGAAAATTGTGAAAATATCAATTTTTACCAGGTTTTAATAGAATTTTCTTTGTATCAGATATCGGTTGAAGGTAGTCCGATAGGTATTTTAAAAATAACCACAGTGTCTGGGGAAAAAATTTTTATGACATGCACATTTGCAGATTTGAAACAAACAGAAATATTCCACCAAAAACGTTTTCATGTAAAATGTTGCCAAGACAAAAAGAGACCACATATTACGAAGCAAAACGGCCAAGCCACTTATTTTGACTAAGGTGTAGAGTTTGTGAAGTTAGGGCTTGTAGAGTTTGGGCGTGTGGAGTTAGAAGCTTGGCTCTACAAGAGATCTGATAACTTTTTGACAGTGTTGTCTCGCCTCGTCCTGGCAACATTTTACATGAAAATGTTTTTGCTGGGATTTCATTTATTTTTGTAAGTTTCATACGACATTATTTTTTTATTTTGTTGACTTTTTTTCATTTTTTTGGGTATATTTCTTCCCGGTAATCAGAGGTGTTTTTTTTCATAGCCCACTCTCTTTGTTTCCCCTATGTCATCGTTGATTTACTGTTTATAATTTATACTATTATAAAATTGTAAGTTTGTCTGTTTGTTTGTTTGTTCGTACATCACGTAAGAACTACTGAACTGATTTTGCTGAATCTTTTTTTGTTGCGAAGCCTATAGTTTGACTTAAAATCTGGTAGACATTTTATTTCCCTAAATTGACGATATAGCAAAAAAACTTCTACCATGTTGGGTAATACAATTACTCAATTGGTTCCACCGCACGCACAAAATATTCGATACTGGCATCAGCTTAGCTTTTATTCAAAATTCGGAATGGGCAAATGTAACATGTTTCGATTTAACCAAAAACAACATATATCAAGCTTAATTTTACAGGGGGGTGTTCTGTATATAGAAAACTTAGAGCGGAGTAGAATTACATGGATTTAAAAAAATCTAACAAATGTTATATTTGGTGTCCTATAAGCAGCTGGATATATACAATGTGGTGGAAATAGGGGGAGTGGAATTAGTTATACAGGGTGGTCCAAAACAGTTATATTAATTGGGTCATAAACAGTTCCATAAACCAAGTGGTTGAACAAGGGTAGAACATTTATACAGTGAATAAAAAATTTTTAAAAAATGTGTTAGGTAAGCAGTTAGGATCTTTGAATTATGTTTATAAGATACTATAGTTATGAAATGGATTGAAGAAATGTTAGAAGCAGTTGTTTATACAGGATGTTTGAAATATAAGATGGAGTTGAATTATAGTTTATGTAGCAGTTCTTGAGGCAACATTCAATACTTTCAGGAGAAGGACCGGTTCTTCATACAAGAAGATGGATTGCCTATGGGTTCCCCGTTATCACCAACCATCGCCAACATCTACATGGAATGGTTTGAAGAACATGCTCTAAGGAGTTTCGAGAAGCAGCCTAAGCTATGGTTGAGGTATGTCGATGACACCTTTATTATTTGGCAACATGGAGAGACAGAACTGTAGGCATTTCTGGAGCACCTGAACCAATCCCAACCATCCATTAGATTCACCAAGAAGATGGAAGAGAGTGGATGCCTACCATTCCTTGATGTAAAGTGTCAAAGGACAAGGACGGGAATCCAAACAACAGTCTGCAGGAAGGCTACGCATACAGGATTATACCTTCACTACAATTCCAACCACCCATCAGCAACGAAAACTGGCAGCATCAAAACACTAATCCATAGAGCCAAAAATATCTGCAGCACACCAGAAGCCCTCAAAGAAGAACAAGTGAAACTCAGAGAAGACCTTTTGGCGAATGGATATCCGGAAACGATCATTACCAAGGCGTTTGAAGAGCTGGACAAACCAACTAGGTAGGAAGAGGACACCACGGTAGCAACTCTACTATTACCGTATACTAAATGTCTGTCGGAGAAACTTAGAAGAATTGCACACAGCTATGGAATCAGAATTATGTTCAAAAGCAACGACACCTTGAGGAGCATGATAACAAGAACGAAGCCCGATGCACCAGCAATACCCAATAGCTGTATATTGGGATACCGTGTGAATGTGGCAATATTTACATTGGAGAGACAAAGCGACCGCTGGACACCAGGATTAAGGAACACTGCACAGCTACTCAAAGGGCAGAGGTAGCGAAGTCTGGGTTAGCTAATCACGCATGGACCGAACACCATAATATCAACTGGGACCAGGCCAGAGCAATTCACAAGGAGGAGCACTGCTACAAAAGAGAATTCATAGAGACGGCATATATAATCTCGAACGAAAATATAATTAGTGAGCCCAGCCTCCAAATTAAAAATATTTGGAGAGCTCTTCTTCGGCCTCTGCCGCTACGCATCACCGGCAACCAACCTCCAGCTACGACGACGCTGATTGGACCAGATAAAACCCAATGACCATGACCGGCGACGCATGACCGGTTAAATATAAATACGACGGATACTCTGAATTTCCTATCATTCACCTGATGA
Organism: Octodonta nipae; assembly: GCA_034190945.1. Taxonomy (NCBI): domain Eukaryota; kingdom Metazoa; phylum Arthropoda; class Insecta; order Coleoptera; family Chrysomelidae; genus Octodonta; species Octodonta nipae. The sequence continues at coordinate 1,453,730 of CM067218.1, forward strand.
CGATAGCAGATACACAGCTATTGAAACGTTGTGAGATCAACCACTTCAAGACGATGGAAGTCCAAGGAAACTTCGAGGAATGAGTTACATTATCTACCAACTTCAGACTAACATTATAGTTAAGTGTTTAAAAATTTTATATTTGGTGGCCCCTAAGCAGATGCAGATACACGGGTAGAGAAGAGTTATAGTCAGGTGTTCAAAAAGTTATATTGGGTGACCAATAAACAGCAGCCTGTACAGGATGGTTGTAATATAGGGTGAAGTAGAGTTACAGTTATTCAAGGTGATTTAAAAAATGTCGAATAAAATTGTTATATAGGGTGGTCCATAAGTACTTGCAGTTTGGGTAAAATACATTCGGGATTGGTGGATTTATATATAGGGTGGTTCAAACAAGTTAGAATTTTTTTTATATAGAATAACCCATATGTTTCATAAGTTATTTCTTTTTGCGAAGGCTTGAACATTCCGTATGCGGGTAAAACCCAGGGTACCGGCTAGTAAGTGATAAATTAGAGCGCTGATAGTTAAATCTAGCTGACTGTTTTGGTTTAATACTATCAAAGTAAATATTTTTCCTTGCACGGTAAACCTCCGGATGGGAAGCCGAATTTAGTGCTACTGCCTCTCGTTGATCTCCGGATGTGAAGCTGAATATCGTGCTACGAATTCGTGGTGTTATTCAGCTTGTGATTGAGTATAACTGAGAAATGTATTTGTTTGTTATTAGCAAGATTTTTACAGTAGTTGACTGCAGATTGTTGATAATTTGTTGATTTCGTGAAAATTATGAAGTTTTGTGTCTTGCTCTCTATAATTTTAGGACTACCTCCTTTCTTCGAAGTGAAAACTACGTTATTTGATGTTGAAGAAACAATCATTGGGACTAGAATATCGTAGTGAAAACTTAATACATTAAATATGTCAAAGAACGGAAGAGACAAGAACTATTACTGGGCATATGAACCACAAAAAATGTGTCTGTCAAAATGCATCGAATTAGGGTGTCGCTACTGTAGCAACAGGGTGAATTTTAAATAGCACACCAAATGTTTTTAGAATATCTTATAGACATTTACAGGAAAAACACATATTTTACATATTTTGGTTGGATAATAAGCAAAATTTGTGGCTTAACATTAATATTATTGCAATACACTTCGTGAGTTCAACAATAAGTTCAAAACTGATATTAACTTTCGCTTTCTAGAACTTTTGTACTTTAAATCAGATAAAAAAGAATTTATTTTAGAAAATAGTGATTGATCGCATAAGGTTACTAAATGGTTTTAATGACTTATTACCCCGTGTGGTGGTCGGGTTAGAATAACACCACGGTATCCACCGCCTGTCGTATGAGGCTTTCCTTCCTTCTCCACAACCCGCACGGGATGTTCTGATTTAAATCATTTCATCTGGGAAGTGACAACCCCACGGGTCCGAGTTATCTGGGTCACCAGGGTCAATTGGTGACACCACTCATGAAAATGGAGCTACGGAATAGATGCCTCGGAAAAGAGCCGCTGCCTCGGGATCGCCAGGGCAGGTCTGGAGCCGGCGCTGGACATGACAGCATGCGGGACGTTGGTGGCAGGGTGCTGAGGAGGCGGGTCCCTGCCGTCCAAAGAGCTACAGCCTAAGAACCAGAAGAACCACAAGAACCACAACCAATACAGTCACAACAACAACGTGACCATCCCCAATGGAGTCAAATGAGAACGAGAACTCCACCCGCAGAAAGTGTTGCGCAGGATCAACAACCAGCGCTCACTCAAGCGGGACTGAAAAGACAGCGCATGAAATGGACTGGCGCCATGAATGAATTTATAATGCGCACGTTTTACAGAATTACGAACCTTGGCCAGGACAAGACTGGATATCCCCAAATACTCCATCAAGAGTTCTGTCGTGAGTACCCAGAGCTTCAAGTTACTGAACAGAGAGTCGCAGATCAATATCGTGTCATCTTGAGAAATGGCCTTATTTCGCCTGAACAACTGGATAGAATAAAGAGCGAAGTGGAGCGCGAACTATTTGGTCGAAATACAATCGATCCATAGCCTGAAACAACTTTGGCACAAAGAGCGGACGAGACTCAAGAACTACAAAAATAACAGCCAACCAACGCTGACCTGCTTGAGAAGATCCAAGCAGAAATGGAAGGAGCTCTTAGAGAGTATAGTGGAACAGATCCACTGACTAGACCAGCTCTTCCCGAACTAAGATCTTCTAAGAAACTGGGTATCGTCTTGCAGGCTATGAACAAATGTATCTTGCCAAACTATGTTTCAGGTGCTAATACGTTACAGTCGCTACACACAATCATCTACTGTGCTGCAACTTCCATCTACAGAACAATTGGGGTTATTTAATATTAGACTTTTTATTTCCTTAAACGGGGGGAAAACTTTTATTGAAATAATTGAGAAGTTTTGCTAGTACTATTCAGAATACGCAAAGTTTTGTGCTTAATTTCAACCAACTCGTTCTCCCTAACAAAACAAACCTGAGCTTAACAAAAATCATTTATGTAACTTCAAATATTTAACAAAGGGCTTTCCAACTGACATTACCCTCTCATATATTCCACTCAAATAACCATTTTGCGAGGCTTCCAGCTCTGTATTTTACAGTTTTCGACTCGCTGCATGTCTCTCAGGAGATTCCCAAGCATTATATTCATAAATGGAAAGTCACTATCCAGGTTCCATTATCATAAGTTTAAAAGCAAAATACGGATAAACCGTGTTCAGAGTATACAGCGTAATATCAATTTCTCCGTTTACATACATCTACATATTAATTTTTCCGGATAATGAAATTTTCCAGCGAGTTTCCTTGAATCGGAAAAGCGATGGCATGCAGACAGACGGGTTCGCCTACAATTGAGTGTTCAGGGAGAGATTACTATATAAAACAAGTGCAAATATAAATTATACCTCTGAGGATAATTTTCGTTCAGCTCTGATATTGAATTTTTGATGTCCTTGAGGGGTAAACGAATCATGATTTGATATGAAAAATTTAATCTGAAGGTTGGATTATATCGGCGTTCCGAGATTTCAAATTCGCCTGATATGCCCTATAAAAAGTCGGAAGCACACAACTGTTTGTTTTCTTCAGATAAGGCAGTAGTCGTTTTATACTTAAAAAAAACGCGAAGTTTATTTTCAAATAGCAACTAAAAAGAGTTACGAGGGCTGCCTTTTATATTTCGGCATTGGACAACCCTAGTGTTGCAATCTGACAACCGACAGCTCTATCGTAAAGTTTGACATTTTTGAGGTACTCAGAACGTTCTGACATACGAGCGCTATGTGTTGTTTACAGTAACTTAAAGGATTCATCTCGGCCAAAAAATGGAATTAAATCCTGAACATTTTCGTGCGATTATTTTTTACAAATTTCGACGTGGATTAAGTCAGCAAGAGTGCATGGATGAACTTAATTTATTTTGGCGATGAAACTTCATCAAGGACCACTGTTTATCGATGGTATGGTGAATTCAATCGAGGTCGTAGTTCACTCCAAGACGAATTTCGTGAAGGTCGTCCGGAAACCATTGATGCTGTGCGCGAACTGATATTGCAAGATCGTCATGTGACCTATCGTGAGATTGAGTCAACCTTACACATTAGTGGGACCAGCATACATTCAATATTGCATAAACATTTGAATGTAAAAAAAATTGTTCGCGTTGGATCCCACACAATTTGTCAATCGTTCAAAAAAAGGCTCCTATCGATTGGTCGAAAGAAAAGCTCAAAAAATACGATCGCGGTGCTTCAAAACACGTTTATGACATAGTGACTGGTGATGAATCGTGAATTTACGTGTATGAGCCCGAAAATAAACAGCAGTCTTCTGTATGGGTGTTTCAAGATGAGCCGAATCCAACAAAAGTTGTTCGCCCACGAAGCACTTCCAAGCAAATGATCGCCTGTTTTTTCGGAAAAACTGGACATGTCGCAACCACTAGAACAAAGCAGAACAGTCAATTCTGAGTGGTACACAACCATTTGTTTGCCAGTTGTCTTCCAAGAAATGAGGAAAACCAACCGCCGAAGACGGATCACTCTTCACCACGACAATGCGAGCTCTCACACATCGGCTCAAACAACTGCCACTCAAAACATCGATTTGATGAGTCATCCGCCGTATAGTCGTGACTTGTCACCAAATGACTTCTTTTTATTCCCGTACGTAACAAACAAACTGAGAGGTCAACGTTTTTCGACACCTGAAGAAGCGGTTGCTGCGTTTAGAATGCATGTTTTGGAGATACCTCAATCAGAGTGGAAAAAGTGCTTCGACAATTGGTTTTTGTTTTTGTTCTCTAATCCCGAAATATAAAAGGCAGCCCTCGTAACAGCCTTCTAAAAAGTGGAAAGCATTTAACACTACGTAACATACTTATCTAGCATATTATTTCAGTCGGGGACAAGTAAAATGAGGCATAAGTTACAGATCTCCTACTTCATCAGACTTAATTGTTGGTCCTGACTTCCAGAATATGCCAGATAGGCATAAGTATGTGTAATGTACGGTATTGTGTTTATTTTTTTCTAAGGTACACAGTATGCACCTACCTATGTAAGTGCTTATTGTGAAATTTTTACAGCCATCAGCAAGCTTGAAGTTATTTTGGGCCATAATATTTAACAGCTCCGTCACTTCAGTAACAATTTATAGGGAATAGTTTTAATACAAATTCGTAGAAATAAATATCTGACAATAAAGACCTCAAACCATTCATAATAGACCTATTAGGACACTGCCTAAAAAGTGCCTATTTTATGTTTGACAACCGCATATATAAACAATCCGACGGGGTGTCAGCAGGGGTGTCCTCTATCATTAGAAGAAAAGACACTACAGGCAGCAAACCTGAAGCCAAAGTTATGGATAAGGTACATCGATGACGTATTCGTCATATGGCCTTTTGGTAAACAAGAACTGGTTAAGTTCCTACAGCACCTAAACTCGATGCCCCCAGTATTCAATTTACACTAGAACTCGAAGAAAACAACCAGCTGCCTTTCCTTGATATCCTCGCAAGATAAATACATTAAAAAAACAAAACCGACTTGGATTGAAAAATCTCGAAAAGTTAGTAACAAAGTATACGTCGGACAAACAAACAGGAGAATTTCAGCCCGTTTAGATGAACACAAATTAGCTGCCAAAAACAATCAAAAGAGAACGGTTCTGTTCCAATATCAACAACAATGGGGACTAATCCGAGAAGCTATTGAAATCGAGAAAAGTGGGCAACTAAACAAAAGAGATGACGCTCTGCAGTTCCCCAGTACATGGAAGACAGTTATTCAACAACGAAGTGAAACAGAATTAGTTACATACAAAACAAGCGACCCACCCGACACGATAGCGAACGGAGCGGCGTCAACACCGACCAATCAGATGCGCTATGACCTCCGACGAAGGCACATAAATATACAGCTCAAACAAATTAACTCTCAGTTCACACGCATAGAAAATGCTAAAGTAGACCTTGACGAAACGTCTGCGAGTTTCAAATTCGATTCATACTAACGAACAGATGTATTCCTGGATTAATTTTTCTTCAAATTGTTGTTTCTTCCATCCGTAAAAGCAAAAGCTTACGAGTGTACGTATTTCTAAAAAATGTACTTAATGTTATCTTTCAGCCAAAAAAATAACCTAAAACGCCTAACTAGGCAAAATTTGTCATTAAACGTACATTGTTTTGTAAAATAAATAAAATTACCCGTCAGGGTACCTTTGTCTTGTCAGATATATATTTGTTTGAATATATACAGAGTGACTCAAGAAAGTTCCAGGATGTTTCATAGTTTGTCAAAGTATAACCCGTCTGTCTTTTTGACTCTATTAATTTGTTCTTAAACAAGCCAAATGTAATTAATATCGACCCATAAATAAAAAAGTTATAACATGAACATAAATTTCCGGGTTTTTAGGATAACCCTGTTTAAAAGAACGGGATTAGCAAGAAATCATAATACAGGGTGAAAAACTAACCAATTTAAGATTCATCGAATAAATAGCAACATATTCGCACATGAAGAACCAGAGCTGAAAAAACATAATTGAATGAATAAGAGAGGTCTGTATTCAGAAAACGACAATATATAAATTTGAAAATTTAGATAATGAGAAAAGCAAACTTTGAAAAATAATAACTTTGTAAAAACATAGTTTTGCACCCTAACACCAAACCTTTATTTTAAACACTCAACGCCGTTTCAACAACTCTAAGTTGTCATCATCAAGGACTAGTTTGGATTACTCCTGTTAGGGTGCAAAGCATTTCCATTAGTAGTAACTTTGTTTAAATTCTCTAAGTACTGAAATAGATATAAAATATGAAGTACGTTTTCAAAATATCTTTTAAAAATGAAATAAAACTGTTATGCAGCAACTTCATTACCGTAAAAACAGTTTACTTTAATCAAAAGCTGTCTTTAGATTACAGCACAATAACAATAAAAGTGTTTGCAAAGGTCAATAAAAAACGTTATTCATAGTACTAGACCACAAATTTGTTTATGGAGAGGATATAGTGTCGACAAAATATCCTATCTGTCCTATGTGCGAGACATATCCTTATAACATCATAAACTTTTATGACTTTATAAAGTCTCTCTTATTACAAACCACTCAATTCATTCCTTGTACATCCCTCGGCGTTGCCATGCAGCCAGTTTATCCTCTAATGGCCATAACTTTTCCTGAGATAAATTGAAATATATATACAATGGCAATGGTATTGGAACTCTCTAGGTAATTCAACAAAATTGAGTTTACGAAATGGAGTAATTGAAAAATAGAACACCTCAGTTTATTAAAAAAGTGCTACTTTTATTCGAAATACGTATGGATAAATAAAACAACTAATATATACCCAGAAAACACGATTCACGTATTTTTGCGACTCCAGATCCAAATTTTGAATCTGCCTAATGAAGTGACGCAGAAAAAATATTTAATTATTTCTAAATAATTTCATTTACTTGTGTTTTTTTCTTACTAAATTATTAGTTTTCTTTTGATTTAAGTCCGGATGAGATCAGAATTGTAAGTTAAAGTACAAAACCCCAGTTCTTTCCATAACAATCGTTCTGTCAGGATTGTTCGAACGTATTTTGAGGGTTTTCCTCTTTCTAAAAGCTGTAAAAAACTAGTCCGGAGTAGTTCAAATCGATATATTAAAACGAGTTCCGATAGAATTTGGATCGTACCATACTATTCATAGCGAAAACCAGTGACAGAAGAAGAGTACAAAGAACAAGACAAAGATAATATAACTCAAAATAAAATATAATATAATTTAAGAAATTAACAGAATAATTCTATTCAGAGTAAAAAGCGTGGGGTGCATTTCACTATACAGGGTGAGTTTTTTCTGGGGGATCTCGGACACTAGCGGAGATAGAGCAATGGTTAAATTGGGAAAGATTTGCAGTTTTACTGGCCCAATTTAATGACACATTCGGATTTTTGTAAAAAGTCATGCCTTACTAGATATTTTGAAAAAACGAAATTCTGTCGATTTAGACAAATCCCTCTAGCTCCTTTGTTTTTGATTACATAAAAAAAGTGTAAATATCAAAATTGAAGGGAATTGTATCCCGAATATGATTGTCATGTCCTCGTTTGCGTGCCAGCTCTCTCTTTTTTTTGAATGGAAACCATAGTATATACGACCTCAAATTTAAAGCTTTTCAACGATATAAACTCGATATAGTTATTCATAACAATAACGGAGTTATTCATGCTTTTCTCTCTTATTTTCACTTTTAACGTAGGTAGCCCTGAAAAAGATTATTTTCACTTTGACATTTCCTCATTTAAAAGTAATTCCATTAGTAGTGCTGAACTGACAGTTAATATTGACAAGTTTTCGTGATAAAATGGAATATTCTAACGAAGAAAAACTGAATATGGTGGAATGTTATATCATATGTCATAAAAATTCAGTTCGTGCAGCTGAGGAATACTTTCATAGATATTTTAATCGTCGTCAACCTGCTCTATGTACATTTCAGAGGCTTTACGATAGTTTACGCAGATATGGATCATATGCTAAACCACCAAAGGAACGTAATCAAATTAACGAAGCAGCACAAATAAATGTTTTGGCAATGGTAAAGCGAAATCCATCTACATCAACTCGTGAGATTGCGGCAGAAGCTGGTACATCTCAACGAATGTAGTGAAGGTACTGAAAGCGTCCAAGTTCCGTTTCAGTTTCTCAAACTTTACATGCTGGTGACGAACATCGACGTATTTTGTTTTGTACATGATTTAGAGACATGTGCCTTGACAATCCACAGTTTCCATTAAAGGTGTTATGGTCAGATGAAACTAGATTTACTAACTGCGGTATGTTCAATAGACACAATGAGCATATCTGGGCTAAAGAAAACCCTTTCCATGTAGAACAAAGACAACCCCAGACAAAATGTGGTTTTAATGTTTGGTGTGGTATCATAGGGTCTACTATTCTATGACGAATCACTTACTGGGGAGCGCTACTTGCATTTCTTGCAATACACTTTTCAAGACATGTTGCATAATTGGAATTTGAGAACTCGTTTAGAAATTGATTGGTTCCAACATGATGGAGCACCTGCTCATAACCCGTTGTTAGTAAGACAACACTTAGATAATATCTTTCCAAACTTTTGAACAGGAAGAAATGGCCCACGCGAATGGCCACCCCGGTCTCACGATTTTGCAGTTATAGGCTCTATTTATGGGGTGCGCTAAACAACAGAGTATACAAAAGAAAGTATGAGACAGTTGGTGACCTATGGAGGCGGTATTACAAGCAATTGAAGAAACTGATAGGCGGTCTGTGAGGAAAGCGGTAATGTGAATTTTAAAAAGATGCAATTTTTGTCTAAATAACAATGGTGGACTTTTCGAACATAAATTGTAACCATTATTATGTACTTTAATTTCTTAAGTTTTTAGTAAGTACTTACTTATTTAGTTTTTTCGTTATATCTGATATACCTAATAAAAAAATCGTTCAATGTTTTTTGGAATAGTTATTAATAAATCAATCTATTTCAAGGCTAACTACGTTAAAAGTGAAAATAAGAGAGAAAAGCATCCATAACTCCGTTATTTTTATGAATAACTATATCGAGTATTATATCGTTGAAAAGCTCTAAAAATGTTCGATTTTCTGAGTTCATAGCCAACTATGGTTTCTATTCAAAAAAAGATAAGTTTGTGTCATATCTCGAAAACGAGAGCTGTCACGCAAACGAGGACATGACAATCATATTCGGGATACAATTTCCTTCAATTTTAATATTTACACTTTTTTTATGAAATCAAAAACAAAGGAGCTAAAGGGATTTGACTAAATCGACAGAATTTTTTTTTTCAAAATATCTAGTAAGCCATGACTTTTTACAAAAATCCGTAAGTATCATTAAATTGGGCCAGTAAAACTGCAAATCTTTCCCAATTTACCCATTGCTCTATTTCCGCTAGTTTCCGAGATCCCCATACTGATCATCAAAAAAACTCACCCTGTATATATACGTTTTATGTATAGCACAATTAAGTATTTGGAACTCAATTTTAGTTTTCGGTGTAATTAATTTAAACGGTTAATTTAAAATGACACCCTTTAAGTCCTTTGTATATGAATCTCCGTTCTTATGACATTGTTTATGTAATAAAAGACAGTTTGTATGATCATACCTTCCTTTGAGCAAAATCGATAGTCTTTCATCCGCTGGGCTGACGTCCTCGACTGCGTATATATCGCCTTCTTCTAACGTCATTACTTTAGCCTCTTTAACTAATTCTTTGAAGTGCTTTTTACTAACTCGAAGTGGTTTAAAAATCTGCAACAGGATGTTAAAATATCAGTTTTTATATTTTACTCAAAATATTGTTTGTTTTTAAAAAGTAATTAATTTAAAATGATAATTGTCACATTTTACTTAAAATAATAATAATTGCCAAAAAGCAACAAACTGGAAGTTTGTTAATTCTAGGGCAGCTTTCCTAGTTTTATTCTTTTAGGTAATTTAAGGTCTTTTGTTACTGAACGTAATTGGAAAGCAGGGCTTTGTAAATTTTTATTAACAAAATAAACTAAAACCTTAAAGTAACAATCATTTTTTGATTTGTTAGTTAGTGAATTCAATTCTAGCATTCTCAATATGTTAAAAATGAGAGAAAATATCAAAAATATGAACATAAAGTATTAAAGTATATACCTACGAGTTTTTTTGTATATTATCACCTCTGGTTATATAAAGCATACCTAACAAGTAATTGTTAAATAAATAGATTTCTATCAATGTCAATCTTAGTTCATAATTTCACTTATAAAGAAATATGTTTTTTAAAATATTTCTATGTTTCCTAATGTTAAAGAAAAATGAGATTATACGTAATATAATACAGGGTGTTCCTAAATGGGAGGTACAAACGAAAAGGGGCGATTCCTTAAATAATTTTAGGAAGAAAAAGTCCCATAAACATGGGTCCGCAAACGTTTCGTTTTGAAGATACAGAGTGTTAAAGTTTGAATTTTTTTCAAGTTTTTTTCTCATAGTATCTGCACTTCACAAGATATTCAAATGAAATTTGGCATAGATATTACAATTAAGAGTTTACACCTTGTGACATGCCAATTTCGATTACAAATCTACAGGGTGATATTTTTTCGGGAACACTGTCCACTGTTGTCCTTCAGAACTTTTTTTGGTACTTTCAAAAATCTTAAAGAAAAGCTTTGTTGTTATAGCAAACTTTATGTTCTCTTGTAGTTTTGTCGTATTTCCTACCGATTTCGAGAAAAAAAATTTTGAATTATTAAACTAGCAATGATTCTTAAAGATTCGATAAACTGGTATGATCATCAAAAAAAAAAAATGTATTACTGCAAGAAATAAGAACAAAGGAACTAAACTACAGCAATTGTTGAAAATGTCCTCCCTCAACCCTTATACAAGCTTCTGTTCTTCTTCTCATAGACGATCGAACTCTTTCAAACACTCCTGGAGTATTCCTAATTGTATCAAACGCGCCTATTATACGATTTCTCAGTTCGTCTACGGTATTCACTGGCGTTATGTACAGTAGAGATTTCAGATGGCCCCATAGAAAGAAATCTAAACTATTTAAATCTGGGGATCTGGCGGGTCATGGCTGATGTCCACCTCGTCCAATCCACCTGTTTACATAATTTTCGTTCAAATACTCCCTAGCCAAAAGTGAAAAATGAGCAGGAGCACCGTCGTGCATGAACCACATTTCACGTCGCATCATAAGAGGTATATAATCCAATAACAAGGGCAAATCGTTCTCTAAAAAATGTCTGTATGATTGACCAGTAAGTCGCCCTGGCAAGAAGAAAGGACCAATCAAATAATCGCCAATATTACCACCCCACACATTTAATGAAAATTCCTCTTGAAAATAAGCTTCTGCAATTTCATGTGGATTCTCCTCAGCCCATATGTGTTCATTATGAAAATTTATGATTGAAGTCCTTGAGAAACAGGCTTCATCAGTGAATAGGATTTGGCAATCAAAATGAGGATTGTTCAATAGTCTGTTGAGGTACCACTGGCAAAAATAATTCTTGGATGATAATCTCGAGGCAAGAGCGCCTGAATGTGATAAGGATAGAGCAAAGAATCCCGCAAGATCCGCCAAACAATTTGATGACTTGTATTTAAGGTAACACTAATTTTTCTTGTACTGGTTCCTGGATGTTCTTCTATTTCGTTCAGCACTGCCTCTTCGAGTCGTGGTGTTCTCACACTTCGTGGTCTACCTGCATTAATATTTTTCACAGAAAAAGATCCAGTTTCTGAAAGACGTCTGTGAATATTAGAGAACATCCGATGACCAGGCATCACTCTATTGGGATAGCGTTCCATGTAAAGACGCTTAGCTTCTCTTGAATTACCATTTGCAAGACCATACATGAAATGCATGTCAGCCATTTCGGAATTCGTAAAATTCGGCATGTTTTGATATTAAAATGCAACCATCTTTAATTTTCAAAACACAGGCTTTTAATTTGATGTGTCAAAACTAACAATAAATTTATTCATTCACCACAGCCTACTAGGTAGGTAACTAGATTTCTATGACAATTCGGAATTTTATGAGGATTTCAAGAGAATCATTCAACTTTTTTTCAGTAGTAGATACGACAAAACTACAAAATAACATAAAGTTTGGTATAACAATAAAGCTTTTCTTTACAATTTTTGAAAGTACCAGTGGCTCACCAAAAAAAAGTTCTGAAGGACAAGAGTGGACAGTGTTCCCGAAAAAATATCACCCTGTAGATTTGCAATCGAAATTGGCATGTCACAAGGTGTAAACTATTAATTGTAATATCTATGCCAAATTTCATTTGAATATCTTGTGAAGTGCAGATACTATGAGAAAAAAACTTGAAAAAAAATCAAACTTTAACTTTGCGGACCCATGTTTATGGGACTTTTTCTTCCTAAAACTATTCAAGGAATCTCCCCATTTCGTTTGTACCTCCAATTTAGGAACACCCTGTATAATGGAGGACAAATGGTTTGGTAAGTGATAACTCAATCGTATGAATTAAAAAGTCTTTAAAGAGCAAACAAATTTGGGGTTTTTTCCAATTTTCGTGCCTATAGGCGATTCTATGTTCATTTATTCGCACACTTAGCTGCATATAAGTTTCTCCCATATATAAATTATATCATTCGCAATATCAAAATTATTATATTCGCAATGTTTTGGTATCTATACATCTAATGAACAGAACTCCTGTGTCTCTTTTATGTCGGACTATGTCACAGCCTATTTTTTTAGAATCTACTGGACGAGAAGAGTTGAAATAATCGTATTCTGATTTTAGGGGATAATTCTGTGGAAGAAGAAGACTTTCAGCATTTCGAAAAATGGAAGAAAAATGGACGGGTATGTTAAAGGTGCTAATAAGTAAATATGTTTGAAATCAAAATAAAATGTTTATGTGCCACCCTCGTTATTTAAAAGACACATCCCGTATTTTAATTTAATAAAAATATTTCTATTAAGACTTACCCTTAAATATAATTCTGTCAGTTCGAGGGTTAACGTGGGTGGTAAAAACTTCCACGTTAAGAGCGCTGTATGGCCCGCATTTAATATTACTATTACTAAATTCCAAAGTAATATGTCTGGAGCACATATTGACACTCCACCCCAGACCATGAGGAAGAAATATCCGATTGATAGAAGACCCCTGAAAAAAATAGTATATGTTCTAAATATAGTTCGGGTCTCAAACCATCAACATGAAAGTCAAACATAAATGCATTTAAACAAAATCAACTTCAAAAAATAAACTAAATAAAGACTAGCTGGTATATATTCCAAATTCACATAATTGTATATGAATTATTATTATCAATTTCCTATTACAATCACTTAATTAAAAATAATGTGTACATAAAAATCTATAACAATTAACTAATAAATTTGTTTATGTGAAAAACAGTTTAAAATAAATGCCAGTTCGATACCTATTAGTTAAATTAGGGGAAAGGATTTCTCCCTACCAGTAAATTTCCCTGTTTCCAAATACCATAATGCACTCTTTCAAACTGAATTTACATAAAATAAAACAAAACGGAAAGGAACTTAATTTACGAAGAATTTTACTAAATGATTTGACAATAAATATGTTTCTTTATGAACAATTTATTTGATTAAAAAATTGAAAATTGGAGCATGGTAAAAAACTTCAGGTGAAATAAAACGCTTTTCAAAAAAAAAACACACTAGCGACAGAACTTTGAAAGCCGTGAAGTTATTTAGGTTAAAAAATGAAACTTTCTGCCTAGTTTCAAAGTTTTAAAGTTTTTTGAAAAATAATGATGAACGATTGAAAAATGCGCGTGTACAATTTTTTCTAAATAACTCAATAACTAATGGTTTAAACGACAACGTATAAGACAAATTTACATGTGTGGAATTTTTGCTATAGAAAATATCAACTTCTTTGGAGTAAAATCTATTTAGCTCAGGTCATTTACGAAATTACGTGACAAAATTAATAGTAGAACAAAATCGACATCAACGGGTTCTAATAATAAAACTTGACTAATCGACATAAAATTCAACATTTCTTATCGATGCTGTTTTATTTTTTAACAAAACAACAGTGAAAACTCCACAAAATCCACCGATAAAACCGAGTTTGCTACTCTAGGCAATGTTGAAGAGAAATAAAAAAAACCAACAAAATAAGCTTCTATACGCTCAACTTCGTTAATTGGTTTCTTAGATAATGGAATCTTTACCCGAAATTCCAAAAAAATAAATAATCGCTTACATATTTTTTTATTTTATAGCTGAAACATTTTTATTAACGGAAGCGATAGATATTATCACACCCAATTCATGTTCTAAAAATAAATACTGTAGCCCCAGTAGTTCTTGCAAAATTTCAGTCAATCCTATGGAAGATATATTTTTTGAAATGCCATATTACCTCACCGGATGACCCTATCATTATAAATAAACCACCACCGTTGGAAAGTTGAAGAGTTGGTCTAGAGACCCCTCATCTCACTTTTCCAAAATTTAAAGTATAAATACATATAAATATTGAAAATATTTGGCCATTCTGTAAAAAAATATTTGGACGAGTCCATTCGAAAAATTGCTAAGGGGTGATACTATATTCTAATAATAAATAATCTTAAAGCAAATTTTAATTTTAAGCAGACACATATTTATATTTCTTTCATAATATGGATTTAAGTAATAAATTTAGCAAAATGGAATTCCTACACTCCATTTAGCCGCAGATGATAATGAGGGAGCAATCATAATATTACGCTAAATGCGAAGGCTATTGCAAGCGATTTTTCCATTTGTAAATTTTTCAATAAAAGATCAACACATACCTATCTAATATATCTAAAGAAATTAGGCTTGTCACTAATTAGTATTTATTAACAAAATAAAAAATTTAAAAATAAAAATATAACCGACTTCTACTTATAACTAAAAAGCTAAAATTAATTTGTACAGAATGAGTAGCTTTTAATGTTTACATTTTTTACTTTCTGGGTAGGTACCTAACAACATTGAATGTGTTATTTATTTGCTAGAGTATTTTGTTATAATTATTTTTAGCTTTTTAGTTATAAGTAGAAGTCGGTTATATTTTTTTTAAATGTTTTATTTTCAACTTTTTAGTTTTTTTTTTGAACTCAGGTAGTTTTCATTCTTTATTTGTTATTTTGTATATATAACCTTAATAGACAGAACCAGGTAACATCGAAAGCCTCAACATTACACAATGATACTTTATCATTTAAATTGACAGGTAAATCTTTACGAACAAAATGTTCTAGTACGCGTTGACTTAATAAGCCCAAAATATATTTATGCCTTATGGACTACGCCATGTAACCTTTTTTCAACTTTTTTTCACAACCCTGTATAACTAGATAATTCCACTCCAACCTATGTACCAACCAGCCTGAACATACGACTGCCCACGGACAAGCATAAATTTGTTAGCTGCCTTCTGTAAACTATATGACAGAGCAGAATCCATCCTATATTTACGGAGTTAAATCCGTCCTATATTTCAACCCTAGTATATAACTCCTTGTGGGCTACCCCATAAATTATTTCCTTTTTAACATTTTATGTTATCGCCCTGTGTAACATTAATTCCTCTCCACACTTTATGCAACTTCTTATGGGCTATAAAAGAAATAATTTTTTAATCACACTGTATAAATATAATTCAACTCCAGCATATATTTCAACCATCCTGTATATGATTTGCTTATGTTCACATCATATAACAGTTTTTTAATCATTCTATTTAATTTTAATTTCACATTTTTTTCAACATTTTTATACGTTTTTTACGTCCAGTCCACCCTATATTCCAACCATCCTGTATATACGGCTGTCTACGGACCACTATCATTCTAGTCCGTCAATCTTCATATAAATGTAACTCCTTCTACCACTTTACTTTGTGATTTTGTTTGCTATAACTAAACACCCTGCCTATAAACCCACCAAATAGAAGTTTAAAGTATGACATGTGTTGTCACTGAATTTGCTATTAGGCCGGGAGAATGTGACAATCAAAAGTACCATCTTCTCAAAATGGAAAAATTTTCATTTAAATAGCTATTTCCCTGATATACAAACAAGACGAGCTTGGTACTCATTGATTTAAGGAGCCGAAAATACTATGCTTTACTACCTATATACTTGAGATGTACATAGAAAATTTTCAAATTCGCAATTAAAACTTCCAGTGCCTAAAATTACCGCACTATTAAGTTGGAATTAAAATATTAGGAAAATGTCCGTTATGTTATTTCGATGAAATTTTTGATAAGAATTTTGGAATTTTCGGCGATTTTCTGCAAAACTGCAAGTTGCACGTCGCAGAGAAGTATATGAGATCACCTAAGGATCCTTAATAGATTAAACGTTAAAAAACTATACACATCCATAAGGAGTTATCGAAAAATCGACTAAAATATCAGGGATATTGGTCGATTTCCATGCACGGATGTGAATATTCACAAATTTTATCACTTTACTAATAGAATTCTTTTCCAAAATTTGAAGTTTCACCAACCCGGATATATACTCTATTAAACAAGACCATATTCCTTCAAAACGGTGCACCACAGGAGAAGAAATCAGGTAACATACATACAAAAAAAGCGAAAAAATACACGACGAATTGATAACCTTCTCCTTTTTGGAAGTCGGTTAAAAATAACAGGAATCTGAATTGAACAACATATAAATTGCATTGTTAACTAATTGAAGAATAACATCTTATATCTTCTATTGTTAAATATTATCAATATCAGCTTTTCATTTTTATATAATAATAAAATATGAAATGTACTGAGAGTGTTAACAAAGGAACCTACTATTATTTACTGATGTTTTAAAAAATCAGTTAATAGAGAAGGCAAATTTTCGTTTTTTATTAATATTTAAAATAAGCATATTAAAAATGATTGCTCCATCATTATCATCAGTGTCTGTCTAAATGGAATTTAGGTATTCCATTTTGCTAAATTTATTACATAAATCCAAATTATGCAAAAATTATACATATGTGTCTCCGTAAAATTTAAATTTGCATTCAGATTATTAGTTATAAGGATATATTACAACCCCTTAGCAATTTTTCGAATGGACTCGTCCAAATATTTTTTTAGGAATGCCCAAATATTTTTAATACTTATATGTATTTATACTTTAAATTTTGGAAAAGTGAGATGAGGGGTCTCTAGACCAACTCTTCTACTTTCCAACGGTGGTTTATTCATAATGATAGGGTAATCCGGTGAGGCAATGCGGCCGTTCAAAAAAATATGTCTTCCATACGATTGACTGAAATTTTGCAAAAACTACCAGGGCTACAGTACTTATTTTTAGAACATGAAAGGTTCCATTATCTAAGAAACTATTTAACGAAATTGAGGGTATAGTAGCTCATTTTGTAGTTTTTTCATTTCTCTTCAACATTGCCCATAGTAGCAAACACGGTTTTATCGGTGGATATTGTGTAAGCGATAAAAAACTAAATTGTTATCGATTTTTCGCTGTTTTTTTGATAAGAAACAAAAACGCACGTTTTGTTCTACTATTAATTTTGTCAGTAAAACGTATTTTTCACCGTAAATGTAATAAAAATTCTGAGTAATTGTAATAATATATTCTTTAAAATCTATTTCGAATGTTTTCGATTCACGACGTTGATATTTTCAAAATCGTCAAAATAATGAAACTGTGACTTACCTTACTATAAGTACGCTTTGTTTGAAACTCCCAGGCACCAAAAACGCTGCGGCAAAGAAAAAATTCGCCGCCTGAAACAAGTCCTGCTGCGCCCCCTTCCACTCTTTGCACATACCCCAAGAGTCATCATCAGCAGTCGCGTTAAATTTACTATAATCGTAATCAAAATAATCGATATCTGTACTATTGGTCGCGTTGTAAAAATAGTCGCTGTGATTAAATCTGGTCGTCGTAGTGTCAACATCTATTAAGTACGTGAGATTCGTTTTCGCTGTAGGAGTGAACCTGGACGTCACCGATCTGTTGAAATCCAAATTCATGTTTGTACTCGTTGACAATGGTGGTTTCAGTTGTTTCTCTTTGGGGTGGTTGTTGAAATTCGTTTTCAAAGGAACGCCGTTCGAGGAAAAAGTCCTTGAAAGAATCACAGATGTTTCCATAATGGTTCACTGTAACAAAAGAAAAAACAATAAAATAAAAATTTTTGCTTAAGACTTGAAGTTGAATAAATAAATTGGAAAAGTGCTTTTCATATTTGCATGACTTCAGTTTAGTAAAAAAAATCATTTAAACAACTTGAGACATTTTTATCAACAACTTATTGGAAAGCATTTATAAAGAAAAAAATGCATTTTGTTGTTTTAGGATTCTAAAGTTCTACATTACATTTTCATATAGAGTGGATATTTGCCTTATAGGACGTTGAATAATTACAGTTATAAAAAAGGCTTTAAAAATTGTCAGCAGCAGTTGAATATACAGGATGGTTGAAATATAAGGTGGAGTAGAATTACAGTTATACAGGGCGGTTTAAAAAAGTTATCTAGTTTGGAACTTAAGTAGTTGCTTATACAAGGTGTCTGAAGTAAGGGTGTGGTAAAATTACACAGGTTAACGTTTGAACGGGAACACGGAATGCCTTATAGGGTACCCGGGGTTTTTCGGGTCGATAATTACGATTAGGGGGTTGGTTGAACTTCATCACGTCAGGTTCAAGGGCATTTGAAGATCAAACCGAGAGAGTTCTACCAATAAATATGAAAAAATTTTTGCTTATGTTTTTGAGGTCTGTGAGTCTGAATCCGTAGTTGGTTTGACTGCGTTTTTTCCCAGAGGTCATTTGAAGGTCAAATCGAGAGAGTTCTAGCAAAAAATCCGAACAAATGCATGCTAATGTTTTTGAGGTCTCTGAGTTCGAATCCGTATTTTGTTTGACCTTGCGCTGTCTCTCAGAAGTCATTTAAAGGTCATTTGAAAGTCAATTGAAGGACAAATCGAGAGAGTTGCCACCGTCACCCGTCATCGCGTGGAGGTGTCCTCGGTGCAACCAGACATTTCTTTGTTGAGATTTTTTTGTAGAATTCTCTCGATTTGACCTTTAAATGACCTCTGGGAAAAAAACGCAAGGTCAAGCAAACTATGAATTCCGACTCAGAGATCTTAAAAACATAAGCATGAATTTTTTCAAGTTTTTGGTAGAATTCTCTCGATTTGACCTTCAAATGATCTTCAAATAACTTCTGGGAAAAAGCGCAAGGTCAAACAAACCACGGACTCGGACTCAGAGACTTCAAAAGCATAAGCAAGCATTTTTTTAGATTTTATGGTTGAACTCTCTAGATTTGACCTTCAAATGACCTCTGAGAAAAAACGCAAGGTCGAGCAAACTATGAATTCGGACTCAGAGATCTTAAAAACATAAGCATGAATTTTTTCAAGTTTTTAGGTAGAATTCTCTCGATTTGACCTTCAAATGACTTCTGGGAAAAAGCGCAAGGTCAAACAAACCACGGACTCGGACTCGGACTCAGAGACTTCAAAAGCATGAGCAAGCATTTTTTTAGATTTTATGGTTGAACTCTCTAGATTTGACCTTCAAATGGCCCTCATATAACCTCTGGGAAAAAGCGCAAGGTCAAACAAACCACTGATGCGGACTCAGAGACCTTAAAAACATTAACATTATTTTTTTCAGATTTTTTGGTAGAACTCTTTCGATTTGACCTGCAAATGACCTTCAAATGACCTCTGGGACAAAACGCACTCAAACAAACCATGGTTTCGAACTCGGAGACCTCAAAATCAGCAGCAAGAATTTTTTCAGATTTTTTGGTTCAACTCTCTCGATTTGAGCTTCAAATGCCCTTGACCCTGACGTGATGAAGGTGAACCTACCCTCTTATGGTAATCAGCGACCCAAAAAACCCCGCCATGCCGTGTTCCGGCTTAGATCAAATGTTGACCTGTGTTCTTGTTATTCAGGGTGTATCAAATTTTTTTTATATAAGCATAAGCATGGGTTCAAAAAAATTTAGAAGTAGTTGCATATAACGGGTGGTTGAAATAAATGGTAGAGTAAAATTGTCATACAATGTGGTTCAAAAAGGTGAATTTTGTTATTTACGGGTGACTATGAGCAGTTGCATAAATGGAGTACTAAGCATATGGGGCGAAGTAAAATCATTAGTATACAGGAATAATTTAAACAATAGAAAAATAGAACAGAATAGAAATAGTGTGGAGAGGATTTATACTTATACAGGGTGGTTTTAAAGATATCATGACCGTTGTAATATTGTGTTATATTGAATTATAGTTATGCAGGGTGATTCAGAAAATAATAGATAAGGGTGACCAATACACAGAAGCATATACAGTGTGGATGCAATATAGAGTGAATTAGAGTTACATTGATAGAAAGTGGTCCAAATAATATGTAAATAAAAATGTTAAAATATATTTGGAAAATATAGACAAAGAATAAAAATTAAAGAAGGAGATATAGGGAGGGATAAAGAGAGAGTGAGAGAGATAAGAATACGCTAAAATTTTCAATTGAATTGTACGAGTATCTTAAATCAGATACAAAAGAAGATATGTCTGAAAATAGTGACCTGATTGCACACGGTTTCTAAACTGTTTTTATTTTGAGTCATCTTTTTTAAATATAAATTATTCACTACATATTTTCATAAATTATAAACAAAATTTACTTTCTACACAAAATTAATTGTCCACCTAGGTGCCTTTCTACTAATCTCTGCTTGGCCATCTAGCAGAAATCTTTATAAACCCCGTCAAGTTTTGTGTGAAAGTCATCTCATAAAACATGCCGACTACCTTAAATTGATAATGAAATTCTCGAGCTATCTCCTCTAAAGCCGAAATAACTTCTGAATGTAAACGTTAATATTCTTAAGCTTTGAATAAATATCATGGCATACGCCAGCAAAGCAACAGACGTCTTGACAAGCTTTCCGGTTTGCATTAGTAATAAGATAAGATTCCAAGAACGAATGGGATCTTACTTTAAATCCAGAAACAAAGAGACAAAGGAGATCCTTTCCTGCACCCCTATTGACATAGAAACTGTAGATTTTTATCTCTTCCTGGAACTTCATGCATTGTGTATCGCTGGTGAATTCAAATACAATGTGAACAAAGGGTTCAAACTGATAAACGAACTGATTGCAGTGGAGTTGTATGTTTATCAAAAATTATCTGAATGTGAAATCGCTATGGGATGTACAGAGATCGTGTTTAATTAAAAAAAAAACTTTGGTATAAAAGAAAAGTATTTTGTTCACAGTTCCAATATTCTAAAAATAAAAAGCGCGTATACTGACTGACATTGAAATCGTAACACTCAGAAAGATAGGTACAGTCAGGAATAAATGATTAACATTTGAACAAAAAATACCAAGGGTTTACATTTTGTATGCTATTTATACACTTTCCAACACGTCTTGGCATTGATCCGTTAAGGTGGTCAAAAAAACATTGAATGATCTGGATCTTGAATTCATAGAGCTGCGTGGCTCCAAAAAAACTGGAAAAGTGAGAAAGTATTTATTTTTTATCAAACTGACCCCGGTTTCGGAATTAGCGACTACAGAAAACCTCATAATGAATTTTTCCAGATTTTTTTGAAGAATTTTCTCGATTTGACCTTCAAATGACCTTGACCCTGACCTTATGAGGTCAAACGAACCCCGGATTCAGAATCAGCGCCAGCATCAAACACCATAATGAATTTTTCCACATTTTTTAAAGGGTTTTTTCGATCTGACCTTCAAATGACCTTAACCCTGACCTTGTTAGATCAAACGGACCCAAAATTCGGAATCAGCGACCCCAAAAACCTCATATTGATATTTTCCAGAGTTTGTGAAGGGTTTTTTCGATTTGACTTTCAAATGACCTTGACCCTGACCTTATTAGGTCAAACGGACCCCAAATTCGGAATGAGCGACCCCAAAAACCTCATAGTGATATTTTCCAGGGTTTGTGAAGGGTTTTTCGATTTGACCTTCAACTGACCTTGACCATTACATTATGAGGTCAAACGGACACCGGATTCGGAATAAGTGACCCCAAAAACTCCGTTATGAACTTTTCCACATTTTTTTGAAGGATTTTTATATCAGATATAACGAAAAAACTAAATAAGTGGGTACTAACTAAAAACTTAAGAAATTAAAGTACATAATAAGGGTTACAATTTATGTTCGAAAAGTCCACCATTGTTATTTAGACAAAAATTGCATCTTTTTAAGATTGACATTACCGCTTTCCTCACAGACCGCCTTTCAATTTCTTCAATTGCCTGTAATATCGACTCCCTTAGGTCACCAACTGTCTCATGTATACCTCGTTTTTTAGCACACCCCATAAATAGAAGTCTATAACTGCCAAATCGGGAGACCGGGGTGGCCATTCGCTTGGGCCATTTCTTCCTATCCAAGAGTTTTGATAGATATAATCTAAGTGTTGTCTTACTAATAACGAGTTATGAGCAAGTGCTCCATCATGTTGCAACCACTCAATTTCTAAACGAGTTCTCAAATTCAAATTATGCAACATGTCTTGAAAAGTGTATTGCAAGAAATGCGTTCCCCAGGAAGTGATTCGTTATAGATAAAAGGCCCCTTATCATACCACACCAAACATTAAAAACAAATTTTATCTGGGGTCGTCTTTTTTCTTTCAGGGTTTTCTTTAGCCCAGATATGCTCATTGTGTCTATTGAACATACCGCAGTTAATAAATCTAGTTTCATCTGACCATAACACCTTTAATGGAAACTGTGGATTGTTAAGGCACATGTCTCTAAACCACGTACAAAACAAAATACGTCGATGTTCGTCACCAGCATGCAAAGTTTGAGAAACTGAAAGTTTGTACCTGTGGAACTTGTGCGCTTTCAGTACCTTAACTACAGTTCGTTGAGATGTGCCAGGTTCTGCCGCAATCTCACGAGTTGATGTAGATGGATTTTGATTTACCATTGCCAAAACATTTATTTGAGCTGCTTGATTTGATTACGTTCGTTTGGTGGTTTAATAAAAGATCCATATCTGCGTAATCTATCGTAAAGCCTCTTAAATGTACATAGAGCAGGTTGACGACGATTAAAATATCTATGAAAGTATTTCTCAACTGCTCGAACTGAATTTATATGGCATATTATATAACATTCCACCATATTCAGTTTCTCTTCGTTAGAATATTCCATTTTAACACGAAAACTTGTCAATATCGACTGTCAGTTCAGCACTACTAATGGAATTAATCCCAAATGAGGAAACGTCAAAGTGAAAACAATCTTTTTCATGGCTACCTACGTTAAAAGTGAAAATAAGAGAGAAAAGCATCCATAACTCCATTATTTTTATGAATAACTATATCGAGTATTACATCGTTGAAAAGCTCTAAAAATGTC
This sequence comes from Octodonta nipae, assembly GCA_034190945.1. NCBI lineage: Eukaryota > Metazoa > Arthropoda > Insecta > Coleoptera > Chrysomelidae > Octodonta > Octodonta nipae. Next base: position 1,477,278 of record CM067218.1, read on the forward strand.
CGATTTTTTGAGGTTAAAGCCAACTATGGTTTCCATTCAAAAAAGATAAGTTTGTGTCATATCTCGAAATCGAGAGCTGTCACGCAAACGAGGACATTACAATCATATTCGGGATACAATTCCCTTCAATTTTGATATTTACATTTTTTTATAAAATGAAAAACAAAGGAGCTAGAGGGATTTGACTAAATAAATATCTAGTAAGCCATGATTTTTTACAAAAATCCCAAAGTGTCATTAAATTGGGCCAGTAAAACTGCAAATCTTTCCCAATTTAACCATTGCTCAATCTCCGCTAGTTTCCGAGATTCCCATACTGATCATCAAAAAAAAACTCACCCTGTATAAACTCATAACAGGCATAATTTATTCCATTTAAACCCCTCAATTGCAATATTTTGTTCTTTCTTAATAATGGTATTTCCCTCCTACCTGCTTCAATGTCCCATAATTTAAATAATCTTCATAATAGGGCTGTAATTGCATCCATATATTTCTTTGTAATAGTTTTAAGCATTTATCATTTAGTTCTAGTTTGTATTCTGAAGAATCCAGTAGCCTAGTGAAACAATATTGTCAATATCAAATAAATATAACTGAAAATTACCTAAATGTGTTTATTTTAATATAAAATTAAAATGAATATTCACCAATTAAAGACCGAAAAAATCATCACGATTTCTTATCTTTCAAAAATTACAAATTGGTATCTAAAGAATGATACTTTTGCTGGCAACTTCAAATAAGGACGTCTCCATCAACTACACAAAAACCTGCTATATGCTGTTTCAAGAACGTCAACTTCCGTACGTTCTCGCTGCAACAAGAAGGAAAATATCGTGACAAAGGCAAAGTGTCTATTTCCACCGAGCCGCGTTTCCATTTGGATAAACACAAGTGAAACTTGATACTCTAATGTTTATTTTCCGTCTACCTTTTGATGTTCCACTAACAACTTGGTAAACTTTCAGTTGACTTTCACGTGAGTCGAGAGCTTGCAACGAATAATTTTCATAAAAACGTACTACATTTACAATTAATGTATGCGGGCCGTGGAAAACACGAAAAGCTACGCGAAAGTTCGTACTCGCTCGTGAGAGAAATGAAATAAAAGCACGAATAGGTTACTAATATTTGCATATTTTTGTAGATTAAAAGCACTGGTTTTATAATGATTCGTTAAATTATGTTGGTATGCTAAGCAGAATGCGTAAGCATTTTCAGAGCATGGGTTATAATTATTTGTGGTTTTCATAGTTGTTGAAGGAGTTTGTATGCAGTTTACTTTAAGAAATAATACTTTTTCTTTAAAAAGAGGTAACAACTTTAATGGGATAGAACTAGAACCGTTTTCAGAATATAAATATTAACGGGTTGTGAGAGAAATTATTAAAAATACACTAAATAACAAACTAAATAGTTTTCACAGAAAAAAATGTTTTACACTACACGTGTTTCGCCAGATTATGCCTTCATCAGGTATACAATGTATTTTAAACAAATACTGTTGAACACCAACTTTATTCTATTTATAATAATCTCATACAGAACCACTAAAGAGATTAAAGAGAGGAGAGGAATTTGTATCTAGTTAGCCATTTAGCAAAGGCGTGAATATTTAAGGTTATTATTTCTAAAGTTTCTAAATAATTCAATTTTAAACTATTGTTTTCTGTATGCAATATTTCGAAATCTTTTGGTAAATTGGTGATTTTCAGAAGATAAATGTACGGCATAGTTAGATTATTGATCATTTGTCTCAAAACTCCTTCTATGATCAGAGAAGCGTTTTTTTTTAATTACAGGGTGGGTTTTTTTTGATAATCAGTATGGGGGTCTTTGAAACTAGCGGAGATAGAGCAATGGTTAAATTGGGAAAGATTTGTAGTTTTACTGACCCAATTTAATGACATTTTCGGATTTTTGTAAAAAGTCAAGGCTTCATAGATATTTTGAAAAAACAAAATTCTGTCGATTTAGTCAAATCCCTCTAGCTCCTTTGTTGTTGATTTTATAAAAAAAGTGTAAATATCAAAATTGAAGGGAATTATTTCCCGAATATGATTGTCATGTCCTCGTTTGCGTGACAGCTCTCGTTTTCGAGATATGACATAAACTTATTTTTTTTAATGGAAACCATAGTTGGCTAGGACCTCAAAAAAAACGGACATTGACATTACCGCTTTCCACACAGACCGCCTATCAATTTCTTCAATTGCTTGTAATACCGCCTCCCTTAGGTCACCAACTGTCTCATACTTTCTTTTGTATACTTTGTTTTTTAGTACACATCATAAATAGAAGTCTATAACTTCCTATCCAAGAGTTTGGATAGATAGTGTTGTCTTACTAATAGATAGTTATGAGCAGGTGCTCCATCATGTTGGAAACACTCAATTTCTAAACGAGTTCTCAAATTCAAATTATGCAACATGTCTTGAAAAGTGTATTGCAAGAAATGCAAGTAGCGCTCTCCAGTAAGTGATTGTCATAGATAAAAGGCCCCAGAATAGTAGACCCTATGATACCACACCAAACATTAAAACCAAATTTTTTATTTTATCGCTCTAAAAATGTCCGATTTTTTGAGGTCATAGCCTATGGTTTCCATTAAAAAAAAGTTTGTGTCATAGCTCGAAAACGAGAGCTGTCATGCAAACAAGGACATGACAATTTCCCTTCAATTTGGATATTTCCACTTTTTTATAAAATCAAAAACCAAGGAGCTAGAGGGATTTTTCTAAATCGACAGAATTTCGTTTTTTCAAAATATCTAGTAAGCCATGACTTTTTACAAAAATCCGAAAGTGTCATTAAATTAGGCCAGGAAAACTACAAATCTTTCCCAATTTAACCATTGCTCTATCTCCGCTAGTTTGAGACATCACCATACTGATCACCAAAGAAGACTCACCCTGTATATGTGTGACCGATGTAGGTTTTAGGACATGTACTTCAATTCAGTTTATATACCCTTGATTTACTATTTTTATGATAAACAACATGGAAATCGGGGCACCTTCAATTGACCTTCATTTGGACTGGAGAAATCTATTGCTAACAGTAAACGGTAAAACGCTAACCTCAGCATTAAGTGATCGCCAAACGACAAATTGCCACTGTCAAATTTTTTGACAACAACAAATTTAACATTAAAGCCATTTTTTTAGAAAAAACCTCGAAATACAACACTAAACGATTGACAACGACTTATACATTTAAAAAAAACCTAAAAAAGCTCCCCTCAAAATAAAAATTAATGTATTAAATTTAATTATAAAAGGTAAAAAAATAAAGTAAGTACCAAAAATTAATCAAGTCAAGACACACTTATATGCAGGAATACTGGTTGATCATTTTGTAGACATCTCTTTCTCTCAGAATAACTGTGCGGAAGAATCTCTGTACAGACAACCAGCAACTCGGGAAATTTTACGAAATTGCCTTACTACATTTGATCTACATATACAATTTTTAAATACTTATCTGTTGCAGGAAAAAATTTTGAGGAGAGGAAACCCAATGAACAAACAGCAAATATGTGGAACCAAGTAAATATTTCTGGAATTATTAGAGATATCAAAATGAAATTTGGAAGGTGGATACTGCAGTAGGTTGCCTATTTATCCATTTTTTACAATTTTGAACTTCCTGTTTCACCGGAAGTAATGTCGATTTTAAATTTTATAATGAAACACCCTGTATAGTATTTTAGTTTCTGATGAAACATTTTATTGCGAATACAAAAATATCGGGTTTGATATTGTTTACTTCAATACCTACCGAGATTTAACAGAAAAGTAACTAAGTAAAGGAAAAATTCGATGGTAGCTAAACTCGGTTCAGATTTCACTTACGAACGATATAAACAAACCGCTCGGCAAGGATTTATATTTCTATTGGCCAATCGGTGGCATTATACCGTCACAGCCAACAGCACTGCTTGTTTCATAGTCGAATACACGTGCGTTTGTTTAAATCAGGCGCAAATTAAATCTGAATCAAGTTTAGTAGTCAATGAAATTCATTGCAGAAGTGACAGTAGTTATCAAAATAAGTTATTACTGTTTTTATTTGAACGTAAGAAGATTGTTTTGTTTTAATTTGATCGTAAAATGGCCGAATTAAGTGAAAGAGAAAGAATAGAAATATTAATGATGATTGGGTATGGGGAGAGGAAAAGGACGCATCAAGAAGTTTGTGTCCTTTTTGACATTGTTCATCCGAATACACAAATATCCCGTTCAGTAGTGACGAAAACTTTGCGCGAAGGTACGACACAAGTGGAACAGTTAGCAATTTACCAAAAAGTGGACGATTAAAAAGTGCAAGTAATGAAGGTGTAGCTCAAAATGTTGATATATCTTTGGAAGAAAATCCTCATTTATCCACTACCGACCTCGCCAAGATGCATGGAATTAGCCGGCGTTCAAGAACTCTCCGAAGACGATTTCGACAGAGGTTTGCAATTTTGTGAAACGATGATGGATATTTATAACCGTGATAATAATTTTATAAGAAATGTGGTGTTTTCAGACTATATTTTGTTTAAATGGTACGGTTAATCGACATAACTGTGGCTACTGGTCGCGAAGTAATCCCAATTGGGTACAAGAGGCTCATACATCCCCAAAAATTGAACGTTTGGGCCGGCATTTATATCAACAGAATCGTGGGACCCCTCCTCCTACAAGAAACTTTAAACAGATATAGGTCTTTACAGCTCTTGTAGACACAAGTTATTCCGGCATTGGAGGTAAGTGGACCATTACCAAATAATATCTGCTTTCAGCAGGATGGAGCACCACTCCATTATGCTCGCATTGTTCGAGCTAATTTAGATAGGACATTTCATCACAGATGGATTGGAAGAAGGGGTATTTATAAATGGCCTGCACGAAGTCCCGACCCTAATCCACTAGACTATTTTCTGTGGGGTTACTTCAAGTCTAAGCTTTAAGTTGATAGACCAAATAATTTGCAAGAATTAGCTGCAAGAATAACTCAAGACATCCAGAGAATTACACCAGAAGTAATAGCTAATGTTACTAGAGAATTTAAACACCGACTTGCTTATTGTCAAGAAGTAAACGGTGCTCAGTTTGAACATCTAATACATTAAGTTTAGTTAAGTTAAGTTTCAATGTTTTAAAAATCACTTAGATTTAGTTAAAAATTATGATTTTGTATTTCTTTAATTGATATTAGATTTTTCCTTTCCTTGGTTACTTTTCTGTTAATACCTCGGTAGGTATTGAAATAAATAATATCAAACCCGATATTTTTGTATTCGCAATAAAATGTTTCATCAGACACTAAAATGCTATACAGGGTGTTTCATTGCAAATTTTAAAATCGACATTACTTCCGGTAAAACAGGAAGTTCAAAATTGTAAAAAAATTTGGAAACAAATAGGCAATCTACTGCATTATCCACCTTCCGAATTTCATTTTGATATCTCTAATAATTCCAGAGATATTTGCTTGGTTCCACACATTTTCCCATCACTGTATTATTTCGCTAACACTCCTGTGACCGTAGGCCTGCATCAGTAATTATATCATTCACGAATCTGTTATGGATTTACGAGAAAGAGACTGAACAGACATTGAATTCACTGGCAGGAATCGGCATCTGTCAGGTGCCCGAATGCCATTAAGTATTCACCAGGATTCGCTTAGTCATGATAATATTATTCGTTGCAGCGGAAATTATGGCTGCGAATCCATTAACTGTATCGAATGATTTGCTGTGAAGGCTGTTCATCAATTAATTTGGCTGGGCTACGCATTATGGTCATGTCCGAATTTTTGTAGGTTTGTCACTAAATTGTATAAAATAACTTAGATAGTTGATTACATAAAGACGAAGACTGCTGCTAGATACTTAAACAGGAGATGAACACTGTTGGTACAATTTTTATTATTTACTAAAGGCTAACTGGCAAGATAGTCCTATTAGAAAATCTCGCAAACATCAGTTTTGAAATGTGGTCATATAACATCATATTTCTTGTTCCACTATAACACACAGTGTGGAACAGCTTAATGGAATAAATTCGATAAAATTTTAAATGCACATTTTTTTTAACAAAAAATATATTGTTGTGTCATGTGATAGTGGCTAATACCAACTTTGTAATTTTAAATACAAGCCCCTGTATATTATTTAATTTTTAGATTCTCTAGAAAATTCTAGACATAATCCACATACAATGTCTTACACCTATCTTCAACTGTTTCGGAAATATTAAGTATACTATTTGTCGAGTATTAAAGAAAAGTAAAATGATGCCGACTCAGGAGCTGATGGAAGACGATTTCGATAGAAGAACGTATTTCTGGGAACAAATGAAGGTAAGGTTAGATAACAATGTGATTCAATTAGAAGATTTTTGTTTTTGATGAGAGCACATTTACACTTCACGGTCATGTTAATCGTCAAAATTGCCGCTGTTGGTCTAATGAGAATCGTCACTGGATGACAGAGAAACATATGCAATATCCTGAAAAAATTAATGGTTGGACAGGCATTGTTGGGGATTATATCGTAGGTCTCTTGTTCATTGATGGCAACTTGAATGAAGATAAATATTCCTAATGTCTAAGTACTTCTTGGGAAATAACACCACAGTTTAAAGAAAATTGCTGTATATTCCAAACGTTTCGGGGTCTGGATCAGACCCCCTTGTCAATGGTTAAGAAACTACGGATTAAAAAGGCACAATTCTAAGATGTTATTTAAAATATTTGACAATGTGTATTATTTGATTTCTGACGTAGCTAAGTGACCAAAATGACGCTATGATAACATAGCGCTAGAGCTGGCATGATCGGCAAGAATGAAATGAAATAAAATCTATAGAAAATGCGCTGGCTGCCATATTACTGAAGTTAATTTTTACTCACCATAAAAGTAATCAAAATGGGAGTATTAGAAACCTTCAATCTTTAATATCTGTTACTGAAGTCTACTGTTGACAAATTTGACAATAGAGTGCCATGTAAGTATTAATAGTTGAAATCAACAAACGATTCAGTGTCCAAAAATTGTTTGATCTAATTCAACTGAGTAAGGAAATTATGCTGTAGTGTTACCATAATAGATGCAGCTCATAGTCGAATTTTATTACTTTCCGTAGCAATTATGTTTACCATATATCAAAAGCATGTCAAAATTATTACTGCAAATGTCAGCTGAGATCTATTACAGTCTCATATGGTTCAAACGCTTGTTGAATTAATAATTATGATGGTGAAATTAATGCAGTAATTACACCAAAAGATCACTTAGTTACGTCAGAAATCAAATAATACATTATTGTCAAATATTTTAATTTACATCTTAGAATTGTGCCTTTTTTATCAGTAGTTTCTTAACCATTGACAACAACGGGGTCTGACCTAGACCCCGAAACGTTTGGAATATACAGCAATTTTCTTTAAACTGTGGTGTTATTTCCCAAGGAGCACTTAGACATTGAAAAATATGCCACAAGTATCATTCAGAAAAAAATAAATATTTCTGTCAGTACAATATGGATTCAGCAAGATGGAGTATCGCCCCATTACGAAATCAATGTCCGGCAGTACCTGAACCAAATTTTTCCAAATTGGTGGATTGGGAGACCCAGATCGATAGCAATGGCCATCACGATCTCCTGATTTGACACCATTGGACTAATTTTTGTGGGGATTTGTCAAAAGTACTGTATATAAAACTAAACCCCGCAACTTATATGACCTAAAAAGACGAATAACGCTTGCAATTAGATCAGTCAGGCCTGAGATGTTGAGTAACGTTAGAAGACCAGATTATCATGTTGCCAACACGTTCGCAAGGAGCATTTTGAATATTTCCTACACCGACATTAATGGTTTTTTGTTTTTATTTTTATATTAATAAGAAATAATCAGTATTACTTATTAGGTTTTTAATGGAATGTAGCGAATTTGTGAAATAAAACAACTTTCTTTCTTTAATGTTAAGGAGCATCCAAAAAGTAAATAATGTACAGGGGCTTGCATTTAAGTTAAGAAAAAAATGCCAATTAAAAATACAAATCAACTTATCCAAGCGTTTTTCCGAACACGCCCTCCTTTATTTGTTATCGAGTTTATTCCATTCAGCTGTTCCACACTGTATATTACTATATATTAATGAATTACAGATTTGTACCAACTTCAATTAACGTTATTGACTGGAGAAAAGAATTAGAGAACGTATACAGCCAACAACTAAAAAAATATTGTTATAACTCCCAATTTACACTGTTAAAAATTAAGAAATCTTCAATCAAACAGTCATTTTTAGTAAAAAGTAAAATTGTGCATACGATAAAAACCAGTAACAAGAATGGAATTTAAAAACAAGCGACTGATGTCAAATCAGACTCTGGTACATTTCTAAAGCAGCAATAACAAACGATTAACGTGCGAGGATAGAGAGAGAAAAATCTCAAATGACGCTGTGAGTATAAGAAGAGGAGGTCATAACGTCTCGGACAGTGAGAGAGCGCTGATTTGAATCGACAGACCAAAGCGATCAGCTGTATAGTATTAGTCACCTTTTGTAAATAAGTGAGTTTATTTTGGTTCAATAAAGACGTTTATAGCGAGTGTAAAAACTTTGTAATTGAACCTTGTCGTCTGTAACAATATTTTAAAACAAAATACTTTGATAGGACATATTTTTATGAGAGAACACAACTTTTGACGAAATTATATCCAAATCAACGGATACGGATTTCAAAAATTGGTTGACTTGACATGGAATGATATATCAGCATTGAAAAACTTCAATCATACATCAAATTCTGCGAGTATTTTCTACAAGTTCAGCAGGAAAAGAGAAAAACGACTTCTTGTAAGAATGGGAATGATTTTAATAACAGTAGCTTTAGACGCTAATGTATGTAGGACATGAAAAATGTCGCTGAAAAGTATACCCAACGAAGCTCGAAGAAAACAATCTTGAATCACGAAGGTCTGAGTTTTCATTGGCGGTTCTGATTGCAGGAGCTGCTATTATAGCTAATGAGGAGTTATTAAAAAATCCTTAGCCGCAAAAAATGTACTTATGCCTGCCTATCTTAATTTGTCTCGGGCGGTTTTATTGTTATTTAAGTAGAACGTTTGTAGTAGGAAATTAGCGGATATACGAAACAATTGAAGTTAAAAAAGTTTTTTGTTATACCTTAGTGAGATTATATTTTCTGGAATGTCAGAGGCTAGAATTTTAAAGTATATTCACAGACAAAGAAATGGCAACACCCAGGAGGTGTTTGAATTTAATATTGTTTTGGTAAAACATAGATGTTTTAGTAACGAGTTAGTTTGGTCAAATTAGTCTGGTATTGGTCTGAAGTTGGTAGACAATGTAACTCGTTCCTCGAAGTTCCCTTGGACTTCCATTGTCTTGAAGTGGTTGATCTCACACCAGAAGCCCTCAAAGAAGAACAAGTAAAACTTAGAGAAGACTTTTTGGCGAACGGATATCCGGAAACGATCATTACCAAGGCGTTTGAAGAGCTGGACAAACCACCTAGGGAGGAAGAGGACACCACAGCAACTCTACTATTACCCTATACTAAAGGCTTGTCGGAGAAACTTAAAAGAATTGCACACAGCTATGGAATCAGATTGATCTTCAAAAGCAACGACATCTTGAGGAGCATCATAATAAGAACAGAGCCCGACGCAACAGCAATAGCAAATACCTGTATATGCAGCATACCGTGTGACTGTGACAATCTTTACATTGGAGAGACAAAGCGACCGTTGGACACCAGGATTAAGGAACACCGCACAGCTACTCAAAGGGCAGAGGTAACGAAGTCTGGACTAGCTAATCACGCATGGACCGAACACCATAATATCAACTGGGACCAGGCTAGAGCAATTCACAAGGAAGAGCACTGGTACAAAAGAAAATTCACAGAGACAGCATATATAATCTCGAATGAAAATATAATTAGGTAGCCCAGCGTCCAAATTAAAAATATTTGGATAGCTCTTCTTCGGCCAGGTACGACGACGCTGATTGGACCAGATAAGACCCAATGACCATAACTAGCGACGCGTGACCGGTTAAGGGTATAATATAAATACGACCGATACTCTGAATTTCCTCTCATTCACCTGATGACGATAGCAGATACCCAGCTATTGAAACGTTGTGAGATCAACCACTTTAAGACGATGGAAGTCCACGGAAACTTCGAGGTTAGTCGGGTATCTTTAAAGTGCCTCTAGGTATAAGTTTATGGGATTCTGCCTCAACCGACCAGCCTTTTTGTCGACGCTTCCTTCTTAATAATATTGGCGATGTTGTTATTCCTGGCAATTCTATAGCTATGTGTTATGTAGCAGTTCTGGAGGATGTGACAGTTGGATTCCCTACTGTCACATCCGCCTTTTCATTGTCTCTGATTAGCCTCGTTTTAGGGAAGGTCTCTAGTCCATAAAAGATTGCAGCAGTGTTTAATGGCCTTGATAAAGGTATTTCCCGTCCATGTGGATGGAGGGTCGGAGAGCCAGTTGCTTGATGCCAATGAGCTGGCACATTGTTTCAGGCCGTTGTCCCACCATGTGGTGTCAAGACAGGCAGTCAGAGAAGAGTTAATATTACCTGTTGTTCCTAAGGGATTAAAAGATTTAAGACGATTCAAATGATGTTCGTTTATTGTTCTGATGGATTCAGGTAAATGTCTAATAATTTTAAAGTCTTTTGCAGAGGATGTTGGGAATCTTTAGAAGAAAGGGAATGATTCCAAGACCACCGCTTAATCATCTTATGGATTCCATATTTCAACAAGATATTTCGCGGCCTCATGTTTGCTTATTTAATCGTTTCTGAAGAGATCCATGTAAATCTATTGCCATGGTCGCCCAGATACCCCGATCTGTCGCCCATAGAAAGTGTTTAGGATACGATGGGTAGAAGGCTCGGAGATTTGCTCCAGACCCCACGGACTTTGTAGGTTCCAAGATATGAAGTACAAGTAGCTTGGTACAGTTAGTATATATAAATACAGGGTTAGTGGAAGAAGCCTATTTATAACATCAAAACTGCTTAGGCAAAAATTACTCAATTTCGTGTAGGGATATTATTCTACATGCAAAATTCAATAAAAACATCACAATTTTAGATTTTTCTCCAGAGTCGCAACCTGGAAAAACTTAAATGAGATCATCTAACTTTCATCATTGCAACTTTAACTCTAATACATCTCCCAAATATTAGTTCAACATTTTCTCTCGTTTGTAAGATTTGATAATCCAAATCTTTAATAATAAGAACAGGAACGTTGATCGTATTCCCGACTTATGGCATTTGATGCTGTTTATTTAAAAAACCCAAACGTTTCAAGGTCTAAATCTCATGTCTACCGCATCCCGTAAGTACCAAAACTTACCAATTCGAGCGAAGCTATTGCCTTGTGGATTGAATTTTTCAAAAAAGTAGCCTATGTCTATTCCTGAACTTCAAGCTACCTGTGAACTAAATTTAATCAAAATAAGTTAATCAGTTCAGATAAGAAAACGTAACAAGCTTACTCTCATACTTTCGCTTTTATATAGGAGGCGTGTATTTTGAGTAAGTACTCTTGCCTATCCACTGACCCCATTATAGTCTGATTCTTCCTTGTCTTCGTTATTTACTGAGTGGGCAATAAGGTGAGAGAAAACAGACACTTTATGATTGGCATTGTGACCTAACACGAATTACCGAAAATTGTGATGACAGTGGGTACCGAAAATGTTAACGGATGTGCACAAAACTAAACGGCTAGGCAGTGCATGATAATGATTTCTTAAGCTAAATTGTCACGGGCGATGAAACATGTGTGGCCTACGTCACCCCAGAATCAAAGGAAGAGTCCATGGAATGGCTTCATTCAGATTTACCCAGAAAATGAAGTTTAAGCAAACACTTTCTGCTCGGAAAATCATCTGCATAGTTTTTTGGGGCAAAAAAAGGATTACAGCCTACCGTAAGACATTGAACAATCTGCGCCGTTCAATCCAGAACAAGAGACATGGCAAATTGAGCAAAGGACATCGTTTTGCTGCATGACACTGCCCGTCCGCATGTGGCTAATCAGACCAAAGATCTCCTCACAACTTTTAAATGGGAAACTGTAGACCATCCTCCGTACAACCCTGATCTGGCTCCCAGTGACTACCATCTGTTCTTGCACTTGAAGAAACACCTGATCGGTTAGCGTCTTCAAGACAATGACGAAGTCAAAACAGTTGTGATGCAGTGGTTAAGAAATTATATATTATTATGAATATATTACCGACCTGTATGATTACTCATTCACATTCTGAGTAATTTGTTTCAATGAACTCAAAAATTCAATAACCATCCAATTAAGACTTTAATTTGTTGAAAAATAGTAAAAGAATTTGCTGTATACGGGCCTTACCATCATCTCCATCATTGATATACTAAAACAAATTTCAGTACACTTGAACAGAAAGATAATAAATTGATTGATAACCGGGTTTATCAGATGGCTGAATACCTACATAAACAGGCAAATATAAACATTGCACATTGTTATCAATTTACTATACTCTAATAAATCTTACGTATGCCGGAATAAGTTTTTTTATTTGATTGATTAATTAATATTTGGACGTCAGACAATTAACATTTACACTACAGGGTGTAAATGTAAATGCGAAATTGAAAAAAAAGTTGTAGGGACAGAAAAATTACATGACCCCAGAAAAAGTAACAACCTGTAGATCTTCAAGACCATTTCTGTGATCTATTATGAAGATGATTGTTTCAGTCTTCACTTGATGAAAATTCATTTTTAAGATTACTTAAAAGCACACACAACATCTATCTAAAGGTAACTCTCACTGAATTAGCTTATAGACTACACTCGTTAGAATTTGATTTAATGATTATAACATTAGAACCAAAATTAACCATATCATTCACAAAAAATGTATAAGTCAAAAGAAAAAACTCGAAGCACTAATAACTAAAAAATCCGTTATTAAAACCAAAAATCCAACCACACATCCAGAACATCAAATCTTTAACAGATTTATCAACTTAAGCACTATACAATGCCAAGAAAATGAAACAACCTTACTAAACAAAGGTTTCAATTACAACCTTAAAACTAACATTTCACAAAGCACACTAGAAGTTTTAGGTATTGAAACTGAACTCGCATTATCCAATACACCTAATATCACAGACAAACATATTGCCTCAAATATAATCAACCACTCAGTCAACAAAACTATTCATAACCCTGAACTCACAACCCTAAATTCTATCAAAAATAAAATTAGAGTTAACAACCTAATTTTCACAAGTTCTGATAAAGGAAACAGTGTGGTTGCTTTGGATAAAACTGATTACATCAATAAAACTAACTAATAGATACCAACTTCAAGTTAAAAATACCCCCACTTATATTCCTTAATTAAACTACACAAAAATAACCACCCCATCAGGCCCATAGTTTCTTATTTTTCACCTCCAGCCTCTAAAATTTCCAAGTCTCTTCTTTGTGTTTAAAACAATACACCAAATTTACCTAGTTTCAAAGATCCAAAAAATCACTCTTCCTAATAATGCCAAACTCCTTTCATTCGACGTGGTCAATCTATTTCCCAGCATACCACCTGATAAATGCATCAATCTAATCATAAACCTAATAGACAAGAATAATATCAATCTCGTAATCAAAAATGAAGTTCTTTCTCATCTGCATCTCTTAATTAACCAAAACTACTTCAAATTCAACAACAACATTCACAACAGTACTCAAGGCCTAACTATGGGCAATCCTTTAAGCCGCCTTCTATTTGAAATATTCATGGACTATTTAGAAACGCTAATTTTCAAACACGATCTCAGTAACAAAATCCTGTATTGGTACCGATACGTCGATGATATTATTGCGTGTTTTACGGGTACACATCGACAATTACAGTTACTAGACAACTACTTAAAACCAAATACACCCCAACATAAAATTCACACTTGAAACAGAAACAGATACCACACTAAATTTCCTAGACCTACCAATCAAAAGGCACGACACCAAACACACATTCTCCATATATCATAAACCATCACACTCTGACCTTACCATCCACAATAGTTCACACCACCCCATACAACATAAACTTGCTGCATATCACTGTATGTTACACAGACTCGTGACAATACCACTTAACAAAATCGACTTTGATACGGAACTTGAAAGAATCAAACTCATGGCAGTAAACAATGGTTACACCACTCAACTTATTGACAACTTATTAAACAGAAAATTAAAGAAAATTGCTATTAAAGAAGTCTATCCCACTGACCCCAATCCCATACCTAAATTATACCGTACTCTCACATTAAATGGAACCCCCTCACAAAAAATCTCCCAACTTTTACAGAACAGGAACATATATACAGCCTTCACAACAAACAACAATTTATCTAGACATATAAGAAACAACAAAGACAAGACTGACAAAAATTCTAACTCGGGTGTCTATAGGTTCAGCTATGATAGATGCCCCAATTTATATATTTGTCACATTGGAAGATCTTTCAATTCAAGATGGCTTGAACACACTAGAGCTTTCGAAAATCAACAACAAAACAAATCCACATTTGCAGACCACTTATTGAAAGAAAACCATCTACCTCAGAATGCACTTGAAATTTTACATATACAAAACAAAAGTAAAAAATTATATCTGCTTGAATTACTAGAAATTAATAAAAACAAAAATTCTCCTAATCTATTAAACGACTGATACCAATTCATCTCCATTACTTAATCCTAAAATCCATCTTTAAATAATATTACTTTATATTATTAACATCTATTGTGAACAATGTCATAAATGTATAATTTAACTGATCTATATCCAGTGTTTGTTGTTTTTTAAGTAATCTATTATGAAGAGTTCATCCAGGCATAAATGCTTCAAAGTAAATATCTCAAAAACTTTAGTAGTCAGAAGAAAAAAACTGAAAAATTGTGAAGATTGAACACCTTGTATATTGGTAAAGATGGGTTTACGGAAATATTGTAATGTTTTTACTTTCACACTCGGGTTCAGTTCAGTTCTTGGATTTATTTAAAAACACAGTCCAACTCACTAATAATTAATTTCCACTACTTTAACACAATTTATATTTACAGAAATTATTTACAATTTATCTTAACTATACAATACGACCGTCGAAAACTGAATGCCTTTTCTTGCCAGCTGTCCGTATTTATATATTTCTCTTGGAATTATTCTGGCATGTCAACGAACTATCGGGAAACTTTTTTCATGTGTTCTGGAAACTTCAAGGGAATTCCCAGGACGGCAGCGGTCTGCCTGTTGAGAGACAAAACATTTCGGATTCCCAGAAGTATCGGAATAATGTCCCTTCCACGAATTGGTTGATGGCCGATTGCACCAGCTGTCGGATGAAGTCTCGTAACAATATGTTCATAGGAACTTTTCCTCATAAAATGACTCGAGAAAGTACATCTTGAAATCCTTTGCAATTATTCATTTATACCCTGTATAATAGTCAATTGTGCTAATCATTTTAGCAAAGTTCTCACAGTAACAAAATCACAATTTAGTTTTTGGAAGTTTTGATTACTTAACAGAAAAAAAAATAGAATCTCTTGTAACTCGAAAGTGACTTGAAACATATTTCCAAATTAAAGACAACTTTGTGTCATCCAGAGATTTCCACTTCGTCCGCCTCGAAAGCTTTTCTTTATATTCAAACTACGTGTTACATTCTCAAACTTCCCCGAAATTCTTTCGACGTTTCATAAATATGTCATTCCCCATATGTCTTCTTTACTTAATTTCGTGTTTTTTGAAATCGAATGTCAGAGCTTTCTCCTTCAGATACGAATATGTGATTATCGATTCTAGAAAAGAGCGAAAAAACATTCAAACTTCGCCAGTGCAATTCTTCTTTTTAAAACGACGTTCATCCAATTTTCTTTATTGACGTGAATAACATTGTCTCGGAACGAGTTGGATTAAACTGATTGCTTGTTCTTTTTTGTGCATATTCGTGTGCACAGAGTTGAAAATGAAAGATAGATTATTTAAAATGGATAATGTAAGATTCAGTTTCAATGACATATTCGGAGATATACTATTATATATAGTCCGTTCTTGCCACTTTTTAACGTATGTCAAAAAAGGTTCTTAATTCCGTTGAATTTTTTTATGGTTTTATATCTCAGTACCCCGGCAACTATGAACCGATTTCAATGATAGTTTTTCATTTGATAGAATAGATTTCCAGATTGGACCAATATATTTTCAAGTTTGTCGTGACATCGAATGGTCCACTTTACAAAAAACCGGTAACATCTTGTTAATTTATAATAATATATGGCGAACGCGGCAGTATTATAAGATGAAAAAAAGTCTTATTCCACTTCCATTTAGGATGGGGGGGCAGTCACATATGTAAGTGTGTTAGGCTTAAATTTAGGATTAAGATAAAGATTAGTAATTATACAATTCTTCTGTCAAACCATCATCTACAAATCTAACCTATTCAAGACGCTTTGAAAGTGACAAAAGACGCTCTAAGAGTGAATAGTGTTTGTTAAAAATTCTGCCCCTGTATATAGAATTTATGTTATAATCTACAACAATAACTCACTTGTGTCTGGTTAATACGATCTTTTTATATCAGGACCCTACAGACTTTAAGGTCTCGCCTTAAGAAGAAGAAGAAGAAAAAGTAGTTTTATTCGAAATCTAGGATGAAACTTAAATACTATATACAATGATGGGCAAACGTGTGGAACCAAGCAAATATCTCTGGAATTATTAGAGATATCAAAATTAAATTTGGAAGGCAGTAGATTGCCTATTTGTTTCCAAATTTTTTTACAATTTTGAACATCCTGTTTTACCGGAAGTAATGTAATGCGATGAAACATCCTGTATAGTATTTTAGTTTTTGATGAAACATTTTATTGCGAATACAAAAATATCGGGTTTGATATTGTTTACTTCAATACCTACCGAGATATTAACAGAAAAGTAATTAAGGAAAGGAAAAATCTAATATCAATTAAAGAAATACATAATCATAATTATTAACTAAATCGAAGTGATTTTCAAAACATTGAAACTTAACTTAACGAAACTTAATGTATTAGATGTTCAAACTGAGCACCGTTTACTTCTTGACAATAAGCTAGTCGGTTTTTAAATTCTCTTGTAACATTAGCTATTACTTCTGGTGTAATTCTCTGGATGTCTTGAGTTATTCTTGAAGCTAATTGTTGCAAATTATTTGGTCTATCAACATAAACCTTAGACTTTAAGTAACCCCACAGAAAATAGTCTAGTGGATTAAGGTCGGGACCCTTCTTCCAATCCATCTGTGATGAAATGTCCTATCTAAATGATCTCGAACAATGCGAGCGTAATGGGGTGGTGCTCCATCCTGTGTCTCCAAGAGCTGTAAATACCTATCTCCGTTTAAAGTTTCTTGTAGGAAGAAGGGTCCCACGATTCTGTTGTTATAAATGCCGGCCCAAAGGTTCAATTTTTGGGGATGTTGTGTATGAGCCTCTTGTACCCAATTAGGATTACTTTGCGACCAGTAGCGGCAGTTATGTTGATTAACCGTACCATTTAAACAAAATGTAGCCTCGTCTGAAAACACCACATTTCTTATAAAATTATTATCTCGGTTACAAATATCCATCATCGTTTCACAAAATTGCAAACGTCCGTCGAAATCGTCTTCGGAGAGTTCTTGAACGAGGCGAATTTTGTATGGACGATATTTTTTTCGCCTTAATATCCTTCCTACTGAACGATGGCTAATTCCATGCATATTGGCGAGGTCGGTAGTGGATAAGTGAGGATTTTCTTCCAAAGATTAAGAACATTTTGAGCTACACCTTCATTACTTGCACTTTTTAACCGTCCACTTTTTGGTAAATTGCTAACTGTTCCACTTGTGTCGTACCGTCGCAAAGTCACTACTGAACGGGATATTTGTGTATTGGGATGAACAATGTTAAAAAGGTCACAAACTTCTTGATGCATATTTTTCCTCCCCCCATACCCAATCAGCATTAATATTTCTATTCTTTCTCTTTCACTTAATTCGGCCATTTTACGATCAAATTAAAACAATACAATCTTTTTACGTTCAAATAAAAAAAAACTAGTAACTTATTTTGACAACTACTGTCACTTCTGCAATGAATTTCATGGACTACTAAACTTGATTCAGATTTAATTTGCGACTGATTTAAACAAACGCATGTGTATTCGACTATGGAACAAGGAGTGCCGTTGGCTGTGACGGTATAATGCCACCGATTGGCTAATAGAAATACAAATCCTTACCGAGCGGTTTGTTTATATCGGGCGTAAATGAAATCTGAACCGAGTTTAGCTACCATCGAATTTTTCCTTTCCTTAGTTACTTTTCTGTTTATATCTAGGTAGGTATTGAAGTAAACAATATCGCAATAAAATGTTTCATCAGAAACTAAAATACTATACAGGGTGTTTCATTGTAAATTTTAAAATCGACATTTTTTTCGGTAAAACAGGAAGTTCAAAATTGTAAAAAAAATTGGAAACAAATAGGCAATCTACTGCAGTATCCACTTTCCAAATTTCATTTTGATATCTCTAATAATTCCAGAGATATTTGCTTGGTTCCACACATTTGCCCATCACTGTATATGATTTCCTAGGTTGTATCCGGTGTACATCCGTTTCTTGGTTTCTGCTCTGAAAAAAAAAACAGTTAACCAGACGTTTCACACAAGTAAAATGAAGAAATTTAGAACTCGTCTGTGTATTTTATAGGTTTGTTCGAAATCGTAAATGGTATAATCGTTGTTCGTATACGGTGTTATTAGTGCTTTTTATTGATTTACATAATAATCCTCTTTGGTTATGACCGCCTGTAGCGCTGTTTTCGGCCCTTGGTAATTGTTTTCGATATACGTTCTCGTTTATATTTATTAAGGGATTAGATGTACTAGTATTTTAGGATATAAAGTGTTGATATATGTCAAAAGTTTCCTAATTCGGTTTTGTCCATGTGGCTAAATGGTGAAAATATCCTCCAAGTTTCGAACCCACAATGTTGGCGTAAGATTAGCATTTTGGAGAGCTTCTTCTTCGTGGTAAATCATGAAGAGCTATTACTAGTGACAGCGATGAGCCCATGGGAGCACCCTCTGTTTGTTTGTATATTTGTCCGCTGTATGTAAAATATTGTTTGGTGAGTTCTATTATCTGGGTTGGAGATTTTCTTTTTTGAATATCTTCTCTATAGCTTCGTTGACTGGAATGCTTCGGTTTGTTGACTAAACATCTAGGCTAGTAATAATATCGGTGTTGCATTCTCCTAATGAAATGCTCTGAATTTTCCAGATAGGAATTAGCTTCTTCCACCTGAATTGCATATTCTTGGTAGTTCATCTTTCCCATTATTATGATCTCGAACAAAATTATAAAATCCCCAGGTACATTCTAAATTTCTTCTCGACGTTTCGACTCCTGCTTTGGAGCCATTATCAAGAGACAAGAATGAAAAAGAGTTATCGTTATACAGGATGTTTCAAAAAGTGTTACATGTAGCCAAAAAGCAGTTGTATATTCATATAAAAATTGCTTAAACTCTATGGCATTGTAGAAAGGCACTGCGTCTAAATTTATTAAATACTCGATGTTTCGAGTCCTGATTTGGAGCCATTATCAAGAAACAAAAATGAAAAAGAGTTATCGTTATACAGAATGGTTCAAAAAGTGTTACTTGTAGCCATAAAGCAGTTGTATATACGTATAAAAATTGCTTAATCTATATGGCATTGTAGAAAGGCACTGCGTCTAAATTTATTAAATACTCGATGTTTCGACTCCTGATTTGGAACTATTATCAAGAAACAAGAATGAAAAAGAGTTATCGTTATACAGGATGTTTCAAAAAGTGTTACATGTAGCCAAAAAGCAGTTGTATATTCATATAAAAATTGCTTAAACTCTATGGCATTGTAGAAAGGCACTGCGTCTAAATTTATTAAATACTCGATGTTTCGAGTCCTGATTTGGAGCCATTATCAAGAAACAAAAATGAAAAAGAGTTATCGTTATACAGAATGGTTCAAAAAGTGTTACATGTAGCCATAAAGCAGTTGTATATTCATATAAAAATTGCTTAATCTATATGGCATTGTAGAAAGGCGCTGCGTCTAAATTTATTAAATACTCGATGTTTCGACTCCTGATTTGGAGCCATTATCAAGAGACAAGAATGAAAAAGAGTTATCGTTATACAGGATGGTTCAAAAAATGTTACATGTAGCCATAAAGCAGTTGTATATTCATATAAAAATTGCTTAATCTATATGGCATTGTAGAAAGGCACTGCGTCTAAATTTATTAAATACTCGATGTTTCGACTCCTGATTTGGAGCCATTATCAAGAGACAACAATGAAAAAGAGCTATCGCTATACAGGATGGTTCAAAAAGTGTTACATGTAGCCATAAAGCAGTTCTATATTCATATAAAAATTGCTTAATCTATATGGCATTGTAGAAAGGCACTGTGTCTAAATTTATTAAATACTCGATGTTTCGACTCCTGATTTGGAGCCATTATGAAGAGACAAAAATGAAAAAGAATTATCGTTATACAGGATGGTTCAAAAAGTGTTACATGTAGCCATAAAGCAGTTGTATATTCATATAAAAATTGCTTAATCTATATGGCATTGTAGAAAAGTACTGCGTCTAAATTTATTAAATACTTGATGTTTCGACTCCTGATTTGGAGCCATTATCAAAAGATAAAAATGAAAAAGAGTTATCGTTATACAGAATGGTTCAAAAAGTGTTACATGTAGCCATAAAGCAGTTGTATATACGTATAAAAATTGCTTAATCTATATGGCATTGTAGAAAGGCACTGCGTCTAAATTTATTAAATACTCGATGTTTCGACTCCTGATTTGGAACTATTATCAAGAAACAAGAATGAAAAAGAGTTATCGTTATAGAGGATGGTTCAAAAAATGTTACATGTAGCCATAAAGCAGTTCTATATTCATATAAAAATTGCTTAAACTATATGGCATTGCAGAATTATAATTATACAGGATGATCCAAATATATTTGAAATTCGATGTTTCATTAGTTGACCTATAAGCAGTTGCATATACAGTGTGTACTTAGACGTGTGAAACCAAACTACGTAAATTATTTAGGTGAATTTACATGACGTAGAATTTTCCTGGCGAAACTTTGAAACCAACAACTAGTCTTTATTATTCAGTTCAACCTGCTTTTAAACAAAATAGCTCTTTTACATGATGTAGGACTCCAACAGTTTAACGAATTGCTCCCTTAGAATTCCTGCTTTTAAAGCGGCAATAAAAAGTGGCGATAAAAATTTCTCGTTGGGAAGGTTTCGCTGTAAGCCCATTTCAAAAACTGTTCTGCAGCTCTTTATACTGAAAAAGTGAATGATGCGGGTACATTTCGTTAATTGGTTCAGGTAGGCATAAACAACAATCAGCACCGTAACGTTAAATGGATATGGCACGTTGAATAATTTTACGAAAGTAAATGTCGCTTCGGATTAGTGTTTCTGTCGTCCTTCGATTAAATAAAATTCTGAAAAATTAGTGGCATCAATTTCAAAGTAAGCGAAAAGATGGGGTTATTTGATCTTAAAAGGTGGCCAATTTTTTTGGAGTTTTCTTAGAAAAAAAATACCATTCAAGTTAATTGACATCAAATACAACACAAAATCACAATAAACTGTTATATTTATCGAAATTAAATAGACCTACATAATTGAAAAAAAATGTATGTGCATGCGTCAACGTCTGTCAATTTTTTGTACGTTTGTTTATAAGGTAAATACTATGTATTCACAATGTAATTTACTAATTTAGTATTAGTAGTAAAGTTTTAATAGTTTGACATGTATAACAATTTTATAAATAAAGAATGGAGCAAAAAGCATTAATGTCATGGAATATGTGGGAGCCCTATGTACAATAAATCATTTTTGGAGAATTTATTTGACTTTATTAGTTTTCCAAAGCATTCTATCGAATCTCGTCGAAAACTTATTAGATCAAAGAAAAGAAAAAAACAGTTCAAAGTTTATCTAAAATGTGCTAAATGTGATTTATGAGTTAGAGATAGAACTAAGTGATGGTCGATATAACATTAAATAAAACGAGTGTTAACTTTTTCAATTTCAGTTGTACATAATGTACCGTGACCAGACATATGGATGCAAATTGTATTTAAATAAATATTTGTATACTGAATTTTATATTTTATTTGTACCAACTGTACAGCCTTCAGTAATATTACATACAATTTTTGTACAGATTTCGTGAAAATCTTATATATTAACTATCATGTATCTGTCAGTCGAAAGATGAATAGCCAACATAATTTAGATCACAAATTGTAGTAAAAAAGACAATGACTGATAAAACCATAGTAATAATAAATTAATATAAATTTGTATTTTGTATTACTAATATTTATTTTATTAATTATCAGTGTATTAATTTCTTTAAATCTAATATGAGTATCATTTTTCTCCTAACCTGTCAAATAGTCAGCCTTATTTTCGCCTTGTTGACGAAAATATCACTTTAACCACCATTATAATTTAATGCAGTTTTTTCTTTAATTGAAAGATGTACAAATAAAGCTCCACTAAGTAATATTTCAATTAACTTCATTGATAATAAGGGTATTAATACTAGTTCCCTTTGAATATTTGTGAAAAGTGCACGAAACTTTCATATTCCCGCCTTTTTACCATGCCAAATGCGCCTGCGCAATACAAAGTGTGAAAAGATCTATGAATAATAATTTTTCATCAGTATCAGTTACTAGTTTATAATGTTACTACAAAAATCTTTTCGGTATTTTTACTACTTATTAGCTACATACCTTTGTCAACAAGATCCATCACAAAAATTTATTAGAAACAATGCACCTATTTTTTTATGTCCTATGAAATTAGTGATATTTTAAGGCTAGGAGAACTACACAAGCAACTTTGACTGACTGTGTTTTGGCCAAATAGTGAGTCCAGCGCATTAAAGAGCGCGGTAACTAATCGATAGTATAGAATCTTTCGAAATAAAAATATTATTGTAAATGAATTTCAGGACTTCCAACTTTACAAAATTTCTTTAAGCATATAAATAAAATGATAACAAAGTGTTCTAAGTCCTGCCAGAATGACTTTTGCCACTTCAGTAGATGTGACTTCGAAAAATCAGTAGAATGCTGAGTTTTGTTTGCAGCACAACACGGAAAATCAGCAGATTTACAGATTTTTCAGTAGATGTGGCAACACTGGTTCGATTTCTGAATAATGGATAGAGTTCGACATGAGCGCACAACTTTCACTGGCAGGTTGAACTAACAAAGGAACTGCCAAAGTGGCATATGTCCAATAGCTTTTTCAATACGGTTATACCCCACTTTTTGAGTAGTGATTTGATATTGATGAAAGACGTCGAAATGAAATTACTCTTAAAAATCTTTTCGTAAATTGTAATCAGTACATAAATACGTATGTACCTAAACTATGGGTATATATTTCCAAATATTGAAGGTATTTTGGGCACACCTCAACCAGAGCTTAGCTACCTTCTCGTACCTCTTCAGTGTATTATCTTCGAACCATTCCATGTAGATGTTGGCGATGGTTGGCGATAATGGTGAGCCCATAGGCACAGAGTAACTTTGTAGAGACATTACTGCAGGCATTCCTGGAGCACTTAAACCGATCCCAATCATCCATTAGATTCACTATGGAGAGGGAAGAGATCCTTAATGTGAAGTACCAAAGGACAAGGACCGGACTCCAAACAACAATCTACTACAAATACAGGGTTATAACTACACTACAATTCTATTCATTTATTAGCAACGAAAACTGGCATGATCAAAACACTTATTCACAGATGTGAAACTTAGAGAAGACCTTTTGACGAATGAATATCCGGAAACCATTAATTAACAAGCCATTTGAAGAACTGGATAAACCACCTAGGCAGGCAGAAGAAACAACGATAGCAACTCTGTTGTTACCATAGAATAAATGTTTGTAGGAAAAACTTAGACGTATCGGGCATAGATTTGGAATCCAAATGATTTTCAAGAGCAACAACACATACAAGCATACCCGTGAATGTGGCAACCTCTACACTGGGGAGAAATAGCGACCACTGGACATCAGGGTTGACGAGAACCACATAGCTATTAAAAGGGTGGAGAAGGCATACACAATCTCGAATGAGAATATAATGAGCCAGCCCAGCACCTAAATTAATGACGTTTGGAGACGTCTTCTTCAGTCACTGCCGCTATGCATCACCGACTACCAACCAACAGGTACTGCGGCACTGATTGGAGGGATTAAGGGATCCAATAAGATGACCAGCGCCACATGATATATTTCTTAGCTATTATGAATATAATTGTTTTAATGAAGTGCATTTGTTTTACAGATAAATGAGTGACATAGTGCGTACTGCGGAGTATTCTATCGTTACTTTTTGAATATTTTGAGTTTACAATGATTTAGTTTTGAATTTAATAAAAAAGTTTCATACGCTCTGGAACAATGTTAGTTTCCAAGCCAAGTACGATTTTTTTGCACAAAATGTCGTTTTAAGAGTAAACTTTTATTCCAGAGATAAAAAAGGATATCCCCAATAATTAAAGACCCTCTAATGCAACTCTATACGAGCTGTTCGCATAAAGCAAGTTAATGGCATGAAGTCACAGCTCTATAACATTACACAGATGAGTTATCGGGTCAGACAAAATGGCGAGATCAAGGTCTGGCGGGTAAAAACCATCATAAAGTTTCACGTTTATGAAGATACTCTCGTAAATAATAGATTGTTATAAAAATTTATGGTGTGTAGAAATTTAATATTTTCAGTGATATTAGGTGTAATGTTTTTCAGTGAATGATCACCAATGACAAGTTTGATGTCGTGAAATATGTTTTTAAAATCATTTTTATTATCGTCAATTTATAATACTGATAATATAAAATCTATATATGAAAGAATAGTATGAATTGATGACATTTGGGACAAACGCGAAATCTGTATAGCCACATCTAGGAATCTCAAGAAAATGAGTCATTAAGAGCTCTAAAACCTAAGTATGTTACATGGACAGTTGTGAACCTTAGATAAGAAATCACAGCACATAAATTCATAGGTTATTATACCTTCAAAGCCATTATGGTACCAGAATACGAATAGGTGGGTCTTTTCCTTTTTCTTATGTATGCAATGGGTTGGGACCCCGAGTATTAACTCTTTCATAAGTATGTGCAGGTGTTACATTGCTTCTTGTATCCCTTGAGTGTATGTTCTTCAAATCATTCCTTGTAGATATTTGCATGAAGATTCGGTCCTTCTTCTGAAAGCAGCAGTTCTTGAGGCAATATTGAAGTAAGTCCATAATGCGAGAGATCCCTGCAATGGTGAAGAGGTTTTCAATGTAGAAACTTATGTACTGGCACATGTTCCATGGATTTGATGATTTTGACAAATGCTTTTGAATCCTTGACGTGCGATGATGTTTTGCCTCCAAAGTTTGGACTATAAGTAGAAGGAATTTTCAAAGCTCTGCTGTTAGTAAGTTACGTAAGTTTGTAATCTGAGAGATATTCCAGCCTCGTGTATCTTGGGTAGTCCATAAAGATGTGGTGGCTTGCTGTGATTTGGCGTCAATTTTCTATCTTGACTCATGTGGAAGGTATTCTCCTTGAACTCTGAGGGTGTTATAGGTTTTCTGTTCTATTTTGGAGGTAGGATCAGTTGGCAATGGCTTGTATTTTCCCTTCGACAGTACTTCGTCGATTTTCCTGTTGTATTCCTCTCTGCCAATCAGAATGGTTGCATTTCCTTTGTCAGTTACTATAATAATGTTGGATTTGTCGTCCTCCGTTTCGATCCGTTGATGATTGCTTGATGTGATATGTTTTCTCAAATTGGGTTTGCTACTTATTCCACTCCACTCACAATGCACACAATCACTAACATACTTGGTATAAGTCGACTACAGCGCGACCTTTCGGATATATTAGTAGCTTAAATAAATAAATTATAAAATATAAAATGAAATTTGCAATTCCGACTGGTAGTTGTGGAGATTAGTGCGTTCAAACAAACAAACAAAGAAACTGTTAAGATGATATTAGTATAAATTACAAAACACAATTATTCATGGTAGTTTTCTCACTCTAGAACCTGAATTGTTGCATGTTTCCACTAGATGTTAAGCCCATTTGTGTTCTTTAGAATACCTCATATGGTCTACTTTTTCTTAATTTATCGTTTTTCCTGAAACTGGTTTGAGAAAACCATTAGTTCTTCACTGGATTTTTACAGAACGTCGAAGCACGCTAGCAATAATATTTCTTGCTCTCACGTAGCCACAAGAACATCCTTTTTGCGTTGTAGATTGATCAAGCTCTTTCCACTAAGACCATTTTATATTATTCTGCTCATGAGTGGTCGCCTGTTACCTTACTGAAAAATAACACTCTACCGTATTTGCAGCACACTACAATTTACGGCCACAAACTCCAAACATAAATTAACCACGTTTAAATGCCGCCCTGTCTAGTTCATGAAATGGACTTAGTAACTTAGGTGACCTCAATATTCTATATTTCGATTAATGTGTTCGAAATACAAGCGCTTGGCTTTACACTATGCAGTTATTGAGTATTTCTCAGCGTTCTCATTGGCCGAAGGGGCAGATATCGAAATGTAATCAAATTGCGGGAATAAGAATGGTTTCTAACAAATCCAAATTACTATATTTCCTATCTGGCTTCTATTATGAAACAAATAAAAAATGTAAGCCTCTAGTATAAACTATATCTATCAATACTAAGTATTTAATTTAATGATAAAAGAACCAGCCTTCTTATTTGTTCATTAGAAAATGAATTTTGTGATGTAGTTACCAGAGTGCCCTTCCAACAGTACAGTTCTTTTAATTTATCATATTGAGGTTTAGAATTTTTAGAATTAGGCTTAGATATTTTTCCAATTCCGTTGATTTCAAAATCGTTAATGATGGGGTATTTATTTTATTCAGGGCTATTAACAGTCCTTTCAAGTTTTTGCCACAGTATTTACAAAATTATAGATTCACTAAAAATTGCGCCAAAAACAGTAAAATGTATTATCTTCTTTCCGTCATATAAATAATAACCAGTAGGTCTTCTGGTATTACTAGAAAAAATATGCCGTTCTTATTCACCAACTCTAACAAATAACAAATGCATTCGACTATTATGATAAAGCCATCTATATCTATAATATGAATAGTGCATTAACTAAATAAAAAGAGAAGCACTTTCAAACTAACCGTAGTTGTCAAAAAATATATTTAATGTTGGGCACAGCCATCTGTAAAAATTAGAAGTTTGTTTCTTTATCTTCCCATTAAGTATAAAGGAGGTTTTTCTGGATATGAGTACTTACTTTCGGAGAAAAAAATGTGACACAAGATATAACGCGAAAAACAAATATAGAAAATATTAAAAATGAATTTCCAGTGACTATAGTCAGTGACCTAGATCAAGTTATCCACTATAGCGGTTTAAAAAGCTAGAAAGATGCAGTATTAAGGTCGGTGAGAACTTTAATGATATACTAACTGAAAAAAAAACAAACGAAAGTAATTCAGATTACAGTTGGGTGAGGCTAAAACTTTTCATCTTCTTATTTTTTATGTGTTGTATTTTCTGTGTTCTTTAGTAGTAGAACGTCCAGCTGGAGAGAGGTTTTGGTCCACAATTCTCTCGTTGCTGCCAAGCGGAAGTTGATATCGAGGTAGACCATAAAAAAATTGGCAATGGATTTGTTAATGGCGACACTTATGGCTGTCGTATTTTGATCCTTGGTTGCATCATAGAATTCATTTAGTCGACATGGTATATTAATACGCGGTTATTTCGAATTCTTTCTATTCAACAATTCCAAGCCTCTTCAGGGCAGAAGCAAGAAAATGCTGGACCAATTGTCACCAGCTGATGGTCTATAGACTACGAATATCTAAAAAAATAAGCATAAAAATTAACAACTTTTTGACTCAAATTCTTTTACCTAATTTTTCGTATAAGAATTTAAAAGCAGTAAAAATAACTGCTTTTTATATATCGACGAATCTGTTTGAAATATGCAAAGGCATCGCATTTTTTTTCGCCTGGACTCTTCTAAACGATTTTTATCGTATTTTTATTTTGTTTCTGAAAATCTATATTGACAAGGTATGTGGTAAATTGAAAACATATTGACAAGGACTGGTCTGGTTGCTCACTTTTGGTTAATATTGAATGAATGTCTGAATCTTGCTCACAATCTAATGGACTCTTCGATCAAATAATACAAATATTTAATCTTGTACCAAACTCCCACTTTTTGGTACCTACCAGAACATGGTTGAAGATCTTGAAACTTCTGGGTACAGATATGATATCAACAACAACCAAAAACGTTCAACAATGTATTGAATTTGTAATAGACATTGGCTTTTTGGAAACAAAGAAGCGATATTGATTTTTCAGTTATGGGGATCTCAGAAACTTGTAGGTTAAATTGGGAAAGATGTGCATTGTATTCTTTTCATTTCAATATTGGATGCTTTTCTCTCTTATTTTCACTTTAAAATAGCCTATTTGACGTTTCCTCATTTGAGAGTAATTCCATTAGAGTGTTGAAGTCGATATTGACAACATATTAACGAAGAAAAACTGAATATTGTGGAATGTAAAAATTCAGGTAGCTGAGGAATACTTTCATGATATTTTAATCGTCATCTGGTTGCTCACTTTTGGTTAATGTTTTGGCAATGGTAAATCAAAATCCATCTACATGAACTCATGAGATTGCGGCAGAAGCTGAATCCAAACGACCGTAGTTAAGGTACTGAAAGCGCACAAGTTCCACCCGTACAAACTTTGCATCTGGTGACGAACATGACGTATTTTTTGTACAGTTTAGAGACATGTGCCTTGACCATCCATAGTTTCCATTAAAGGAGTTATCAACTCGTATAATATATTACATTTATGTAGAACAAAGACGACCCCAGATAAAATTTGGTTTTAATGTTTCTGGGGTCTTTTATCTATGACGAATCACTTACTGGTGTGGTTTTTACTTTTCAGGGCAGTGCATATTTGAATTTGAGAACTCGTTTGAAATTGAGTGGTTCCAACATGTATGTATTATATCGTTGAAAAGCTCTAAAAGTTAGGATCGGTTTCCATTCAAAAAAAGATAATTTGTGGCATATTATAAAAGTAGGAAATGTAATTTATCTTGTGAAAAAAAAGTGATTTAGTCTTGTGGTACCCCCACCAGAACATGGTACACTGATCTCATGTTGAACATGGTTCTATGTTGAAACTTCTGGATACAGTACTATAGATTTACACAACCAACAACCAAAAATATTCAAAAATGTATTGAAATCATAATAGACATTGCCTTTTTGGAAACAAAGATTATATTGGCATCCTTCATTTAGGTTGATATGAATTAAGGGAGATCCATAGACTTCTCTATATAGGGTGAGTTTTTTTTTGATGATCAATTAAGGGGTTCTCAGAAACTAGGGCGGAGATAGAGCAATGGTTAAATTGGAAAAGATTTGCAGTTTTACTGGCCCAATTTAATGACACTTTCGGATTTTTGTAAAAAGTCATGGCTTACTAGATATTTTGAAAAAACCAAATTGTGTCAATTTAGTCCAATTCCTCTAGCTCCTTTGTTTTTGATTTTATAAAAAAAGTATCGAAATTGAAGGGAATTGTATCCCGAATATGTTTGTCATGTCCTCGTTTGCGTGACAGCTCTCGTTTTCGAGATATGACACAAACTTATCTTTTTTCTTTTTTTGAATGGAAACCATAGTTGGCTATGACCTCAAAATATTGGACATTTTTAGAGCTTTTCAATGATATAATACTTGATATAGTTATTATATGATAAAAATAACAGAGTTATGGATGCTTTTCTGTCTTATTTTCACTTTTAACGTAGGTAGCCATGAAAAAGGTTGTTTTCACTTTGACGTTTCCTCATTTGAGAGTAATTCCATTAGTATTGCTGCACTGACAGTCGATATTGACAAGTTTCTAACGAAGAAAAACTGAATATGGTGGAATGTTATATCATATGCCATAAAAATTCAGTTCGTGCAGCTGGGGAATACATTCATAGATATTTTAAACGTCGTCAACCTGCTCTATGTACATTTAAGAGGCTTTACGATAGTTTACGCAGATATGGATCTTTTAATGAACAACCAAAGGAACGTAATCAAATTAACGAAGCGGCAGAAATAAATGTTTTGGCAATGGTAAATCAAAATCCATCTACATCAACTCGTGAGATTGCGGCAGAAGCTGGCACATCTCAACGAACTGTAGTTAAGGTACTGAAAACGCACAAGTCCCACTCGTATAGGGTCTACCATTCTGGGGCCTTTTATCTATGACGAATCACTTACTGGGGAGCGCTACTTGCATTTCTTGCAATACACTTTTCAAGGCATGTTGCATAATTTGAATTTGAGAACTCGTTTAGAAATTGAGTGGTTCCAACATGATGGAGCACCTGCTCATAACTCGTTATTAGTAAGACAACACTTAGATAAAATCTACCCAAACTCTTGGATAGTAAGAAATGGCCCACGCAAATGGCCACCCCGGTCTCCCGATTTGACAGTTGTAGACTTCTATTTAAGAGGTGCGCTAAAAAAAGTATACAAAAGAAAGTATGAGACAGTTGGTGACCTAAGAGAGGCGGTATTACAAGCAATTGAAGAAATTGGTAGGCGGTCTGTGAGGAAAGCGGTAATGTCAATCTTAAAAAGATGCAATTTTTGTCTAAATAAGAATGGTGAACTTTTCGAACATAAATTGTAACCATTATTATTTACTTTAATTTCTTAAGTTTTTAGTAAGTACCTACTTATTTAGTTTTTTCGTTATATCTCATATACCTAATAAAAAAATTGTTCAATGTTTTTTGGAATAGTTATTAATAAATCAATTCAATTCATGGCTACCTACGTTAAAAGTGAAAATAAGAGAGAAAAACATCCATAACTTCGTTATTTTTATGAATAACTATATCGAGTATTATATCGTTGAAAAGCGCTCAAAATGCCCGATATTTTGAGGTCATAGCCAACTATGGTTTCTATTCAAAAAAAGATAAGTTTGTGTCATATCTCGAAAACGAGAGCTGTCACGCAAACGAGGACATGACAGTCATATTCGGGATACAATTCCCTTCAATTTTGATATTTACACTTTTTTTATAAAATCAAAAACAAAGGAGCTAGAGGGATTTGACTAAATCGACAGAATTTGTTTTTTTCAAAATATCTAGTAAGTCATGACTTTTAACAAAAATCCGAAAGTGTCATTAAAATGGGGCCAGTAAAACTGCAAATCTTTCCCAATTTAACCATTGCTCTATCTCCGCTAGTTTCTGAGATCCCCAAAAAAACTCACCCTGTATAAAACGTATTTGTTCACATTGTTTTCTAGATATTGATCTCATGTTTTTTTTTGCGATTTTGAAAATATTCCAGGTGGCTGGTTGTTTTCTTTGGGACACCGACCTAGTTGAATATTTTCTTGACCATTTTTTGAAAATTTCCACTAAGCAATACAACAGAAATCACCGAGAGGCAATTTTTGTACTAGTTTAGTATTTAATACTTACAGTTAAAATAGCTTAGAATAAAATATTAAAACATGTCTTTAATAATTAATAACGTCAAAAAGTCAATTAAAAAAAGTTGAAGTTGGGAAATAAGTGAGGAAGAAATCTTATAAAACAACAATAGAGATAATAGCGAAAACTTACGTTTAAATTTTAGTGACAAGAACAAAATAACACAACTAGGTCGGCTTGAAGAACTCTTTAGAGGGTTTGTCGGATGCGCTTGTCTCGAGGGTAACTTATTTCTGAAAGCATGTCTTCCAACAAGAAATTCTTATCTCCTGAAGTGGTGATTTATGAGAAAATTTATATTTTGCACTATTCGTATTTTCAAAACCAAAGTTTTTAGACAGATGCGTTTTTTTGCCATAGATTATATAAACATTTGTTTCCTTTATCATTTCTGGCTGATACTATGAGGCGTTAGATCGATGTATTTAGGAAAATATCATCCTGATTTAAACTGTACTAGGGGGATCATTCGATACAGATATTTTAAACATTAGGTTAAAAAATTGTTTAGTTCTTATGTATAAGAAAAAAGCAGTTATTAAGGTGTTTCAAAGAGAAGACCACAAAATAACTGAAATTAAAGGTTCATTATACAGGGTGAGTTTTTTTGATGATCAGTATGGGGATCTCGGAAACTAGAGATAGAGCAATGGTTGAATTGGGAAAGATTTGCAGCTTTACTGGCCCAATTTAATGACCCTTTCGGATTTTTGTAAAAAGTCATGGCTTACTAGATATTTGGGAAAAACTAAATTCTGTTGATTTAGTCAAATCCCTCTAGCTCCTTTGTTTTTAATTTTATAAAAAAGTGTAAATATCAAAATTGAAGGGAATTGTATCCCGAATATGATTGTCATGTCCTCGTTTGCGTGACAGCTCTCGTTTTCGAGATATGACACAAACTTATCTTTTTTGAATGAAAACCATAGTTGGCTATGACCTCAAAAAATCGGACATTTTTAGAGCTTTTCAACGATATAATACTCGATATAGTTATTCATAAAAATATCGGAGTTATGGATGCTTTTCTCTCTTTATTTTCACTTTTAAAGTAGGTAGCCATGAAAAAGATTGTTTTCACTTTGACGTTTCCTCATTTGAGAGTAATTCCATTAGTAGTGTTGAACTGACAGTTAATATTGACAAGTTTTCGTGATAAAATGGAATATTCTAACGAAGAAAAACTGAATATGGTGGAATGTTATATCATATGCCATAAAAATTCAGTTCGTGCAGCTGAGGAAT
This sequence comes from Octodonta nipae, assembly GCA_034190945.1. Classification (NCBI taxonomy): domain Eukaryota; kingdom Metazoa; phylum Arthropoda; class Insecta; order Coleoptera; family Chrysomelidae; genus Octodonta; species Octodonta nipae. Next base: position 1,510,363 of record CM067218.1, read on the forward strand.
ACTTTCATAGATATTTTAATCGTCGTCAACCTGCTCTATGTACATTTAAGAGGCTTTACGATAGTTTACGCAGATATGGATCTTTTACTAAACCACCAAAGGAACGTAATCAAATTAACTAAGCAGCACAAATAAATGTTTTGGCAATGGTAAATCAAAAGTTCCACCCGTACAAACGGTCAGTTTCTCAAACTTTGCATGCTGGTGACGAACATCGACATATTTTGTTTTGTACATGGTTTAGAGACATGTGCCCTGACAATCCAGTTTCCATTAAAGGTGTTATAGTCAGATGAAACTAGATTTACTAACTGCGGTATGTTCAATATACACAATGAGCATATCTAGGCCAAAGAAAACCATTTCCATGTAGAACAAAGACGACCCCAGATAAAATTTGGTTTTAATGTTTGGTGTGGTACCATAGGGTCTACTATTCTGGGGCATTTGATCTATGACGAATCACTTACTGGGGAGCGCTACTTGCATTTCTTGCAATACACTTTTCAAGACATGTTGCATAATTGAATTTGAGAACTCGTATAGAAATTGAGTGGTTCCAACATGATGGAGCACCTGCTCATAACTCATTATTAGTAAGACAACACTTAGATAATATCTATCCAAACTCTTGGATAGGAAGAAATGGCTCACGCGAATGGCCATACTCATACTAACAGATATCTCAACTTTAACTCTAATCATCCAAATTCAGTAAAAAGAGGTATCATTAAATCTCTATATGACAGAGCAAAACCCAACTGTTCTAACATCAATAACTTCAATGGAGAAAAAACGTTTATACAAAATGTACTTTCTGTCAATCATTACCCAAATAAATTTATTAATAACGAGTTAAACAAAATCGAATACCAAACAATCCCTAACACTAACAACCAACATCAAACTTCACCAAGCAACACTGACTTCCTAGATAATCACATTAATACAATAACTATACCATACATATACATAAAAAGAGTGGGAAACAGATATAATATCAAAACATCATTTAAAACAAGAAATCCACTAAAATCAATTGTATCAAAAACCAAACCAAATAACACAACTCAAAATACAAAAAATTGCATTTATAAAATCCCTTGTGAATGTAATAAATTCTATTTTGGAGAAACCTCTAGACCCCTGAATGTTCGAATAAACGAACACAAAAATTACATAAAAAACGACAATTTGAAATTTGCAAACATGCTTGGGACCTTGGTCATAAAATACAGTTTCAAAATTCAGTTATATTACACAAAGAAGAACACAGCACCAAAAGAAAACTAAAAGAGTCAGCTTTAATTTTGTTAAATCAAAACGATTGTATCGCTACTAACTCCGTAGGATTCAGTCGTCCCTGGTTGCCGATGATTAAGGAAGAAATTGCTAATGGTCATGTCCTTGTGAACAATCCCATATTGGGATACCTCATAAGGTTTTTTCCTAGGTTTTCCCTTATGATTTTAATGGGATCACTGAATCAACAAAGTTCTTTTGTAGCATTTTTGTTTTATAACAAAGTCCTAGGAGCGCCATATAAAATTCTGAGGATCTCCCTTTCAAATTCTTCCAATTTGAAAGCAACTATATGATTATATGATCTTTAGAGATTTCTGTGCTACCCTGTATATTACAAATAAAATTCTCTTGGTTACGTCAGAAATCAAATAATACACATTGTCAAATATTTTAATTTACATCTTAGAATTGTGCCTTTTTCTTAACCATTGACAACGGGGTCTGACCTAGACCCCGAAACGTTTGGAATATACAGCAATTTTCTTTAAACTGTGGTGTTATTTCCCAAGACATTCATTCCACTTTATTGCAATTTTTTTTTGTATTCAAATTTTCATTTTAAATGTCATTTTGCTTTGTTCAGTGCATACCGTTAGTGAATTAAGTTCTTGTTAATATTTAAAATGGTTTAGTTGTTTAGTTTTTCAATTTTTTCATTGATGTGTATATGTTTGAAAATGACGCGTAAGCATTGAAATTAATCACGTATTGTGAATAAATCTACTGATACCAAACAAAGTAATTAGTTTCATCGGATCATTACGATTGACTATCACAAAGTAACAGCTTGTACAACTCAATTTTTATAAAATTAGAGCTTATCAAATTTCCTCACAAAACATTAGAATCCAAACACTCCACAAGTGAATCATTTCTCTTTGCTAATGGCGCTCGATATCCGATTCACCTTCTTTTTTTTTAATAAATAATTAATGGACGAGTTGTACACACGAACTGTCTGTCTTGATCTTACCAATAAATTCGTTGTAGCAACCCCAACAAAACTGTCACACGAGATTTGTAGAGGTTAACACCCTTTTAAACGTGTTTGTGTCTCTTCCTCCAAACAAAAACACTAATTTGAAAACGTCGATTAACAATTCATGCGATTGCACAACCTAGTGGGATGTGTACCCCGTCGAATAATAAAAACTACCCACATGCATGCAACAAAAATTCCTGAATTGGCAAAAGGCCGCTTACCAGTATCATTTTTGGGGAAAATGTGTCACCAACTCTCTATATAGTCAAGTTCGTCCACGTTTTCACATCCAAGCATCATTTTGTTTCAGCGAGAGGGCTATCAAGCGTTTTTTTCTCCCCCTGAAGGAAATGCCAGGCTCGCGACCGTGTGTGATTTTCACGCGGTTCAGTCGGGAGGTGAAAAAGACTTTTTGGAGAGAGCGCGATACTGCTCCTACGACACGCCCCGTCAAACTGCCTCCCAGAAACGTTACAGACTGGCTGCCATTGATTTCTCGCGGTTGTGTTTCACTTGGACAACTACCCCATTGTGTGATCGCAGTGGAAGATCGATATTGTGCACATGGAACATCCACGCTGGTGTGTACTCCTCTTTTTGTTTAGAGTTAATGTTTTAATTTGGTTCTGATGACGACAACTTGTAGATATAAATACTGAAAACAAGCTTTCGAAAGGATAGTGGGAAGGAATTCAAACAGTTGACAAATGTTTAATATATATTCTATATCTGAAGATGTTTCATTGATTAATATGATTCATAAACAACAGGTGATAACACTTCGTGTCTTCACGAGAGTTTCCATTAAAACGACAGAATGTCTTAAGTGGGAAACGTTGTTTTAAACGTTCGTCGTATGACATGAAATTTGATTGTGTTTTTTTTAGAAATTCCACTGGAAATAGCAGTTTGAACATTTTGATCATTCAATTTTTTTATTTGGTTAAGCAATATTAAAACAAAAACTTGATTGCCTATAAAAGCTTCTAAATAAATAATTTGGTCAAGCGCGAGTTGGACTCGCATACTTAGGGTTCCTTTAAGATCCTAATATTACAGTTTCAGATAAGCAAGGAATGAGCGCATTTTCTTATTTTTACCCTTATATATTTTAAAGGAAGCGTTTTAAATTTATAAAAAATATACACTTTGATTTTCCACACATAGACTTTATATTTTATCTGCTTCAGGATTCGCTTGATTTTTATCAGAATACATATGTATTTAATTTTCTAATTTGGCTCCCAAAAATTAACATTAGAATTTTATTTTACTATTAAACTTTCAGAAAAGTCTTTTATAATCCACTGTTTGAGTTTTGAAGCTCTATAGATTGGAAGATAAAGGGCAAAATAGGTCAAGTTTTAAATTATAAATTATTAAATCTGTTATTCAAATCATTAAAAAATACGAATAAAATATATAAATATATGTTTAATATTTTTGTTAATATCTTTTAAACAAATGATTTAAAAAATATGATATATTTGTAATTCAGATAATGAGCCTTTTATCTGATATTTTAATGAATCTTTATTCTCCATTTAATTGTATAATTTGTTCCTAAAATTACTATGGGGGTTTTCTAATAATTTATTTTCCGTTTATTTCTATTATTTGAGGGCCAAATAATAGAATTAGGGATTTTTTCATATTTTTCCAATAAACAAAAAAATTTAGGTCTTATATTTTGGGGAATAAGGGGGGGAATGGGTAATTTTTTAAACATATTTGTTTAATATATTTTAAAATATTCATTTTAAAAAAATTAAAAAAATATATTTGTATTCGTTTTAATGAGCCCTGTGATTTGATATATTACATGATCCGTTAGAAACAATTATAATTTTTTATTTTTCATTTAACTATATAATTTGCCCCCAAAATAAATATTAGCGGTTTCTCCTTATTTTTTCAGTAAAGTTCAGGTGAGGGGCTATACCTCCATTTTTTTTTCAAAATTTTCCAGGTCATGGTTTCGGATATAGGGGGAGAGATAGGTAAAATTTTCTATATTTTTGTTAATATCTAATAATTAATAATTAATTTATTTTAAAAATATGAAAAAAGTATATTTGTTTTCGTCACAATGAGCCCTTTCATTTAATATATAACATGATGAGTTAGAAACAATTTTTCTTTTATATTTTCCATTTAATTTTATAATTTGCCCCGCAAAATAAATTTTAGGGGTTTCTCCTCATTTTTTTAGTAAAGGGGCTATAGCTCAATTTTTTTTCAAAATTTTCCAGCTTATGGTTTCTGAGATAATTAATTTATTTATTTTAAAGATAGGAAAAAAATATATTTGTTTTCGTCGTAATGAGCCCTTTCATTTGTTATATAATATGATGGGTTAGAAACAATATTTTACATTTAATTCTGTAATTTGCCCCCAAAATCAAAAGTAGAGGTTTCTCCTTAATTTTCCAGTAAACTTCAGGTCAGAGCCTATACCTCTATTTTTTTCAAAACTTTACATTTTATACTTTCGGTGATAAGGGGGGGAATGGGTAATTTTTGGTATATTTTCGTTAATATCTTTTTAATTAATTTCTTTTTAATTTGAAAAAAATATAGTTGTGTTCCTCAGAATGGGACCTTTCATTTGATATATTACATGATGCGTTTGAAATTTTCTTTATTTTAAAATTTTTATCTAATTCTATAATTTGCCCCCCAAAATTAATATTAATGTTTTCTCCTTATTTTTCATGTAAAGTTCGCGCAACGATCTATATTTCCTATTTTTTTCAAAAATTTTCGCTCAGTAGTTTTGGAGATCAGGGGGGGAACGGTAAATTTTATTAGTTTTTCCCCCAAAAGTACCCCTAAAATCAAAATTTCTTCATTTAAGATATGTACTCCTGATCAGGTCACCAAACTATATACTGATGCAAAATTTCAACCTCTTCCGTCCAGTAGTTTAGGAGAAAATTGCTGTGATGTGACAGAGGCAGAAATCCTGAGTGATTTTATAAGGGTATCCGTATATTGTATATACGGAACCCTAAAAATGCTTCCACACCGGTCTACTGATAATTAACATATGTCTAACAACCAATAGAAAATTTTGTTTTTCCAAGTTTATACAAAAACCGTTTAATTTTGGTATGGGTTGTAACTCGCTGCAATTTACATCAATAAATATAAAGCCATTGACAACGAAGTCAGAATAAACTTTGAAACGTTTGGTTTTCCTTTAATATACGTCGTTTTATTTCGCTTGTGGTGTTATTGCCCAAAAAACATAAAACTAATCAAGGATATGACACAAATAAAGTTTAGAAGACAATTATGGGCTTACTATTCCCAAAGTAAATAGTCTGTCATTACATGAATGATTTACAAATTTTGAATTTTTGTTATTAAATGTTATTTGTTCCGGGTCGTGAAATTTCTAGAAGTCATACCAACATAGAAATTATTACTCTCTGATCATGTAAGCTTATAAACTCCAGATTAAGGATACTTATCAACTGTTGTGTATTTGACGCTGAATTATTTTGTGTATATAAGTTCTAAGGCGATTCAAAACTGACTCTAGTGTCATGTTTGGAAACTAGTTTGGCTATTCCTATTCCTATTTCTAAAGTATGTAAACAATTTTCGTAATTAACATATTTTCAAGTTTTCTTATCCCATTTGCACTTCATTAGACCTTATAAAGGGCTCTAAACGTAATATTAACCTTCACATGTCACATATTATTAACAATGGAATTTTTGCGAAAGGATCAGTAGGATAACAGATTAAGCAAAGCTAAATTACATGTGTGATTTAACATTCACCGCCTACCATATTATTTCTGTGGCACAGAAATGATGACTATAATCTTTTTATTAAAAATGATTTTTTTACGTGTTTCTCTCTTGACATTTTTAACCAGTGAACATTAATAAAACAAGGGATTACATTAGCACGAAATTACGTAAATATATATAAATATACACACTGTACTGTAATTTTTGGGTTTCCTTTGGTTGTTTTGTAATAATTTTACTTTGACAGAGATTAAACTTAAAAAAATACTTTCCTAACATAATTGGCATACATTTTATAATATTTGAGGTTAAAAATTAGAAAGCTCTTTTGTCTGTTTTGGAAAAGTTTACTTGTTGAGCTTAAGTAAGTAAGGAATGTAATTTAATTGTCATACTATCTGTGTCATTTGACATTCACTTCTTGTTCAGTAGCACTTTCCCATATTCAGTTGTATCTCGGTTGTCACTCTGCTTAAATGTGATGCCAATCTGCACATCAAAAGAAAATATACATGATAAAATTTATTTTGCTGACATTTACTAGCGGCAGCTTTTTAACCGACTTAAAGAAGGAGGTTTTCAATTCGTCTGTATTTTTTTTATGTTTGTTCACCGATTACTGGGAAACGGCTGGAGGAATTTCGACCATTTTCCGGGATCCTGTTTGGGGGGATAGCGAACTAGTCCCATATTTTTTTCATTAAAATAGCTTGTACCGTTTCTTAGAAAATAGGTAAAAACTATTTTTACCTATTCTCATATACTCTATGCCTTGGTGGAGGAGCCGATATTATTATAAAATTTGAAAAATTATGTTCGGAACGTGGGACAAATTGCAAAGAGGTTGGATTAGTTCCGTGATATCTCAAAGTGGTCAGAATTTTTTTTCAAATAACATAGTTTGTATCGTTTCTTATATAATGGGGAAAAACTTTTTACCCAGTTTTCTTATATTCTGTGTCTTGGTGGAGTCGCCGGTATTGTAAGATTTGATAGAGTTACTGGTATTAACTATTCGGAACTTGGGGTAAATTGTCAATAAGATGAATTAATCAAAATAAGTGTAAGTTAGTATGAATATACAGTGTGTATTCATAAATTAAGCGATTTCTTTTTATTCATAATTTTCAGAGAAAAAAGTTATTCTTCACAAACAGATTTTTTACATGGTCTAAAACATAAACAGTAATCATTCCATGTCAATTTTTAGTAACTGTAGACAAGGTTTGTCTTCAAAGAGGACTTTCAATTACAAATTAAAGTATCTTCATTTCCAGCCGTGGATTTGCACTAGGGGCAGTCGGGGCTAGCAAGTTTTGTAGGGCGGCAAAATTTATAATTAATTCGTTCAATTAATCTTTTTTTATGAAATTGATAATTCAGGAAATTCAATTAATGCATTATTTGTAAATTATAATTTTGACACTTCAAGTAAAAGTTAATAATACAAGTGGTTTAATTAATTTATTCCTTGAAGACGTGGAATAATATTCGATTTTTAATTTTCTGTAATTAAAGAAATTATTAATTTGTAATATATATATTTATAAATTATAAGTTTGAATAAAATTTCAGTATTGGGGCGGCATTTTTTCCGGTGTTCAGGGGCGCCATTAAGTTAAATCCGACCCTGTTCATTTCTGTTAAGATATAAACTTGTTATCAAATAGAAGTAATCTAATACTATAATAAGATCAAGGTTTATATATATATATATATATATATATATATATGGTTGATGATTTATTCCGGTGTACATCCGTTCGTCTGTATTCGTTTGAAAAATCACTTGACGTTTCGCCAAAATCATATTTGGCTTTCTCAAAAGTTACTTAGTATCTTTTGCGAAACGTCAAGTGATTTTTCAAACGAATACAGACGAACGGATGTACACCGGAATAAATCATCAACCACATATTTCCATCCGTGAAACAGTATACACAATCATATATATATATATATATATATATATATATATATATGGTTGATGATTTATTCCGGTGTACATCCGTTCGTCTGTATTCGTTTGAAAAATCACTTGCCGTTTCGCCAAAATCATATTTGGCTTTCTCAAAATATATATATATATATATATATATATATATATATATATATATATAATAAGTATGTATATATGTAATTGAGTTCTGGAAAAAAGGCTCTAACGATTTCGATGAAATTTTCCAATTTAGAAGTTTCAATGGATAGGGTCTTATATTTAGGAAAATCGTTTTGCAGACAATTTAAATAATTAATAAAGTTATTGACAGTTTGCGACAATCAAGATAGCTAATTTGTAATTTAAAGGTGTTCAATACAGGGTGATTTGATAACCTACGTAAGAGTGAGATTCGTCTTGTAAAAATTCTTTCAATACAGGGTGATTTGAGAGTGAAACTGCTCTTGTAATCATTTTTTCAATACAAATTGTATTTGTTTGTTCCGAACAAGTAATTATTTAATGCCTCCCTCATGTTTCCCTATTATTACATTTTTACACCTGGACATTTCAAGTTTTCAAAGTAATAAAATTGCCAAGGCAGGCGATTTTAGGATAAGTAAAATCTTATGAATTGGCATATTAATTTCACGCATATAAATATAAATTTGTGGTGTAAAAATAAAATTATATAGGGTAGTTATTAAAATGTTAGGAGATCCATAATATTCGCTATGCAAGATGGTTAAAATATAACGTCGAATTTAATTATAGCATACAGGATGGTTGGTAAAAAGCAAGAAAAAAATAATTATATAAGGTAGCTCATAGCAGTTGGAAATTAATGGTAGCTGACATACAGGGCGGAGTACAAATATTGTTATGAAGGTTGGTTAAAAAATGTTAATAGAATGTTACAGCTGTAGGATAACTCATTAGCAATTACAGCCAATGCATCACTGAAAATTGTAAAATAAATACATTAAAAAAACAAAAACCGACTTCAAAAAAAAAATTAACTAAAAAGCATGAAATAATATTTTGCTACAATTAAACACTGTTTATGAAGTCGGTTCCAATGTGAACAGCCAAGTTGGGAAGTACAACAATCAATGTACCTCACAAATATTTTCACTTTCGCTTGGCACCGGCTTCATAAAAAGTATTTAATTATAGAAAAATATTATTTCATGCTTTTTAGTTATTTTCTTTTGAAGTCGGTTTTTGTTTTTTTTTTTTAATGTATTTATTAGTGGGAACATTTGTTGGGCCGAGTAGAGAGTAGTAGAGTAGATATAAGAAAAGAAATGAGGTTTAATTTACTTTGAATGTAATAACACCCTAGCCATATTATTGGATCTTTTGATTTGAATAGTGAAATTTATCTAGGTTTTCTACAAAACCATCTGCCAAATATGGTAGAAGCTGTGCCATTAAACATTTTACTGATACTATGGTAGCAAAATAACGGTTGCCCTGCTCATTAAGCCCGTCTATCTGCAATAATATATGAACCAAGAGTATGCAAACCATTAGATCGGGGTGCATTGGTTCCATTTTATGGCCATTACGCTCTCCCGATTTAAACTCATTGGTATTTTTTACTGGAATTACCTGAAAGATAAGATTTATTCGAAAAGCATATCAACAATTGGTGAGTCGTAGATGCTGCTAAACACATCTGTTCGCGACGTTATGCACAATTGGTGAAAAGGTCGTTTGTAAGACGATGTTGTATTACGTTGTATGTATATGTATATATGTTTGAATCTTGCAGACGTTTCGGCAAGATCTCACTTGGCATTATCAATGCGTTGTCAGGTAATAGTCTATTACAATTTAAATTTGAGAACAGAGCAAACAAAATTAAAATTTTCTTTCTTTAAGTTCAAATTCCACATATAAACGACCATCTTGATGACTATATATAGACTCTTTCTGTTCATGGCAGTTTTCTATACACAGGAAGGAATAGGTTTTCACATCAATGAGATTATCGCAAAAGTCAACCTGTCAAAGCTGTTTTGCAGTTAATATTACCTCAATTATGAGGCTTCAACGACGAAATAGATTTCCTCATTTCATAAAATCCATTGAATGGCTTTTAGTCAAAATCGATATTCAATTTGGGCTCAAAACAAGAGTAGAAGGTCTTGGAAACAACACTTACACAAAGAACTCTACGAACAAAAGAAAAACAAAGGCATTAAAATCGTGACGCATTCCGCTTTTCCTCTTTATATTTACATTGGAGATTTTCCTTAACTTCGCCTTAATCGCCGATATAGGATTTACGTCACGAAGAATTTTAGAAAGGAAAACAAGGCAGATTTTCCTGGAATAAACGATGGTGATTTATTGGTTCATTAATAAAGTCAAAGTTTTCGTAAAGTTAAAATCCCAATCAAAATTTTTTAATAAGGTTTCCTCCGAATTGTTCAGGATTTTACACAAGAGTCTTACAAGAGCACTTGATTCGGTGGTTTTGTTGTTTAAAATTTTATTTTTTACTATACTATGATAAAATTGTAGTTGTCTGTTTGTTTGTTTGCTTGTTTGTTTGTTTGTTTGATTGTTTGATTGTTTGATTGATTGTTTGTTTGTTTGATTGTTTGTTTGTTTGATTGTTTGATTGTTTGTTTGTTTGATTGCTTGCTTGTTTGTTTGTTTGTTTGATTGTTTGATTGTTTGATTGTTTGGTTGTTTGATTGTTTGATTGTTTGATTGTTTGATTGGTTGATTGTTTGATTGTTTGATTGTTTGCTTGCTTGTTTGTTTGTTTGATTGATTGTTTGTTTGTTAGCTTGTTTGTTTGTTTGATTGTTTGTTTGTTTGATTGTTTGATTGCTTGTTTGTTTGTTTGTTTGTTTGATTGTTTATTTGTTTGATTGTTTGATTGTTTGATTGTTTGATTGTTTGATTATTGGATTGTTTGATTGTTTGATTGTTTGTTTGTTTGCTTGCTTGTTTGATTGATTGATTGATTGATTGTTTGTTTGTTTGTTAGCTTGTTTGTTTGTTTGTTTGTTTGATTGTTTGTTTGTTTGTTTGATTGTTTGATTGCTTGATTGTTTGTTTGTTTGATTGTTTGATTGTTTGATTGTTTGATTGTTTGATTGTTTGATTGTTTGTTTGTTTGTTTGTTTGATTGTTTGATTGTTTGATTGTTTGATTGTTTGATTGTTTGATTGTTTGATTGTTTATTCGTTCGGGTATCACCTAAGAACTACTAAACTGATTTTGTTGAATCTTACTTTGTTGCAAAGCCTAGAGCTTTACTTAATATCTGGTACACATTTTATTTTTCTACATTGAGAGAAACGGTAGATATACAAAAAAAAACTTCTACGATGTTGGGTAACACACAGTTACTCGGCTGTTCGACCGCACGCACCAAATATTTGATCCTTGCATCAGCTTAGTTTTAATTCAAAATTCGGAATATGCCAAACTGATATATCAAGCGTAATTTTACAGGGATTTCCATATATATGATAGGTGAAACATAGAGCGGAGTAGAATTACATTACTTAAGGGGGAGTGGAATTAGTTATAAGGTGTTATTAAAAAAGTTATATTGGGTGGGCCCGAAATAGTTGCATATACCGGGTGCTTAAAAAGGAGGTTAAATTTATAACAAATTCTGTATAACAAAATGGTATATTGTTTCGCTCATATTATCATGATTCTAAAAAAAATTGAAATACAATAGAAAGCACTTTTTAAGACATGTTGTATAATTTGAATATGAGAACTCGTTTAGAAATTGAGTGGTTCCAACATGATGGAGCACCTGCTCATAACTCGTTATTAGTAAGACAACATTTAGTTAATATCTATCTAAACTCTTGGATATGAAGAAATGGCCCACGCGAATGGCCACCCGGGTCTCCCGATTTGGCAGTTATAGACTTCTATTTATACAGTGCGCTAAAAAACGAAACTTCATGGCTAACTACGTTAAAAGTGAAAATAAGAGAGAAAAGCATCCATAACTCCGTTATTTTTATGAATAACTATATCGACTATTATATCGTTGAAAAGCTATAAAAATGTCCGATTTTTTGGCGTCATAGCCAACTATGCTTTCCATTCAAAAAAAGATAAGTTTGTGACATATCTCGAAAACGAGAGCTGTCACGCAAACGAGGACATGACAGTCGTATTCGGGATACAATTCCCTTCAATTTTGATTTTTACACAGCTTTTTTATAAAATTAAAAACAAAGGAGCTAGAGGGATTTGACTAAATCGACAGAATTTCGTATTTTCAAAATATCTAGTAAGCCATGACTTTTTACAAAAATCCGAACGTGTCATTAAATTGGCCAGTAAAACTGCAAATCTTTCCCAATTTAACCATTGCTCTATCTCTGGTAGTTTCCGAAATCCCCATACTGATCATCAAAAAAAACTCAACTTGTATATTGGCCACCCAATATTAACAGCTAAATCTGAATTTTCTAGAAAGATGCCAAGAAGTCTTGGAAGGAACTGGAATATCTATCATCCATTAGTTTATTAGACTGGAATTAAAATATGCTGTCATAGTAGGTATAATTAATCTTTGTTATTAGTAGTTACTTTATTTCCTGCTCAGTTTGGCAGAAATCAACCCAACCAAATGAAATTCCTCTTATCCAGATTCCTTAAACGAAAAACTCGGTCACTTTTAAATAAACTGCATACCGGGAAAGCAATATCGTTAAACTGTTCTTCTTCTTCCTATCTTAACAGCTTCGAGTTTATGCGATCTGAATACTTCATGGACTGCAATTTATCTTCTCATAAACACTTTGGTGCTTTTACGCGAAATCGATAATGGATATTTCTCTTTCACTCTACCAACGAAGTATTCGACGGTTGAAAGATATAAAACTCGACACAGCGAGACAAATAAAAGCTAAGATATCCTGACAGAATCCTACAATGGCGACCTCTTGTTTTTCTCGCTAGAATTTAATGACGCATTTCTTGAACTCAAATGCCCACTTCCCGATGATTATCCCAGCCGATTCTAGGGTGTTATTATGCTAGCATGTAAAACGCTGTAAAGGAAATCTTGGGTTAAGGGTTGCAGTCATACATTAATTGAAAAGTTCGTACCTACTTTTAATTAAGAGGGTAATGGACTATCGCTTTTTTAATGAAGCTTACTGTTATTTGTTTTTGCCGCTATATTTCCTGCTGCATTTTTAGGTCAAATATTGTTGTATACGCCTTTGGCTAATTATACCAGTATTCAACTAATTTACATTATTACTTACATTCAATGACAAACTTGTATCAATACGTCAACTTAACCTCAAAAAACGATGTGAAGGGATGTACTGACTCAAGGCCCTCGAGTTCTACAGTATACAAGCTCACGTAACTCACCAACAGCAGAATTATCAAAAGTCTTTCTAGCAATCATCCAACTTTTGTCAAAATAACCGAATCCACGGAATTTGGGTTCGACGTTGAAAACCTCGAAAAACGAACGTACCATTAGACAAATCTCTCGACATATTGAGAAAGAAACTTACTGAGAAATTATGATGGAGAAGACGCAGCTGTCTATAGATTCAATTCTTGACTTCCTACAATGTTGCATCAATAACTACTACTTTCAGGAGCAGGATCGGTTCTTCGTGCAAGAAGATCGTCAACATCTACATGGCATGGTTCGAAAAACATATACTGAAAGGGTACGAGAAACAACCAACCTCTGGTTCAGGTATGTCAACGACACTTCCATTATTTGACAAAACGGAGAGAGAAAGAACTATAGGCATTTCTGGAGAATTTAAACTAATCACAACCATCCAGTAGATTCACCATGGAGAAGGAAGAGATTTGGTGCCTAGCATTCACTGATATAAGGTACCAAAGGCCTAGGACCAGTATTGACACAAAAGTCTATAAGAAGGCTATACATACAAGGCTATACCTACACTGCAATTCTGAGCACCTATCAGTATTGAAAACTGGCTTGACGAGGATACTGCCGTGCCTACAGATAAGACAATCAGCTATATTTGACATTTATTATTGTTGAAAATTAAAGCTATTTTCTTTATTGTAGTCCTGCCAAAAACATTCAGATTTCAAAAACATTAACCAAAGATACTAAATGATCCAATATGAGGCAATCCTGCAAAAATCACGAAGGATTTGGAAATTTGTTAAGGAAGAGAACTGTGAAGGAATGCTCCAAACATTCTGTAGGATAGAAAACGATATTATGCTAGGTGGAGCTCAAGTATGCCGGCAGATTACACTTGGGTGTAGTAAGTAGTTTTAGCCCTACAAAGCCATCTCTACAGCACTCGCAGTACACAAAGGCGTTGTAACTTAAAAATGCGTGCAGAGCACGAAGAATGAGCCCAGTTTAAAATCGCGTAGGATATATTAGAGCTAAAGTACCCTTGATACGCTGTCAGTAATGTGCCTCTAGATACATTTTTTGACAGGCTCCTTATAAGAAAAGTTATTTTACATAACTTGGAGCTATGAAAATTAACATGGGCTTCCTAGGTCAATCTAAGATCAAGGTAAACCCCTAAGAACTTGACTGATGCATCACTTTCTGGGATTGATGGTGAATTCTCTATTTCAGGTTGTTTGATTTGATTCCACTGCAATATTGGGTCTGAAGGGTATGACGGGTTGAAGGCTCGGGAATTTAACCCAGCCCTCAAGGACTCTGGAGGTCCTAAGACAAATATAGCTATATACAGATATATATCCACATATTTAGAACTATATCATTCAACGTATGACACCCATTTCGAACCAGGAGTTCTCGTCAGATACGCTTCCTTGAATGGCAAGTTCTAAAGTGAAATACTTGGATGTAATACACAACAGTACGACAACAATCAGTGTATTGAACCTAATAGATGTCGGTGATATCTACCGTCTAGTGAGTAATTTAAGTATATGAAGGCATACTATGCTATAACAATAAACAAATATAGCTAGTTGGGATAGTATTCCCGAAGAATACACCACCTTGGTGAATCAATGTCAAATTTAGGAAAAAAAACTTTGTTTTTAGCATTATAAGTTAATTTAATAGCTAATATTGCCTGGTGACCAATAAAAACATCCCCCAAGTCTTAATTGTCATCTATGTACCATGCATTCAAACAAATAAGAACAACTCGTCATCTATACTCCTGGAAAGGATTAAACCAATGTCCAAGTGCTTCTTGGGAAATAACATCACAGTTTAAAGAAAATTGCTGTATATTCCAAACGTTTCGGGGTCTAGATCAGACCTCTACTTTTAATTTTGGGGGCCAATTACAGAATTAAATGGAAAATATAAAATTAAAATTATTTCTAACCCATCATGTTATATATGAAATGAAAGGGCTCATTACGACGAAAACAACTATATTTTTTTCATATTTTTAAAATAAATTAACAAAAATATAAAAAAATTTACCCATTCCCCCCCCTTATCTCCGAAACCATAAGCTGGAAAATTTTGAAAAAAAATGGAGGTATAGCCCTCACCTGAACTTTACTGGAAAATTAAGGAGAAACTCCTAATATTTATTTTGGGGGGCATATTATAGAATTAAAAGGAAAATTAAAATTAAAATTGTTTCTAACTTATCATGTTATATATCAAATAAAAGAGCTCATTATGACGAAAACAAATATAATTTTTTCATATTTTTAAAATAAATTAATTAAAAGGTATTAACAAAAATGTAAAAAAATACCCATCCCCCCCTTATCTCCGAAACCATAAGCTGGAAAATTTTGAAAAAAAATGGAGGTATAGCCTCTTACCTGAACTTTACTGGGAAATTAAGGAGAAACCCCTAATATTAATTTTGGGGGGAACAAATTTTAGAATTAATAGGAAAATTAAAATTAAAATTGTTTCCAACCCATCATGTTATATATCAAATGAAAGGGCTCATTATAACGAAAACAAATATATTTTTTTCATATTTTTAAAATAAATTAAATAAAAGATATTAACAAAAATATAAAAAATTTTACCCTTCCCCCCCCTTTATCTCCGAAACCAAAAGCTGGAAAATTTTGAAAAAACAATGGAGGTATAGCCCCTCACCTGAACTTTACTGAAAAAATAAGGAAAAACCCCTAATATTTTGGGGGGGGGGCAAATTATAGAATTAAATGGAAAATATAAAATTAAAATTGCTTCTAACCCAGCCTGTTATATATCAAATAAAAGGGCTCATGATGAAGAAAACAAATATATTTTTTCCATATTTATAAAATAAATTAATTAAAAGATATTAAAAAAAATATAAAAAAATTTACCCATTTCCCCCTTTATCTCCGAAACCATAAACTGAAAAACTTTGAAAAACTGAAAGTATAGCTCCTCACCTGATCTTTACTGGAAAAATAAGAAGAAACCCCTAATATTAATTTTGGGGGGCAAATTGTAGAATTAAATGGAAAATAAAAAATTATAATTGTTTCTAACGGGTCATGTAATATATCAAATCCCAGGGCTCATTATGACGAATAGGTACAAATATATTTTTTTAATTTTTTTAAAATGAATATTTTCAAAATATATTAAAAAATATTTTAAAAAAATTACCCATTCTCCCCGTTATTCCCCAAACTCTAAGACCTCTTTTTTTTTGTTTATAGGAAAAATATGAAAAAACATACCCAATTTTATTATTTGGTCTCCAAATAATAGAATTAAACCGAAAATAAATTACTAGAAAAACCCCATATTAATTTTAGGGACAAATTATACAATTAAATGGAAAATAAAGATTCAATTTTCAAACGGATCATGTAATATATCAGATAAAAGGCTCATTATATGAATTACAAATATATCATATTTTTAAATCATTTGTATAAAAGATATTAAAAATATTAAACATCGACTTAATTCCCACTTTAGAAACTACACTATTTAAAATTTGAAAAATATATTTTATTTATATTTCTAAATAATTTGAATAACAGATTTAATAATTTATAATTTAAACTTTGATCTATTTTGCCGTTTTTCATCCAATCTAAAGAGCCTCAAAACTCAGACAGTAGATTATAAAAGGCATTTCTGAAAGTTTATTAGTAAAATAAAACTCTAATGCTCCTTTTTGGGGGCCAAATTAGAAAATTACATACATATGTATTGTGATAAAAATCAAGCGAATCCTAAAGCAGATAAAATAAAAAGTCTATTTGTGGAAAATCAAAGTGTATATTTTTTATAAATTTAAAACGCTTCCTTTAAAAGATATGAGGGTAAGTATAAGAAAATGCACTCATTCCCTGCTTGTCTAAAACTGGAATATTCGAATCTTGAAGGTGGTACGGAACCCTAAGTATGCGAGTCCAACTCGCACTTGACCAAATTATTTTTATGTAATTTTTGTGTTCGTTTATTCGAACATTCAGAGATCTAGAAGTTTCTCCAATATAGAATTTATTACATTCACACGGGATTTTATAAATGCAATTTTTTGTATTTTGAGTTGTGTTATTTGGTTTGGTTTTTGATATAATTGATTTTAGTGTATTTCTTGTCTTAAATGATGTTTTGATATTATATCTGTATTATTATAGTTATTGTATTAATGTGATTATCTTGGGAGTCAGTGTTGCTTGGTGAAGTTTGATGTTGGTTGTTAGGGATTGTTTGGTATTCCATTTTGTTTAACTCGTTATTAATAACTTCACCACTTAGGAGCGCCACATAAAATTCTGAAGATCTCCCTTTCAAATTTTTCCAATTTGAAAGGAACTTAATGATTATATGATCTTTAGTAATTTCTGTGCTACCCTGTATATTACAAATAAAATTTTCTTAGTTACGTCAATAATCAAATAATACACATTGTCAAATATTTTAATTTACATCTAAGAATAGGCACAATTTTAATATGTAGTTTCTTAACCATTGACAACGGGGTCTGATCTAGACCCCGAAACGTTTGGAATATACAGCAATTTTCTTTAAACTGTGGTGTTATTTCCCAAGAAGCACTTAGGCATTGAAAAATATGCCACAAGTATCATTCAGAAAACAACAGGATTAGACCAAATTGTAGAACGCAGTACGTCACTCCTCATTATTTTTTTGCTACGCAATGGTCACTGTGCCCTTGGAAATAAATTGCCGCCTTAATTCCACACTATTTTTTCCATATCCCATTATTCATGCGTCAATCAAACGTGCCAAAGCTAACACCGCCGAACGCTTTCATGCTATAATTGAAGAGAATGCAAACTGAAAAGATCAAACGCAAATTGTCGTGCATTGTGAGGAAAATTGATGTTCGTCCGACACCTCGGCTCGTGTCAGACCAGAACAAATAACTTTTGAGACAAATAACGAAGTGTTAAATAAATTGCTTGTAAAAAGACAGAGGATGGAAAATTGCTTCGGGGCAGTGAAAATTTTTGTTCTTTCTTTGGTCGTTATTGATTTGTAGTTTTGCGACGGATGGCCAGCTATCATGGAAAAGTTGAAAAATAGTAAATGTCTCTGGAATTATTAGAGATACCAAAATGAAATCTGGAAGGTGGATTGCCTATTTGTTTCCAAATTTTTTTACAATTTTGAGCTTCCTGTTTTACCCGAAGTAATGTCGATTTTAAAATTTGCAATGAAACATTCTGTATAGTATTTTAGTTTCTGATAAAACATTTTATTGCGAATACAAAAATATCGAGTTTGATATTGTTTACTTCAATACCTACCGAGATATTAACAGAAAAGTAACTAAGGAAAGGAAAAATTCGATGGTAGCTAAACTCAGTTCAGATTTCATTTACGCCCGATATAAACAAACCGCTCGGTTAGGATTTGTATTTCTATTGGCCAATCGGTGGCATTATACCGTCACAGCCAACAGCACTGCTTGTTCCATAGTCGAATACACATGCGTTTGTTTAAATCAGGCGCAAATTAAATCTGAATCCAAATTTAGTAGTCCATGAAATTCATTGCAGAAGTGACAGTAGTTGTCAAAATAAGTTACTAGTTTTTTTTATTTGAACGTAAAAAGATTGTATTGTTTTAATTTGATCGTAAAATGGCCGAATTAAGTGAAAGAGAAAGAATAGAAATATTAATGATGATTGGGTATGGGGAGAGGAAAAGGACGCATCAAGAAGTTTGTGACCTTTTTAATATTGTTCATCCGAATACACAAATATCCCGTTCAGTAGTGACGAAAACTTTACGAAGGTACAACACAAGTGGAACAGTTAGCAATTTACCAAAAAGTGGACGGTTAAAAAGTGCAAGTAATGAAGGTGTAGCTCAAAATTTTGCTATATCTTTGGAAGAAAATCCTCACTTATCTACTACCGACCTCGCCAATATGCATGGAATTAGCCGTCGTTCAGTAGGAAGGATATTAAGGCGAGAAAAATATCATCCATACAAAATTCGCCTCGTTCACGAACTCTCCGAAAACTATTTCGACAGACGTTTGCAATTTTGTGAAACGATGATGGATATTTGCAACCGTGATAATTTTGTAAGAAATGTGGTGTTTTCAGACGAGGCTACATTTTGTTTAAATGGTACGGCTAATCGACATAACTGCCGCTACTGGTGGCAAAGTAATCCTAATTGGGTACAAGAGGCTCATACACAACATCCCCAAAAATTGAACGTTTGGGCCGGCATTTGTAACAACAGAATCGAGGAACCCTTCTTCTTACAAGAAACTTTAAATGGGAATAGGTATTTACAGCTCTTGGAGACACAAGTTATTCCGGCATTGGAGGTAAATGGACAATTACCAAATAATATCTGGTTTCAAGAGGATGGAGCACCACCCCATTATGCTCGCATTGTTCGAGATCATTTAGATAGGACATTTCATCACAGATGGATTGGAAGAAGGGGTACTTATGAATGGTCCCGACCTTAATCCACTAGACTATTTTCTGTGGGGTTCTTAAAGTCTAAGGTTTATGTTGATACACCAAATAATTTGCAAGAATTAGCTGCAAGAATAACTCAAGACATCCAGAGAATTGCATCAGAAGGAATAGCTAATTTTAATAGAAAATTTAAAAACCGGTTTGCTTATTGTCAAGAAGTAAACGGTGCTCAATTTGAACATCTAATACATTAAGTTTAGTTAAGTTAAATTTTAATGTTTTGAAAATCACTTAGATTAAGTTAATAATTTATTATTATTAATTTCTTTAATGGATATTAGATTTTTCCTTTCCTTAATTACTTTTCTGTTAATATCTCGGTAGGTATTGAAGTAAACAATATCAAACCCGATATTTTTTTATTCGCAATAAAATGTTTCATCAGAAACTAAAACACTATACAGGGTGTTTCATTGCAAATTTTAAAATCGACATTACTTCAAGTAAAACATAAAGTTCAAAATTGTAAAAAATTTTGGAAACAAATAGGCAATCTACTGCAGTATCCACCTTCCAAATTTCATTTTTGATATCTCTAATAATTTCAGAGATATTTGCTTGGTTCTACACATTTGCTCATCACTCTATATACGAAGTAATCGCCAGATAATTGAAGACATTTATTTTTTGAAAGACTTTTATCAAGATAGTTTTTAGTATACATTTTTTAATTATTTTGCATGAAAACTTGCTGAATTGCTTTATTTTGTTCTCGAAACATGTTAGTTTCATAACAAACTTGATGGAATAAATTAAAATGAACAAAAGTGTTAGAACATTCAATTTTACACTGCAAAAAACGCATGTTTCTTTAAATAAATCATTTGTAACAAATAATTTGGTCAAGTGTGAGTTGGACTCGCATACTTATGGTTCCGTACTAACTTTGAGATTTGATACAATAAATCAAAGTATACAGGGTGTTTTTTTTTGATGATCACTATAAGGATCTCGGAAACTAGAGGAGATAGAATAATGGTTAAATTGGGAAAGATTTGCAGTTTTACTGGCCCAATTTAATGACACGTTCGGATTGTTGTAAAAAGTCATGGCTTACTAGATATTTTGAAAAAACGAAATTCTGTCGATTTAGTCAAATCCCTCTAGCTCCTTTAATTTTGATTTTATAAAAAAGTGTAAATATCAAAATTGAAGGGAATTGTATCCCGAACATGATTGTCATGTACTTGTTTGCGTGACAGCTCTCGTTTTCGAGATATGACACAAACTTATCTTTTTTTGAATGGAAACCATAGTTGGCTATGACCTCAAAAAATCGGACATTTTTAGAGCTTTTCAACGATATAATACTCGATATAGTTATTTATAAAAATAACGGAGTTATGGATGCTTTTCTCTCTTATTTTCACTTTTAACGTAGTTAGCCATGAAATAGATTGATTTATTAATACCTATTCCAAAAAACGTTGAAAGATTTTTTTTGTTAGGTATATCAGATATACCGAAAAAACAAAATAAGTAGGTACTTACTAAAAACTTAAGAAATTAAAGTACGTAATAATGGTAACAATTTATGTTCGAAAAGTCCACCATTGTTATTTAAACAAAAATTACTTCTTTTTAAGATCGACATTACCGCTTTCCTCACAGACCGCCTATCAATTTCTTCAATTGCTTGTAATACCGTTTCCTTTAAGTCACCAGCTGTCTCATATTTTCTTTTGTATACTTTGTTTTTTAGCGCACCCCATAAATAGAAGTCTATAACTGCCAAAGCCGGGGTGGCCATTCACATGGGCCATTTCATCCTATCCAAGAGTGTGGATAGATATTATCTAAGTGTTGTCTTACTAATAACGAGTTATGAGCAGGTGCTCCATCATGTTGGAACCACTCAATTTCTAAACGAGTTTTCAAATTCGAATTATGCAACATGTCTTGAAAAGTGTATTGCAAGAAAGTAAGTGATTCGTCATAGATAAAAGGCCACAGAATAGTAGACCCTTTGAAACCACATTAAAACCAAATTTTATCTGGGGTCGTCTTTGTTCTATATGGAAAGGGTTTTCTTCATTGCCAAAACATTTATTTATGCTGCTTCGTTGATTTGATTACGTTCCTTTGGTGGTTTAGTAAAAGATCCATATCTGCGTAAACTATCGTAAAGCATCTTAAATATACATAAAGCAAGTTGACGACGATTAAAATATCTGTGAAAGTATTTCTCAGCTGCACGAACTGAATTTTTATGGCATATGATATAACATTCCCCTATATTCAGTTTTTCTTCGTTAGAATATTCCATTTTATCACGAAAATTTGTCAATATCGACTGTCAGTTCAGCACTACTAATGGAATTACTCTCAAATGAGGAAACGTCAAAGTAAAAACAATCTTTTTCATGGCTACCTACGTTAAAAGTGAAAATAAGAGAGGAAAGCATCCATAACTCCGTTATTTTTATGAATATCAATATCTAGTATTATATCGTTGAAAAGCTCTAAAAATGTCCGATTTTTTGAGGTCATAGCCAACTATGGTTTCCATTCAAAAAAAGATAAGTTTGTGTCATATCTTAAAAACGAGAGCTGTCACGCAAACGAGGACGTGACAATCATATTTGGGATACAATTCCCTTCAATTTTGATATCTACACTTTTTTTATAAAATCAAAAACAAAGGAGCTAGAGGGGTTTGACTAAATCCACAGAATTTAGTTTTTTCAAAATATCTAGTAAGCCATGACTTTTTACAAAATTCCGAAAGTGTCATTAAATTGGGCCAGTAAAACTGCAAATCTTTCCCAATTTAACCATTGCTCTATCTACGCTAGTTTCCGAGATCCCCATACTGATCATCAAAAAAATGAGTGACAAACGAAATTAATTTTAAGGGCTTCTCCTTATTTTGCCTGTAAAGCTAAGGTGAGGCCCTATATTCTCATTTTTTTCAAAATTTAGGTAACAACATTATTGCAACTTCTACTAATTAAACACTACAAAGCTCAATTAACAGTTTATTAATAACTTAAATTGTTATTTGCCATGGTAAGCAGATTTTTGTAGTTTTTGGCCTGTTAACTTAAAGAGGAGAGTAATTTTGAACCTTTATTTACTCGAAAACCATTGAAAATATCGATTTGGCAAAAATAATATTTTTTACGTAAAAATTAAATAAAGAGAAATTCAGGTCGAAAACCCCCTTCATCAACCTAAGTAGGACGCTTATGATAAACCTATATAATATATAAGTAATCTCCAATATTTCCAGTATTACAAATTAAGTTACTACAGGAAGATTTGCAAAATTACATAATCAACATAGTATATATTTTTTTCTTCTATACCTAAATACTAATTTCAAGATTTCAAGAAGTTGATGGTCATAGTGTAACAATGTTAAAAACCTTTTGACATATTGTCTATAAATTTTATAAACATCATTATTCCTTATCATTTTACAACAATTAACTTAACCTAGAAGCAAGGCATCATTCAATGTACTTTAAATATTTGCAGTTCCTTAGTTTGAACTGCTGTCGCTTTGGTAAACAAACTACGACAAGCAAATATTTATTTAAAACTCCGAGTAAAAACACCAGCCTATAAATGTATAAATAAATAATATCTTTTGTAAGAAACGTGATTAGCTGTATTTGAATATGGCAACAGGTATTTAATTTAACTTTTTCTTACATTTAATATTACTCTAGGGAAAAAAAATATATAACCGACTTCTACCTATAACTAAAAAGCTAAAAATAAATATAACAAAATACAACTCTAGCATATAAATAACACATTCAATGTTGTTAGGTACCTACCCAGGAAGTAAAAAATGTAAACATTAAAAGATTCTCATTCTGTACAAATTAATTACCTACCAATCTAGTATATTTTGAAGCCGGTGCCAAACAAATCCAAAATATTTCATTGCGTACTTATCTACTAATTCATCAAACTTGATTGTTGCTTGGCACCGTCTTCAAAAATATACTAGATTGGTAGGTAATTAATTTGTACAGAATGAGCACCTTTTAATGTTTACATTTTTTACTTCCTGCGTAGGTACCTAACAACATTGAATGTGTTATTTATTTGCTAGAGTTGTATTTTGTTATAATTATTTACATATTTTTAGTTATAGGTAGAAGTCGGTTATATATTTTTGAAAAATATTTTATTTTCAACTTTTTAGTTTTTTTGAACTCAGGTAGTTTTCATTCTATATTTTTTGTTTTGTATGTATAACCTTAATAGACAGAACCAGGTAACATCGAAAGGCTCAACATTACACAATGATACTTTCTCATTTAAATTGACAGGTAATTCTTTACGAACAAAATGTACTAGTACGCGTTGACTTAATAAGCCCAAAATATATTTATGCTTTATGGACTACGCCATGTAACCTTTTTTCAACTTTTTTTGACAACCCTGTATAACTATAGATAATTAGACTCCAACCTATGTACCAACCATCCTGTACATACGACTGCCCACAGACAAGCATAAATTTGTTAGCTGCCTTCTGTAAACTATAGGACGGAGTATAATCCATCCTATATTTACGGAGTCAAATCCGACCTATATTTCAACCATGGTATATAACTGCTTGTGGGCTACCCCATAAATTATTTCCTTTTTAACATTTTATGTTATCGCCCTGTGTAACATTAATTCCTCTCCACACTTTATGAAACTTCTTATGGGCTATAAAAGAAATAATTTTTTAATCACACTGTATAAATATAATTCAACTCCAGCATATATTTCAACCATTCTGTATATGATTTGCTTATGTCCACATCATATAACAGTTTTTTAATCACCCTATATAATTTTAATTTCACATTTTTTTCAACATTTTTATACGTTTTTTACGTCCAGTTCACCCTATATTCCAACCATCCTGTATATACGGCTGTCTACCGACCACTATCATTCTAGTCCGTCTTATATTTCAATCTTCATATAAATGTAACTCCTTCTATCACTTTAGTTTGTGATTTTGTTTGCTATAACTAAACACCCTGTCTATAAGCCACCAAACACCAGTTTAAAGTTTGACATGTGTTGTCACTGAATTTTCTATTAGGCCGGGAGAATGTGACAACCAAAAGTACCGTCTTCGCAAAATGGAAAAATTTGCATTTAAATAGGTATTTACCTGGTATACAAACAAAGTAGCTTAGTACTCATTGATTTAAGGAGCCGAAACTACTATTGTTTACTACCTATATGCTTGAGATGTACACAGAAAAAATTCAAATTAAAACTTCCAGTGCCTAAAATTACTGCACTATTACGTTGGAATTAAAATCTTTATGAAGAAATGTCCGTTATGTCATTTCGATGAAATTTTTGATAAGAATTTTAGAATTTTCGGCGATTTTCTGCAAAACTGCAAGTTGCACGTCTCCAGAAAAGTATATAAGATCACCTAAGGATCTTCCTTAATAGATTAAACGTTAAAAAACTATACACATCCATAAGGAGTTATCAAAAAATCCACTAAAATATTAGGGATATTGGTCGATTTCCATGCACGCATGTGTTCATTCACAAATTTTATCACTTTACCAATAGAATTCTTTTCCAAAGTTTGAAGTTTCACCAATCCGAATATATACTCTATTAAACAAGACCATATTCGTTCAAAACGGTGCACCACAGGAGAAGAAATCAGGTAACATACATACAAAAAAAAGCGAAAAAATACGCGACGAATTGATAACCTCCTCCTTTTTGGAAGTCGGTTAAAAACTCAGTAATATCGAAACAGCTAATCGCTTCTCTCCCTCCATTCAGTTCAACGCTCACTGTAAACTGCCCGCCCAATAAGTCAATCGTGCTTAAATAGGTATCGCCGAAAATACGAGAAATCGATGGTCACTTCACGAATGGGAAAGTGTCTTAGGTATCAACAGAATCGCTCGGGACTCTCGTTTTTGCTCTTGTTTTTAAATTCGACTGATTTTATTATTGTATTTCTAATTTTTTTTATTAGATTATGGATCTAATTTTAAGATAGCATAGACAGAAATAAAAAATATGGGAATAATAAAATACTGGAATCAAATTGCAATAAACTAATTATTACTAATCTATACTGTGTTCACAAATTTGATACAAATCTTCCATTAAGTTTGTGATTCTTGTCCGATACGCATCATTTTTCCAACAAGCGTCATACACCTCCTTCCTATCTTCTAAATAAAATTTATTTGCCAAGTCTTCGTCGTTTATTAGTTGTTCAATAAATGTTTTAGGCAAGAGCAAGATTTGAGAAAATATTAAAGACTGAACAACAGCTATTGATCGACAGTAATTAATACTTTCATGAAACTTTTCTTTTGTATAAAACTCATTTATGTCAACGTTGTACATGTTTAAATTTTCTTTTAAGTTTTCATAATAAACATTCACAATATCGTTCATATGTTTGGTCCTTAGTTCTTTATCTGTATTTATATAAACCATAAACAGAAAATCTACCGCTGGTGGGCAATACCTGATCATTTGATAATCAACAAATTTACAATCTTTGTCATTCCTAGTCATAATGTTGCTTGCCCATAGATCTCCGTGACACACAACATTGTAGTATTTATCCGATCTTTTGAATTTTTCGTATGCTTGCTCTATTTCTAGAGCAGCTTTGTCTTTAAAGTCTTTGACAGATAATTTTTTGCAAATTTCTGGCACTTTTTCTACAAAATAATCAGTAATAAGCTCACCACCAAAAAAGTTTATCCTACAATCTGGGCTGTCTTTATTAAAATTTACTAGTTGTAGATATTCCTCAAATATGTCACCAATACAAGGCTGGCCTCCACGTTCTTTGGTCAATTTGTCATCTAGTAACATTGAGCAGGCATGAAGCTGACTTATCTTCTGAACAGTTGAACGTAACCATTTGTAAGTCACTGGCTCCCTAACGTCACAGACATCAAATCCAATTGCTTTTATGTCTTCCAATACAATAACATCTTTGGTTCTGGTGAAATAACATTTTGGAGCAAAGTCAAGCCAGCCATCGAACCCATATTCCTTCAACATGTGTACAAACGTTTTATAAAAGAATCTTTCTTGTTCAAACGCACTTTCAGCCATTGCTCTAAAAGTTGTACTGGTGGATAAAATAAATTTTGCAAAAAAATGCAATGTTTCCTTTTCCTTTTGATTGTTGATGGTTATTTTAAGGGAACAATGATCTCCAATAAAGCCTACACTATCTGTTAGACTATTTACTTCAAAACTAATCAGTTCATACTCTTCAGTTCCAATTCTATTGAAGACAGTTTGATAACAATCTTCTCTTGAGAACTGTGGACACACCAGACACTCAAATGCTTGTAATACAATATTTCTAAATGGAGTTATTTCATGTTCTATACATTTTACAACTTCTTTCAATTTAATATGAGGTGTAAAATATTTCGTCAGTATTTCAAACGTTTCTTTGGTTAAAGTTGGAAAACTTTGTTTAAGTTTCGCAAAATACCGTTGAATAATATCATTAAAATGACAGTGTTTCGAAGTGCCTGCTATTTGGTTGTAGACTTTGTCAAGAAAATCGTAAATCAACAGTCTTAAGTTATCGGAGATTGTTATAGACTCGAAATTTTTAATTATCTGGCTAATCCTTTCTTCAATTAATTTGTTTGGTAATTTGTTACCATATTCTGAATTAAATTGTATAAAAAAACTTAATACCTTGTCATTTACATCAAACCTAGGGTATGCCAAAACATGTTGATCACTCTTTTCAGGTATATAATTGAAATGTAAACTAATAAAGTCTTCTAGGAATGACTCTAACGCTTCAGACATTTTCACGTTGACAATAAATTCTACTGTCTTTGTTAGATTTCCTAAACAGTATGCTATACTTGTGATTACCCACGAAAAAATTATATTAATGACAACAAATATTAGAATAGATAGTAGACATCACTGATTAAATGTTCATAAAATCATAATAAAGGAATTATGGGGAACAATGCCAAATGTAAATAAATCGCTTAAAAAAATTAAAGAAATGTCAACTAATAAATAAGCATCTATGATTTATGGTATTATTTGAAGTGTATTTTATTTTTAAGAAGAGCTATGATTCTTTAACAAATAGTGCTAAAATTATTTCGCTTTCAAATGACCTATTAACAATTATATTCGCCGTACTACATAATTAAATTATTAAACTACTTGCTTTCCGTGATAACCTTGACGTTGAATTTACATAAAAATGTTAGCAGAAAACTGTTTATCTCCAATGAAATGTTATTTATATATATGGTTCATGCAAAAGGGCTCATTATCATGAGTGCAAGTATATTTTTTCATATTTTTAAAATATATTTAAGTTATTTGTATTTTTAAAATTATTTGTTTAAAATATTTAACATTTTACTATTTAAAATTTTATTCCTTACCTTCCAAACTACTGATAGACCAGGTTCGATAATTTTTTAAACCAAAAAAAAAATAGTAGGATGAAACCTATCGGAAAAGTAAGAAAATACGACAAAATTAAAAGGGAAAAACCGGTTTATCTCGATTTCCGGTAAAACTATGGAAAAACATTAGATGGCAAAGTAATAGGTAATAAAAAAATCTACAACTTTGAATTAAAATTTATGCAAGAATTTAAAAAACCAAGCTATTGATTGATTGATTGAAAAAAATTCACGAAATGTGGCGGAAACGTACCTTTTTATGTCACAAACACCATTTTCAGTCTGTAGACTGTTTGTTCGTTGAAATCTCTACTTAATAATGGTATAAAAAATATACATTATAATTGTAAATGTTTTCAGAAAGTCCAAAGAAACAAAAGAAACTCGAATCCCAGACCTTTCCAGCCCCATCCCACTTCTCTCTGAAATACCTTTTGATGGGCGAAATTTTTCCCTATGTCACTCTGGCCTATATAAGTAAAATATTAAAATAACAATAAATAGGCATCTACACATATAATTTAAAGAAGATTCTATAACTTTCTCAACATATTGTCGATGTTGTATTAATTATTAGTTAATTATTTTATTTGGTTGTTAATTATATTAGTATATTTCGACTAGTAATTATTTTTTAACCGACTTCCATAAAGGAGGAGGTTATCAATTAGTCTCGTATTTTTTTGTATGTATGTTACCTGATTTTTTCTTCTGTGGTGAACCGTTTTAGATGAATATGGTCTTGTTTAATAGAGTATATATCCGGATTGGTGAAACTTCAAATTTTGAAAAAGAATTCTATTGGTAAAGCAATGAAATTTATTAATGAACACATGCGTGCATGGAAATCGACCAATATCCCTCATATTTTGGTCGATTTTTCGAAAACTCCTTATGGATGTGTGTAGTATTTTTAACGTGTAATATATTAATGAAGATCCCAAGGTTATCTCATATACTTTTCTGCGACGTGTAACTTGCAGTTTTGCAGAAAATTGCCGAAAATTCCAAAATTCTTATCAACAATTTCATAGGAAATTACATAACGGACATTTCCCCATAAATATTTTAATTCCAACGTAATAGTGCGGGAATTTTAGGCACTGGAAGTTTTAATTGTGAATTTGAATTTTTTTTTGTACATCTCAAGCATATAGGTAGTGAGACATAGTATTTTCGGTTCCTTAAATCAATGAGTACCAAGCTCGTTTTGTTTGTATACCAGGCAAATACCCATTTAAATGCAAATTTTTCCATTTTGCGAAGACGGTGCTTTTGTTTGTCAAATTCTCCCGGCCTAATAGAAAATTCAATGACAACACATGTCAAACTCTAAGCTGCTATTTGGTGTGTTTAGACATAGGGTGTTTAGTTATAGCAAACAAAATAACAAAGTAAAGTGATGGAAGGAGTTGCATTTATAATATGATGATTGAAATATAGGACAGAGTAGAATGATAATGGTCCAGAGGCAGCCGTATATACAGGATGGTTGGAATATAGGGTGGAGTGGACGTTAGGTGGTATAAAAATGTTGGCAGAAATGTGAAATTAAAATTATACAGGGTGATTAAAAAACTGTTATATGAAGTGGATGTAAACAAATCATATATGCTGGAGTTGAATTATATTTACACAATCTAATTAAAAAATTATTTATTTTATAGCTCATAAGAAGTTGCATAAAGTGTGGAGAGGAATTGATGTTACACAGGGCGATAATATAAAATGTTAAAATGAATTAATTTATGGGGTAGCCTACAAGGAGTTATATACTATGGTTGAAATACAGGACGGATTGGACTCCGTATATATGGGATGGATTCTACTCAGTCCTATGGTTTACAGAAGGCAGCTAACAAATTTATGCTTGTCCGTGGGCAGTCTTATGTACAAAATGGTTGGTATATAGGGTGGAGTGGAATTATCTATAGTTATACAGAGTTGTCAAAAAACGTTGAACAAAAGTTACATGGCGTGGTCCATAAGGCATAAATATATTTTGGGCTTATTAAGTCAACGCGTACTAGAACATTTTGTTCGTTAACATTTACCTGTCAATTTAAATGAAAATGTATCATTGTGTAATGTTGAGGCTTTCCATGTTACCTTGTCCTGTCTATTAAGGTTGTACATACAGAATAAAGAATGAAAACTACCTGAGTTCAAAAAAACTAAAAAGTTGAAAATAAAACATTTAAAAAAATATATAACCGACTTCTACCTATAACTAAAAAGCTAAAAATAATTATAACAAAATACAACTCTAGCAAATAAATAACACATTCAATGTTGTTAGGTACCTACCCAGGGAGTAAAAAATGTAAACATTAAAACGTGCTCATTCTGTACAAATTAATTACCTACCAATCTAGTATATTTTTGAAGTCGGTGCTAAGCAACAATCAAGTTTGATGAAGTGGTAGATAAGTGCGTAATGAAGGATTTTAGATTATGAAAAACTAAATATACTTCAAATATTGTCATATATAACACATGTATCTTCGCAATTTTTTAGTCATGTATTTACATTTTGCTTTGTTTCAAATTAATTCCTTCATTACAGTTTTATGACTGTTTGATTAGTATTTCCTATTACCTCTACTAATATTTGCAGTGAGTAGTATACAACTTTCATAGGTAACCACATAAATAATATATAAATGTTCCAGATAAGCGAAAAAAGACAGTTCAAGTATGTTACCAATATTCTGAACATGTCTGAAACATTAGAAAATTTTGCAGAACACATTATTAGTTTACATTTGAAATATTTAAATAAGAAAAGTGTTAAACATGTTTTGGAATATCCTAAATATCAAATCAATGACAAGGTATTAAGTTTTTTTATACTATTTAATTCAAAATGTGGTAACAAATTAGAGGAAAATGTCCTTAAACGCAGGATTTGTGAGGTAATTAAAGATTTCGAAGATATTTTCATAACAATCTCAGATGAAAGTGGACTCTTGGTGTATGATTTCCTTGATAAAGTCTACAACCAAATAGCGGGAACGAAGAATCACTACAAGTTCAATGATATTCTACATCAGTACTTTGATAAATTAAGTTTTCCAAGTTTAACCAAAGAACAATTTGAAACACTCACGAAATATTTTTTACCTCATATTAAATTGAACAAGGTTGTAAAGTGTCTACAGCAAGGAATAACTCCATCTAGAAACATTGTATTACAAGCATTTGAATGTTTGGTATGCCCACAGTTCTCAAAAGAAGATTGTTATCAAACTGTATTCAAAAGAATTGGAAATCAAGAGTATGAACTGATTGGTTTTGAAGTGAACAGTCTAACGGATTGTGTGGGCTTTCTTGGAAGTTATTGCACCCTCAAAATTACCATCAACCATCAGGGGAAAAAAGAAGTTTTGCATTTTTTCGCAAAATTCCTTTTATCTGACAATAAAATCTTGAACACAATGGCTGATAGAGGTTTTGAACAAGAAAGATTCTTTTACAGAACATTTGTACCGCTGTTGGAGACATACGGATTTGATGCCTTGCTAGATTTTGCCCCAAAATATTATTTTAGCAGAGCAAAAGATGTTATTATTTTGGAAGACTTAAAAGCACTTGGTTTTGCAGACTCTGACATTAGAAAACCAGTGACTTACGATTGGTTACGTTCAACTGTTCAGAAGATAGGTCAGTTTCATGCCTGCTCAATGTTACTAGACAACAAATTGACCAAAGAACGTGGAGGCCAATCTCGTATTGGTGACATATTTGAGGAATACCTACAATTAATAAATTTGGAAAAAGACAGTCCCCCTTGCAGGATAAATTTCTTGAGTGCTGAACTTATTACTGAATATTTTGCAGAAAAGTTGCCAGATATTTGTAAAACATTATCAGTTAAAGAGTTTAAAGAAAAAGCTGTTCTAGAAATTGAACAAGCTTATGTAAAAGTCAAAAGATCGGACAAATATTACAACGTTGTGTGTCATGGAGATTTATGGGGAAGCAACATTATGACAAGGAATGACAAAGATTGTAAAATTGTAGATTACCAAATGATTCGGTATTATCCACCAGTACTAGATCTCCTGTTTATGGTTTATATAAATACAGATAAAGAACTAAGGACCAAACATATGAACGATATTGTGAATTTTTATTACGAAAACTTAAAAGAAAATTTAATTATGTTTAACGTTGACATAAATGAGTTTTATACAAGAGAAAAGTTCCATGAAAGTATCAATTACTATCGCTCAGTTGCTGTTGTTCAGTGTTTAATACTTTCTCAAATCTTACTCTGTCCTAAAACATTTATTGGACAACTATTAAGCGATGAAGACTTGGCAAACAAATTTTATTTACAGGATAGGAAGGAGGTATATGACGCATTTTGGCAAAATGATGTATATCGGACCAGAATCACAAGCTTAATGGAAGATTTTTACGAAATATGTGAACACAACACAATTTTGTAATAAATACTTTAATGTTCTTCAGTTTAGTGTTACTTTATTTCCAATTTGTCAAGTTCTAACCATATAACACTATATTAGATTCATAATTCTGCAGATCATATTTTATTCTTGCATGCCTTCAGTGACTGCGATACAACATCAGCATTATTTCATCAAGGAAAAATGAATGATTTAAACGAAATTATTCAGGTATTTAAAAATCCAAATGCGGATCCAGAGATCATTGCTAAAGCTGGAGAACGCTTTCTTCTTGAATTATACAGCTACAGTAATCCGAAAAGTAAACAAAAAATATATCTTTAAACAATTATAGATATGCATGCTTCACAACATCGGCATATAAAAGTAAATTTAATATTGCGTCGCTACCACCAACAGAAGCGGCAGTAGGACAACATTCCTTCCTAACCTACCACCAGCTTCAGCAGTGGTATGGGAACGAACAAAATGCAGAGCAATAGGGGTTGAAAAAAAAAACAAGAATGGGCTAATTTCTGTCACTACATTCGAGCCCCCAGCACCAGAAAGCTTGCTAAAACTCATTTCTTGCAAATTTAAAAAAGGATGTCAGAAGGCTTGTGGATGCAGATAGGCTGGGTTAAAGTGCTCTATTATATGCACGAATTGCAGCGGTACCTGTAGTAACTCGCAAGTTTCATCACCAGATAGCGATGATGAAGAAGAAACGGAGACTATTATTGAGCAAACATACTATCAAATCGAGAACGAAGAGGATTGCGATAAAACTGATACTCCCATTGCGGATGATGTAGATGAAATTCCGGTCTGTGACGTTTCGATTGCTACTACAGACGATGAATTCGCGTGTTGGAGTAGACTTTAAGGCGCTCGTACGCATTAACTATTAACTTTATATAAAAAAAAGATAGATACATAAATTGTAGGTAATTGTCTCTAGTTTGATTTTGTATATAACTGTTTTTATCATAAAATAAGTCGGAAAGTAGATATTGTCATAAAACTGCGTTTCGGCGCCATTTTTCCAATATGGCGGCGCGAACGGCAAAAATACGACGTGGCAAAGTCGAAATTCGGAAAGAGCAACTCAAAATATATAAAACTACCAATTTTCAAAAGTCCCGGAAAACTTTCCACTATTTTTCGCACAAAAATGACTGTATTACTATATTTTGGTGCAATTTTCAACCGACTTTATAAAAGAGAAAGTTCTCAATTCTTTTGTTTCCATTTTTTTTTGTTCAGCAATTACTCGAAATCAACTGCAGGAATTTGGATCGTTTAAACTGGATTCTGTTAAATAGGGGCTCGAAGTGGTAGCAATTGATTTCAATTGGGGTGGTATCTAGGGAGTAATTTGTACATTTTTTGTCAAAAAACAAAAAAAAACAACTTTATTTATATCATAACTCCCTTAATTTTCTTGCAAGATACTTTTGTAAAAAACTATATTAAAGGATTTTTTAACCACTTTGAAAAAGTATTAAACTTTTCCCGAAAAATTCATTGTTTTTCAGTTATTTCAGGATAAAAATTTCATTTTTTTTTTTTCACCAATAAAATCAAAAGTTCAACAAGCTATAACTCCGTTTGTATTGGTTCTACAGAAACCGTATACCCAACATTTTTTTCTTGTTTTTTTATAAGCTAAATTTTTGATGAAAATGATTTTTTTCTCAAAGTGGATATTTTAAAAGTTATTTACGAAAAAACATATGAAAACATTTTGTTTTTGGTTGAAAAATCGAAAATTGAAAAAAACTTTATTGAACAAAAGTTCCTTAAAATTAGTTAATTTATTCATTTTTTCATATAATATTTTTCACTCCAGAGACAAAAAGCAACTCCCGGAACAGGGTCAACTTAGAACTACCACTCAAATCCAAATTTTTAGCCAAATCGGTGCTGTTTGGACCACTTACCTGGGAAAATGCTCATTGACTGGACTATAATTATGTTGAAGACAATTTACGAAATGAAATTTTGAAGCCAAAGAACATCTTATCTATGGACCACACATTTGACGATCGTCTCAAAAATCTTAATATTTGATGAATTTCGACATCTAGGAGTTTCACGAAAAGCTAGCTCACAGAGACATCAAATTAGGAGTCATACTCTGTGTAACGCTGTTAGTAGTTTAACTAAACCTATCAAAGATAGTACCAAAAATCTTAGCAAATCCCGGAGTAATTCGTGATTCGTGACAATATCTAATTATTTTTATGTGTTCTGATTTGCAATGACTGGCCTGGATTGATACTCACATATACACGTGTACCACGTGGAGAAAATCTCCAAAACCTCCATATGTGCCTAATAACAGAGGATTAAATGCCAAACAATCTATTCTGTATTGTTAACCTTCACCTTCGGGAAGTTATAAATAGTTAGCCGTTTCCTCTTGTCGGTGCACTTAGTAGCACGCGAATATTTCCTTCAGGATGTTCGCCTGCTGGGAGCTATGATTTCGTTGATTGCAAATCGAGAAAACGTACAGGAAGTTGTATTTTTACGGCAATCTTAGGAGTAAGGAAAAATATGTAAACAGGAAAATTAACAGGAATTATAAGTGCTGGATTATTTTAATGTATGAGATAAATTTATATCATATCGCTTAAATTACTTAATTTAAGAACTTCAGTTGGACAGGTCGATTTTTTATATAAATATTTCCCATCAATCATTTTTGTTCATCCATGATTTAACAGCCAATTAACTTAATATTATTTAAAAAAATGAAAAGATAATTAGCCCTGACCATTTACGAAAATACAAAATTAATACTAGAAGAAAACCAACATCAATGTGATTACTTTTATGTTTTTTTGGGCAATAACATCACAATCGAAATAAAACGATGTATATTGAAGAAAAAAACCAAATGTTTCAGTCTATTCTGATTCGTTGTCAATGGATTTATATTTATTGACGTAAATTGCAAAATGCTAATTTGATTTATTTCGATTGTGGTGTTATTACCTAAAAAACATAAAAGTAATCAAGAATATGCCACAAACAACGTTTAGAAGACAACATCAACGTGTTCCAATGATACAACATAACTAAATGACTTAAAATTCTACTTTTCTTATCGATGTGTTTTTTAGGGTTCCGTATATACAATATACGGATACCCTTATAACATCACTCAGGATTCTGCCTCTGTCACATCACAGCAATTATCTCCTAAACTACTGGACGGAAGACGTTGAAATTTGGTATGGAGGTATAGTTTGGTGACCCGATCAGGAGTACATATCGCAAAAGAAGAAATTTTGATTTTAGGGGTACTTCTGGGGGGGGAACTAAAAAAATCGACCGTTCCCCCCCTGATCTCCGAAACTACTGAACCTAAAATTTGAAAAAAATAGAAAACATAGAACGTTGCCCAAACTTTACAGGAAAAATAAGGAGAAACCGTTAATACAAATTTTGGGGGGCAAATTATAGAATTAAATGAAAATTTAAAAATTAAAAATTTTTAAAACAGATCATGTAATACATCAAATGAAAGATCTCATTCTGAGGAACACAAATATATTTTTTTCATATTAAAAAAAATTAATTTAAAAGATATTAACGAAAATATACCAAAATTTACCCATTCCCCCCCCCCTTATCTCCGAAACTATA
Organism: Octodonta nipae; assembly: GCA_034190945.1. NCBI lineage: Eukaryota > Metazoa > Arthropoda > Insecta > Coleoptera > Chrysomelidae > Octodonta > Octodonta nipae. The sequence goes on from CM067218.1 coordinate 1,546,749, forward strand.
AAACGTAAAGTTTTGAAAAAAAATAGATGTATAGAGTCTGACCTGAAGTTTACTGGAAAAATAAGGAGAAATCTCTACTTTTAATTTCGGGGGGCAAATTACAGAATTAAATGGAAAATATAAAATTAAAATTGTTTTTAACGCATCATGTTATATATCAAATGAAAGGGCTCATTATGACAAAAACAAATATATTTTTTTCATATTTTTAAATTAAATTAATTAAAAGATATTAACAAAAATATCAAAAATTTTACCCATTCCCTCCCCCCCCTTATCTCCGAAACCATAAGCTGTAAAATTTTGAAAAAAAATATAGGTATAGCGCCTCACCTGAAAATAAAAAAATAAACTTGTTTCTAACGTATCATGTAATATATCAAATCACAGGGCTCATTATGACTAATACAAATATTTTTTTTTTTTAATTTTTTTTAAATAAATATTTTAAAATATATTAAAAAAAATATTAACAAAATTACCCATTCCCCCTTTATTCCCCAAACTATAAGACCCATTTTTTTTATTTACAGGAAAATACGAAGAAATCTTTAATATTAATAATTATAGAAATAAACGGAAAATAAAAAATATATCAAATGAAGGGGCTTGCTATGAGGAATACAAATATATATTTTTCATATTTTTAAAATTAATTGTTTACAAGATATTAACATAAAGATATAAAAAATTCTCATTTCTCGCTTTATTTCCGAAACCATACTACATAAAATTTTGAAAATAATTAGGGGTACTGGGGCTCTTTGTACGCAAAGGAATGACACCTCGAAGAGAGTATTCAGTATCTCTGACAGGTGAAGTAACCTGAAAAAAATTTATCGTGACATCTGTCCTAGGAGTTGAGAGAGAAGAATATTACACGGAACGGCTCCAGATTCGGAACCTCTTTGTACTGATTCCCTCGAAAATCCTAGATGTCGGTCTTACATCTCGCGTCTTCAAATTTAACGAAATGCATCAAATGCATAAAGAAGTGTTCGAGAGGACATTCAATTGTGGGAAGCGCAACTAATGAAGGTTCCCTAACCAGAAACAATATGTATTATATTGATATATAATATATATTGTCTTGCGTACAAAGGAATGACACCTCGAAGAGAGTAATTATTTTTTTGTTGTAATTTCGAGTAAAGGTTACATTGTCTAAGGTACCAATTAACGAAGTTAATAAAGCAGTATAGCAGCTCATTGTGTAGGTTTTTCATGTCTCTACAACATTCTCCTTAAAAGCACACACGGTTCCATGGCTACATTTTGAGTAAAATGTAGAAACCTAAATTGGAAAAAGGCAGTATATTCAAAAAATATATATGCATTTCTTTATCGTTCATTAAATTTTTTCGTCTTTGTTTTGAAACACCCTGTATACTGCCCGTTGCTCTTTATTTCCCTTTATCTGGTTAGGTAAGGTTGGGTTAGGTCTCTTTGTGTCTTTCTTATAAATGGTCATACATTTCAGGTTTATTGTCTACAGTGGGGCAAATCATATATTTCCAGTTAATATCAATATATAAATAGGCAGGGACAAAACAGTTTAGGACCATTTTCTCCTGTTCCTCAACCGATTTTCTTTATTATAATTTTTCATTTCATAGCTATTGATGACCTTCTGTGCATAATATATAAAGAATCTTTATTTATGCCTTTTAAAAAAGTAAATTAAAGATAAATTTTTAATAATACTATAAAACTTATTCAAGTTTATATTTGAACAAGGCATAAATATAAGTAATTAAAAATATATTTGCATATCACATCTCATGGGGTAGATTTGTGAGAAATGCATGACTGAAAGAATGTATATACTCAACTTGCGAGGTTCAGAAATCAAATGTTATTAATTAGATTTAGAATACCCTCTTCGAGGTGTCATTCCTTTGTACGCAAGACAATATATATTATATATAATATATATTGTTTCTGGTCAGGGAACCTTCATCAGTTGCGCTTCCCACGATTGGATATCCTCTCGAACACTTCTTTATGTATTTGATACATTTCGTTAGATTTGAAGACGCGAGATGTAAGACCGACATCTAGGATTTTCGAGAGAATTAGCACACAGAGGTTCCGAATCTGGAGTCGTTCCGTGTAATTGATGTTTTCCCTTAACTCCTTAAGTGTTCGAGAGGACATTCAATTGAGGGAAGCGCAACTGATGAAGGTTCCTGACCAGAAACAACATATATTATATATAATATATATATTGTCTTGCGTACAAAGGAATGACACCTCGAAGAGGTTATTCAATATCCCTGACAGGTGAAGTAACCTGAAAAAATTTTATCGTGACATTCTGTCCTAGGAGTTAAGGGAGAACAGCAGTTACACGGAACGGCCCCAGAATCGGAACCTCTGTGTGCTAATTCTCTCGAAAATCCTAGATGTCGGTCTTACATCTAGCGTCTTCAAATTTACATTTAGAATCTCTAAATATTGTACTTACATAAATGAGAAATCTTCTTATAAACACATTAAATTAGGTCACTTTAATAGTTGCTGTCGTCATCGTTATTATAAAATAAATGATTATCAAAAAAGGTTTGATCTTTGTAAGTAAAAGTCGATTATTTTAGTAATATTTATACTTCGCCTCAGGATTGTACACAATTGAGTTTTCACTGTCGACTGCTGTCAAATTTCGAACATTAGATTAAGACTTAAGCTACTTGTTCATAGTGGGCGCCATCTCACTTGGATTTTATAATAATTTATCTTTAAATTACTTATTTTAAAAGACATATATAGAGATTCTTTATATATTCTGCACTGGGACGTCAATAGCTACTAAACAAAATAAAATAAAGCAAATCTGTTGAGGGACAGAGTAGAAAATGGCACCGAACCGTTTTGTCATTGCCTATTTATATATAGCTTTACAAAAAACAATAAAACAGCATATACTTAATAATCTTATATTATTTTTTATAAAAGTGGTACTAATACACTTATCGCTGTTCACAAATTTCATATAATTCTTCCATCAAACCCCGTATTCTACTCCTAAATGGTTGAAAACTCCAAGCTGCCTCATAAACATCCCTCCGTTCTTCTGTGTAAAACCTATTAGCCTTTTCCTCATCTTTCCTCAGTACATCTATAAAATCCTTGGGACAGAGCATCATCTGTAAATAAATTAAAGACTGAACTACAGCAGTTGGTTTAAAGTAATCAACACTTTCTAAAAACTTTTCCTCGGTGAAAAAATCATTGATGTCAATGTTGTAAAGCATGAGAGATTCCTTGAGTGTGTTGTAATATATATTTAATATTTCACTCAGGTATTGCAACCTCAATTCTTTGGTAGAATTTATATAAATCGTGAACAATAAATCTACAGCAGGGGGGCAATATCTAATAATCTGGTAATCAATAAAGACACAATCCATCGAGGAATTGGTTAGGACGTTGCCTCCCCATAAATCACCGTGACATATAACGTTGTAAAATTTTTTTGATCGTTTTACGTTTACAAATGCTTGTTCAACCTCAATCCTGGCTTTTTTCTTAAACTCTTCTAGGGGTAGTTTTCTACATATGTCACATAATTTTTCTGCGAAATAGTCACTAATCAGCAGTCCACCAAAATACATGAAAAAACAAGTGGGATTGTCTTTGTCAAAATTAGTTTCAAGTAAATATTCGCTGAACACATCTCCAGTGTACATTTTTAAGTTTGATTCTAGAGAAAACCGTTTGTCTAATACCATGGAGCATGCGTGGAACCTGCCCATTTGCTTTGCAACCATAATCATCCACTCGGGAGTTACAGGAACTTTGATGTCTGAAGAAGTAAAACCCAATGGATATAAATCTTCTAAAACAATAACATCGTTCGTTTTTGTTAAGAAGCATTTTGGAGCAAATTTGGACAACTCATCGTATCCGTGCTTCTTTAATATTGGTATGAATTTTCTGTATATGAATTCTTCCTTTTTAAACGCGTTTAAAGCAATTGTTTCACAAATTTTGTTGTTATTTGGAATAAACTTTGCAAAAAAGTAAAGAACTTTAACAACATCTTTAATTTTAATTGTGATCTTCAGGTTAAAATGTTCACCAAGGAATCCAATACCAATTACTAGAGGATTTACTTCAAAACCAATAAACTCGTAATCGTTGGTTTTAATATTGTTGAACACAACCTGGTAACATTCTTCTCTTAAAAAGTTTGGATACCTAATGCACTCAAACACTTGAGATAATAGAGTTTTGGATGGACTTACGGTATTTTGGAAGTTTTTTACAACATGTTTGAGTTTGATGTATGGTACAAAGCATTTTACAAGTTTTTCAAAGTGTTGTTTTGGTAAATCGAAGCATTTTGAACTAATTTTCTCCAAGTAAAACTCAACTAGTTGGTTGAAGTAACACTTCCACTCATTTTGGTTAGTTATGTTGTACAATTTTTCTAAAAAACCATAGATCAACAACTCCTCATCATGAATTGATATTTTCTTGAAGGAAACTTCGGCATTGTTTATAATCTCGTTAATTCTTTCTGCGATTAGTTTTTGTTCAAGTCTGCCTTCAGAGGCTGTCTGAAAACGATAAAAAATATTTAAGATGTCTTCATTAATTACTAATTGAGGGTATTGTAAGTTTTGCACAACAGTTTTGTCGTTTAGATATTTCACGTGTGATTGCACTATGTTTTCTATGAAAACTTTTAGTTTTCTAGACATGTCTGTGTAGTTATTGTGATGTTTAGGAGATAACATTATATACTAAGGAATACGGTAGTTATTTGAAACATTTATAGTCTTAGCAGCATTGTGATAAGAGTTTAAGAGAATGGTAGCAAATATTTAACTGAATGTCAATTTGCAGTGGCTATTCAACCGAAAGGTGGGTAAATAATATACTTTTTAGGGTTCCGTATATACAATATACGGATACCCTTATAATATCACTCAGGATTTCTGCCTCTGTCACATCATAGCCATTTTCTCCTAAACTACTGGACGGAAGAGGTTGAAATTTCGTACCAATTTATAGTTTGGTGATCCGATCAGGAGTACATATCGTGAATGAATGAAATTTTCAATGTAGGGGTACTTGGGGGGGGGGGCTAAAAAAATCGACCGTTCCCCCCCTGATCTCCGAAATTACTGAACCTAAAATTTTGAAAAAAATAGGAAATATAGAACGTTGCTCGAATTTTACAGGAAAAATGAGGAGAAACCTCTACTTTTAATTTAGGGGGGCAAATTACAGAATTAAATGGAAAATATAAAATTAAAATTGTTTTTAACCCATCATGTTATATATCAAATGAAAGGGCTCATTACGACGAAAACAAATATATTTTTTTCATATTTTTAAAATAGATTAATTAAAAGATATTAACAAAAATAAAAAAAATACCAATTCCCCCCCCCCTTATCTCCGATACCATATGCTTGAAAATTTGGAAAAAAAATGGAGGTATAGCCCCTCACTTGAACTTTACTGGGAAAATAAGGAGAAACCCTTAATATTTATTTTGGGGGGCAAATTATAGAATTAAATGAAAATATAAAATTAAAATTGTTTCTAACCCATCATGTTATATATCAAATGAAAGGGCTCATTATGACGAAAACAAATACATTTTATTCATATCTTTAAAATAAATTAATTAAAAGATATTAACAAAAATATAAAAAAAATTATCCATCCCCCCTATCTCCGAAACCATAAGCTGGAAAATTTTGAAAAAACAGTGGAGGTATAGCCCCTCATTTGAACTTTACTGGAAGAATAAGGAAAAACTCCTAATATTCATTTTTGGGGTCAAATTATAGAATTAAATGGAAAATATAAAATTAAAAGTGTTTCTAACCCATCATATTATATATCAAATGAAAGGGCTCATGACGACGAAAACAAATATATTTTTTTCATATTTTTAAAATAAAATAATTAAAAGATATTAACAAAAATATAAAAAAAATACCCAATCCCCCCCCCTTATCTTTGAAACCATATGCTGGAAAATTTTGAAAAAAATTGGAGGTATAGCCCCTCACTTGAACTTTATTGGGAAAATAAGGAGAAACCCTTAATATTTATTTTGGGGGGCAAATTATAGAATTAAATGAAAAATATAAAATTAAAATTGTTTCTAACCCATCATGTTATATATCAAATGAAAGGGCTCATTATGACGAAAACAAATACATTTTATTCATATTTTTAAAATAAATTAATTAAAAGATATTAACAAAAATATAAAAAAAATTATCCATCCCCCCCTATCTCCTAAAACCATAAGCTGGAAAATTTTGAAAAAACAGTGGAGGTATAGCCCCTCACCTGAACTTTACTGGAAGAATAAGGAAAAACTCCTAATATTCATTTTTGGGGGCAAATTATAGAATTAAATGGAAAATATAAAATTAAAATTGTTTCTAACCCATCATATCATATATCAAATGAAAGGGCTCATTATGACGAATACAAATATATATTTTTTAAATGAATATTTTAAAATTCATTAAAAAATATTTAAAAAAATTCCCATTCTCCCCGTTATTCCCCAAACTATAAGACCTCAATTTTTTTGTTTATAGGAAAAATATGAAAGAAATTCCTAATTTTATTATTTGGCCCCCACATAATAGAATTAAACGCAAAATAAATTATTAGAAAACCCCCATAGTAATTTTAGGGACAAATTATACAATTAAATGGAAAATAAAAATTCAATTTTCAAACGCATCATGTAATATATCAGATAAAACGCTCATTATGTGAATTACAAATATATCATATTTTTAAATAATTTGTTTGGTTGGCCCTCAAGGCCAGTGGTTAGCGATGTTAAAGTCCTCGAGTGTTCCAGAATTCATGAAGAAAATGTCTCGGCGTCAATTTGATCTAGAACTTTCTGAGAAGAGATATTATATATCTCTTCTCAGAAAGGAAAAAGGAACAAGTGTTCAAAATAAAAACTGTATATAGTTATGTGATTATAAAATTACTGGAAATAAATTATGGTAAGTTCCATCGATTGTTCAAAAAAATTCAAGAAAACAGAGTGTAGAATAAACACATCAGAATATTTTTTCCACTTCCCAAATATACGTATAGGAGAAGGTTAATTTATATTCGCGACAACTATAATAACATGTAAACTATAGAAACAATGATATCTATTGTTTAACATTGTCGGTATTAATTGGAACGGAGGTAGGAAAATTTAACGTTGTGAATAATATTTACTACGTTTAAGTCCTTTATAATACTAGGGTAAAGATTTCACCTAGTAAAATCTGAAAACAACTACCAAAACTATTAAATTATATTATTGCATTTGTTTATCATCCTAGTTGTATGTCTACACTAATCCTTGAGGCTAATATAGGGATTTTGATACTGTTTTCACCAGTTAATAGACTAATTCGGAAGGTAGGTTTATGTATTTAATTTATGTGATTTCGCAATGATTGTTAAGTAGGTCACTGATTATTCTGTCAGTTCACTGAGGTTACCTCTCCTCATTCCTTTTCTGTAAAAGAATAATTTGTAATGGAAACCAAATGTAATAGTATAAATTTTTCCTGAGTACTCCTTGTACTTTACAAAACGTCATCCCCCCATTTGATCAACCAGTTGTCCTGTCTATATTGTATATTATCCAGCATACCCTGAAAAGTTCAGCTTCCTCCGAAAATATTACTGCAACTATAAAACTTAAAACATATTGTACAGAGTTGCCAAAAACATAGGGAACACAAAATTGAAAAGAAAACTACCCATAAGTGTAGTTTTCCGTGTTAGCTCAAGAGGCCGAAAACTCCTGTTTCGTTTACTCCTTGATGATGACAACTTAGAGTTGTTGAAACGGCGTTGAGTGTTTAAAATAAAGGTTCCACAGTATTTCCATTCGAAGAAGACAAAGGTATTGCCAACAAAATCAAAAATTTTCAAAGAATATGTGGAACCATCAGAACAACAATCTACAAGAATATATGGAAACAACATGTACTGAAGATGTCTCCAAAACTAGAAGTGTCGGCTGACGAAGAACAAGATGGTGAAGTCGGGACAGTCAAATTGCCTAAACCTGGAAAGGTAGAAGAAGAAGACATACTCATCTGTGCTACTGTGGAAACATTTTAGCTCTTATTCTGGAGTTGTGGTCAGTTGCTAGTATATAGGCTACCTCTGTGCGGAACTATGTAAATCTCCATAAGATATTCTAATTTTCAAATTAGCAGAAATAGCTCAGTTCAAGGTCACACGCGTAGAGGTTGGGAGGGTGTTGTTTTTAAACAGCAATAACTGGTTTAATTGTAGAGGCAGTGCTCAGATTTCAGTTTAAATCACCCAGCTGAGTTCTGAAATATTGTGCTGTTGATCTTTTGTCTTACTTTTATCGGCTCGAAGTCTCCCCGTATTTATATGGCCTTAAACACAAAGTACACTGTACACACAATTTTTGGTAATTTTGTATTATTTGTACCAATAAGAATCCTTAATGCGTAAGAGTTTAAAATTTTCTTATACACCTAGAATAGGTGATGATGTTCTTTGGTGTTTATGATTGGTTGTTATTAAAGTTGCGTTGTATTGCATGGACATCCGCTATATTTCGGGTATGTTTTATTTATTTATTCCTCTGGATACTACTTTTGCATTAGATGCTCTTGAGTAGTATTTATTTCGTTGTTAAATTTTACTCTGGATGAAGCTTAACGCTTGCATTTCAAGTACCTCCTGAAAAGAAATCGAATAGTGTCAGGTCCGGTTACCGAGCTGGCTATTATGTGGGAATCCAGTTATCAAGATATTCTTCCTCTAGGCAACTTCTTACTGCACGAGAAAAATGCACAGGAGCACCATCTTTTTGAAATTTTATTTCCAAATTGCCCACTTTATCTGAATTATCACCAATAATTTCGATGAATTAGCTTTTCATTGCATCTCCAGATATACCTCGCCGGACTAACTGGTTTCCCAAAATTCCGGCCCAAACATTCACTTATTGGAAATTGAATATGTTTTCACGAAAGATATGCAAATAGTATTTGCATTAGAAGCCTGAGCCTGGGAAAATTTTCAAAGTCACTTCCGTCACTTAACAACCAAGATGACACCGCCCAACGCCCGTGCTCATCCGCACGTGTCATCGCCTGGAGGTCAATGACCTCGGCTGACAGGGGCGTTGACACGGAACGTTGGCATAGAACGACGGAACTTTGGTATAGGGCGTTGGCATAGAACGACGGAAAAGGATGTTGACGTATGGCATAAAACGATGGCATGGAATATTGACAGCTGACAGGTAGGCCATAGAGTCAGAGGTACAGAACACGGTTGACAGCTGACGTATTGTACTACAGAGAGGTTATGACGTAATAGATAAGCAGTTACCCCTTGAAGCGCTCTCATTGGTTAATTACCACATGCTCAGCCATACCATGCTCTCATTGGTCAATAGCCACCACGTGACTATTGCAAAAACCGACGCAGGACTGGGGAATCGAACCCCAGTCCATCGGTTTTCTATGTAAGCACTTAGCATATGTGCCAACAAGACCACTGCATTTGAATATTCTAATAGTTGATAGCATGTTGAATAAAAACCCGTTTAAGACGCGTAGTAATAATATAAGTCACAGGCAACGTAGAGAGATAGCTGTTGGGTGGAAACACGAGGTCCTTGTCAAAATTAATAATTAATTAAAATAAATGGTTTTTATGTATTGTTTGTTTCAGTTAATTTTATTTGTCAGAATTTCACAGAATCCAGCCTTCTGTCGGGGTCGTCATCTGAAAATTGGTGCACCATTTTTGCTTAGTATGGATGAAATTTGTTTTTTACCCAATATCCTAGGTATGTACTGTTCTTTCACTAACTGCACACATAGACGCAGTTTTAGCTGTAGGGGAACTATTGTTTACTACTACTTTGTGCAAATATTTCAATTTTTATGTCATCAGTAACTTTTGGTCAACCAGACCGTTTGGCATCTTTAAAATTACATTTTGATCCAAACTTCGAAGAAGCTTCCCCAAAAGTAAATCAAGTCAAGTGTAAATTACCTTATATTTTATTCCTTTTATTACATATACCAAAAATTAACAGTTTTGTTGCAATATCAATAAACCCTTTATATAATAGTAATACTAAAATTCAACAAATATGTTTAAAAATGACGATACGTATAATGGTTGTGTTCATTGGCATAACATAAAGTCATATAAATATGAAACTTATTCAGCATTAAAAACTACACAACAATATTTTTAGATATTTATAGCAAGTACTGGTAAAATAATTTATTCAAAATTTTCCTTTTCAGTCCATATCAACAATTTCGCAGCTATGATATTTGGAGCTCGTCTCCAACCAGCTTTCTACGTCGTTTGAGGTTAAGTCGTCGGTAGATGGCAGCTCCGTCAAAGGTTCCATTTCACTGACATAGCAGTTCTGTGAAGGATTACCGTTCTCTCGAAACTTGTTGCGATTTTCATTAGCAAACATTTCCGGGGAAAAACCAATACCTAAAACATAAACGATGCTGTAGTTAAGTGGGACTTTAGTTTTTTTAGGGAGGAAATACGAGGGAGGTACTTGAATATTTGAAATAAGTTATTTTGAAATAAAGGGTGATCCAAATTAAACTTTAGGGTTTACCTTTTGAATAAAAAAATCTAGTTATTGGAAAAATCTGAATCTTATTGCATCAGTAAAAAGTAAAAAATAAATCTTTTGCATAAATGCGACTGGTGCGTTCCCGCAATTTGTTTAGTGTATTGTTCAAATTTGATTGAATTACTTCATTGATTTTTAAACTTCTGCACCTTTTCCAGAACCTTCCATCGCGCTAATGCTAATTTTAAGTGTTTTTTGCGTGTAAAATATAGACTGTATTCGTGATTCCTGCATTGCATTTCGAACTATTCGGACGTTTTTGATACCGTCTTAAGACGGCCACTCTTTGTCGTTATTGTATTACGAGTCCGCGAGTTATTAGTTCCGGTCGTCACAACCGCTAAACCGCTTTCATTTTGTTTCTTTTGTGTTTACAAAAGCGCATCACTTGTTGTTAAACCCGCATTTTTTGTTTGTTCTATCATGAACATTACGTCGCTATTTTTTGTGTAACGTGTTGTCCAGACGAAGCTCTAAAAACAGTTCCTGCCGTTACGGGGCTAGCCTCTGAAGAAAGAAGAACCAAGAAAACACCACCTGCAGAGCTTCGACGTAAAAGGTCAGTGGTTAACTTTTATGTGGTAATTTTATTTATGCGACGATACAATGTTTTATTGATTGTACCGCTAAAGGTCCTTCGTCAATTACATACCAGCATTGAACTAAAACCGCAACATCTAATTCATACATTTTTTTTAGATATTATATGTAATGTGACATCGAAGACATTCCAGCGACTCTTTTTCAACAGTTGCACACCAGATGTTCCGTTTTGTTGACATAAATCCTTTCCATCAAATAGCCCCACAGAAAAAAGTCTAATAGAGTAAAGTGAGTTTTTCACGTGCTGTGTGAGATGTGGCTCTATCCTGTTGAAACGACATGTCATTAAATTTTAAACCGACTTCAAAAGAAGGAGGTTCTCAATTTGTCCTTTTATATGTTTTGTTATAGGTATTCAACGAATAGACGAAACCAGCTGAACGAATTGGGATTGTTTAAACTGGATTCTGTTAAGGTGGATCTCTACGTTGTCCGATATTTTTTTCAAGGACATAACTAATACCGATTTCTAGAAAATCGTCAAAAACTTTTTAACCGAGTTTTTAGATAGTAATTTTTGGTGAAGGCGCAAGTAAATAAAAAAGCAAATATCTCTGTTCGATACCTGGGGAATAAATTGAAAATAGATTGGCATTAAATCAAAATAAGTCTCAGTTAACCAACTTACAAATGAAGGTTGTTAATTGTTTTCTACATACAGTGTGTCTTCGTAAGTTGGAATTAAAAGGAATACATTCTTATGAATAATATTTAGAAAAAAAGTTGTTCTTTATAAAAAGATTTGCATGGTTTGAAACGTATACTGTCACTTATTCAACGAGTTTTGTCTGCAATATGAATTTTGCTTACTTTGAGTCAGAGGCCTATTTGATTGGATTACTTTCGTACTATCTATCTAATTACTAATAATCTATTTACAATATTTTTTTTACCTCCATTAGCTTTTTTGGTTCTAATCGGTGATTTGTACTCCCCTCCACATGTTAAAGAAGAAGTAATACTTGGAAGTCTTATATCTAAATGTGATCCTTTGGCTGTTACAATTTTATTATTCATAGCATATAATTTTGTAGCTATATCACGTGCTATGATGGTGGTTAATACTGTGGCTATGTATGTATCTTTGACGAAGAGATATTCCAAGGAACTCCTCTGCCAGTAGAGATACCTGCAAGTACTACAAGCAACAATTGATACCTGAAAATTAAATAATATTCCTGTAAGAACTGACAATGACATAGATTCATAAGAAAAATTAGAATTGGAAGAAAATTACGTTATTAGTCCAAATATCATTTTATATTTATCTTGAATGAAGTTAGCCATATAAGATGTAATTATTTTGCAGATACATAAACTAAACTAAAAATGTTTATATACTTTTATCAATTATGTTACTTTCTCTCTTCGAGGTGTCATTCCTTTGTACGCAAGATAATATATATTATATATATTGTTTCTGGTCAGGGAACCTTCATCAGTTGCGCTTCCCTCAATTGAATGTCCTCTCGAACACTTCTTTATGTATTTGATACATTTCGTTAAATTTGAAGACTAAAATCCTAGATGTCGGTCTTACATCTCGCGTCTTCAAATGTGTTACTTCTGACGATTGGTGTTTCTACACTATCAAAATAGAAATATCTAACATTCTGGAGAGTATTTACACTTTAATTTATATAAATTGTTTTTTCCTTAAATTCATTGAAATTTACTTTTTCCACAATAATATAATAGTTTGAATTAAAATTTTCCAAAAAAATTACCAACAAATACTTATCAGTACTTTTACGTAACAAAGACGTTAAGTTATTCTACACAACAAAATTTTTAAAAATGTTTATATTAAATCCTAGCCGTAACCCGCGGTTTCACCTGCATATGGAATATATGATTTTTTTTTCAAAAAGAAATAGTTTATGAGACATATGCGCTATCCTATATGACAATTTTTTCTAACTTTTTCCAATATATTTCTCCTAAACTGCAAATGCTTATAAGCCACTCTATATAACAACTTTATTTAAAAAAAAAAAATATTTATTTCACCCTATAGTGCAACCATTTTGTACATGCTGCTGTTTATTTGTTACCCAATAGTATTTAAACATCTAACTATAACTCTACTCCACCCTATATTTCAACTATGCAACAAATTTTTGAGTCACCTTATAAAGTATAATTTCTCTCCACCCTATATTGTAAGCAATCTTGTGTGTTAAACACAGTATATAACCATAATTTTGCTTCACCGATATTTCAGTTATTGCATATTACTAGGATGCAACTGTTCAGTGTTTGCTCTATATAAATTTTTTTTAACAATAACAGTAAAACATATACAACTGCATATGGGCCACCCAAAATAATATTTTTTGTACCACTCCGTATAACTATATTGTCTATGACCACTCTATATAACAATTTTATTCAAGATTTTTTTGAACTGCCATTTAAAACTATAACTCTACTTTCATCTATATTTACACCATTCTGTATGTACTACTGCCAATTAGTCAACCATTAAAACTTATTGATCTATCAGATTTTGAACCGTCCTGTATAACCAAAATTTTACTTTAAAAAATATTGCAACTACCATGTAAATGCATCTGCTTAAAGGCTACCAAATATAACAATTTTTAAGCACTTAACTATAACTCTGCTCCACTCTATATTTCAACTATCATATCTATGCAACTGTTTATGGACTACGCTAAATTACCATTTTTCTGATACTTTTTTAACGACCCCAGAAAGTATAATTTGTTTCCACCATTTATTTCAACCACCCCTTATATACAACTTTATCTAACTTTTTTCAGATTTTGCATATATGCAATAGCTCTGTTTCTATTCTACAAAATTTTTCCAAAATTTTTTTGTCACTGTTTAACTATAATTCTACTCTACCCTCTATTTCAATCACCTTGTATGTGCAACTACTTATTAGTTATTAGATCAACATTACGAAAATCTGTTTACTATGGCAAATAAAAGACTGACGTTGCCACAACGCTTAACAATTTTAATTATTGATAAATTAGTAAATGTGGTCATTACCAAAAAAAAAAACAGTTTTGTTTTGTTTTTAGGGGATATAACTACCTAAGGGTGCGTTTTAGGGCACACATTTATAGGGACTTCTTGGTTTATTTTAATGAGTTCTATACAAAGCATACGTTTGAAATCCTATTCTAGAAACGCCCTGTAGATAATATCGACTTAATTAAAGTAGAAAATTTAAGGAGAATAAAAAAAAATACTTACTTTAAATTTATCATCTACTGTGTTCCTGCTTGATTCAAATTCGGGAGAGTCGAGGAATTCACATGGCAAAATGGGATGCAAAAACTGGTTATCAGACAATACATTAACCTGGAAATGAGTAACAAAATGAGGTGAAATATAATTTATAAAATACTAAAACAAATACATATAAAAGAAAATAAAAATATAATAACTATGGCATCGATTACAGATATCACATTCCCTAACCTACATTCTCTTATCGTAGGCGTTCATGTTCCAAGTTCAAGCAACTCAAAACGCGTAAAACTTTTTCAATTACTGCAAAATACACAAAGTTCACGTTCACTTCTAATACTTCCGACTCGATTTTCCCGCCGAACTTGGTTTTGTTAAACCTAATAACCCACCGACTGAAAAATTGCTTCGTTTCAACATTCACTTCGAGAAATAAATCCTTATCAAAAGTTTGAGTCGGCGGAATCGCAAAAGTTTATACTACCTCAAACTTTAAAATTTAATTTGGCATTCTTTAAGTACTGTAAACATGTAACCCCGAAGTTTTTGCACGCAACCAATCCATAGAAATAATTCTTAATCGTATTTGTAAAAAGAGACGATTTATTGACTACCAAGGTAGGGGATAAAATAAAACTCTTAAAGTTTATAAGCTTTTCGTTCTGTAGAACAGTTACATCACAAGTTTAGTTTTTTAGTTTGAGTGTTTAACTTATTTCAATACCAAGATGAAATTACCATCATTTAAGAAAATTATTGAATAAATATTGGTGTTAACAATCCAACTCCATGAAAGAGATATCCTTTCCACGCTGTCTCAAGTCTTTCCGTATCCTAGACAAACAGTTGACAACCGGAACTGTGAACATATTAACTCTAAGGGGCAATTCATCAATAACGTAAGGACGATTATTGAGACCCCCCTACTTCCATGTAAGAGTAGTTTTTCGGACCCCACCCCCTATCTTAACATAAAAACATTCTTGGAACCTTATGACAACGCTACCGAACTCCAGTATCTATATATAAATAGGCAAAGACAAAACGATTAGGTCCTATTTTCTCCTCTGTCTCTCAACCGATTTTCTTCATTTTTATTTTGCTTAGTAGCTAATGATAACCTTCAGTGCAGAATGCTAACATTAATTTATAATATTGGTTCATTCATTAAATAAAATATAATAAAAATTCATTATTTACGTCCATAATGTCAATGCCAAACAAATGAATGTGTCGCCGCCGCCAGACTCAAAACATTGAGTAATTATATATAGAGGGACCAATGCTGCGAAAGTGGCATGCAAGCGTTGTTATTGTTTAGTGGTAAAGTAATCGTTGCATTTATAATTATACAGGGCGATTCCAGATATGTTAGAAATAATTTTTTTCGTGGGTTGCACATAAGTAGTTGCATATCACCCCCTTCTATACTCAACAATAAACCCAGAAACAAGTTCAGATTCTCCCTCAGCCAAATCAAAGGGAGTTCGATTCGTCTCAGCTAAAAAAGTAATCAACAAAATAAACCCAATTGGAAAAAGTAAAAATAAAAATCAATTATCCAATTGACAAACTATCAAGTCTAATAAATTAAACCCATCAATTAGTGTAGAAAACCTTAAAACAAGCAAAACTAAACTTACTTCACAAGAAATTGTTTGAGCAACAGAACGCAATCCACCCAACAAAGAATAACTCCTATTAGACGACCAACCAGCCACCACAACCCCATAAACTCCTAGTCTAGATAGACAAAAAATAAAAATTATTCCTAAATTAAAAGTCAATAAATCAAAATATACAAGGAAAACAACTCAAATCAACAAAGAAATCAATATTCCAAAAACTGGAGAAAAATAGTACAAAACAAAATTAGACATAATAGGAAAAATCTGCTCCTTTCTAAACAATTCAATTGCATCTCCAAACGGCTGTAAAACACCAACAAACCCGACCCAACCGGGTCCCTCACGAATTTGAATACACCCCAAAATTCCACGCTCAAACAATGCTAAAAACGCAACCCTAATTAATAATAATAAAATAACCAAAACATAACAAATAAAATAATTAACCTTAAAAAACAAAAAGTATTATTTGTAAAACTACATAAAAAGATTCTAAATCAAACGCACCACTCTGTAGAGTGCAATTATAACTAATAAAATAATTATATAGGGAAGTCCATTAGCGGTTGAATTTACAGGGTTCTTGGAATAGAAGGTGCAGTAGAATTAAAGTTATACAGGGTGGTGCATAACATATTATACAGAGATGCATATACAGGGTGGCGGAAATGGAAATGCAACATTTCGTAACCCATAAGCAGTTGTATATATGGGAACGATGAAATATAGGGTGAGCGGAATTATAGATATACAGGATGATGATAAAAAATGTTAGCAAAGGAAATGATTTATAGAGTAGCCCACGAAGAGTTCCATATATATATGATGATTGAAATATAGGTCGGAGTAGAATTATAGTTACAGAAGATAGTTAAAAATTTCATAAACAAAAAGAGTAAATACGGTGGCTCATAGGCAGTGGCATATACAGAATGGTTTACCGGGTGGTTCAAAAATGTTAAAAAATATTATGCGTGGTCCATCAGCAGTTACATATAATGAATATATATAATGAGATGAAATTATTGTAATGAGGATTTTACAGTGATAGTATATAACTTTTGTGACTATTTATTATCGAAAAATCCAAAATTTTACAATTATTAATAATAATTGCCAATTTTTACGAAAAGAGGACTATTTTTATGATTTTGACGAAAAAAAATGTTGGAATTTTATTCTTCAATCGGATTTGAAGGTCTTAATTTCAGTAATTTGTGAGATATCCGCTCAAATTCTACCCTAACAGTAAGAGCAAGAACCAAGTATGTTTTCAAAAATGTTTTAATAAAAAAAGCGCAGTGCGTTTTATTCTAAATATCGTCAAAATTCTGGTAATATTAACCGTTAAAATTTGAATGCTAGGTAAAGATTAGAACTTCGTTTACAAAATTCCCTCCTCTTTTACTTTTTAGTCTTCTACTTAGGCTATCAGCCTGTTCTTCATCGACGATATTTTTTCTCTGTGTGTAAATTGTAGCCACTTCTTTTTCTTGATCATACCTGATTTCATTTACTTATAGACAATTTATAACTGATATTTTCTACTCTCTTGCCCCATCATTTTTGCTGGTACTTGTTCAATTGTTGAAATTTTCCACTTCACATAATCTTCTTATCTGTTCCCTTCTTCTTTATCGTTAGGAGTTTTGATAGTAAATTTTCGAAATTTGTTTATTTCCGCTGTTTTGTTTCAATTGTGTCAACTCTCAGCGTTATAGGCATGGTACTCTAATGTATCCTTCATTTTGATATTTTTCGCGTCATTTTCATTTCTTTTCTGAAGCGCAAAGTATTATTTGGCTTATGGCTTGGTTTTATTTTTCGCTTTCTTTGTACCTCAGCTTCTCATGTTGTTTTCGAGTTTATTCTCATGCTACCAGCCGTGGACAGGACAATAGATTTTGTCGTAATAAAGTATAACCGTGCCAAAACGAGTCATAACTTGTGATTAGTTCGATGCTAGGAAAGTTTTCTGTTGATCGGAGTTCCAGAGCAGGTCTGTAATAATTTCTTCGGTTTGTCTTTGTTGTTAGAATACTCTTCTAGCATAAAGGATTTCCTGATACTGTAAGTAATATCAACAAGGAATTGAAGGTAAACGTATGCTCACTTCATACAATTACAAATTCGAAAATAGTGGAGATCATAAATCTCGGCTAATGTTAGAAGGAATCTTATATTGATGTTAGAAAAAGAACAGATAAACGATTTCATAAAACATCGCTGCCAACAAAGGCTAGCCGAGAAAATTAATACAAATTGGTAGCATTTGACTAAAGGACCCCGCACATTCCTTGTGAAAAGTGGCCCCCGGTGGATTTGACTGAAATCTTCCTATTTTGTAGATTTCAACGAAATGAAAAAATGCCTTCATGGCCGCAAAGTCCGATGCCCGATAGTTTTCAAGTTATGGTTAATTTTATATTTAATGTCAGGTATACCAGAAACTACTAGGACTATTTATCTGAAAATTAGTATACAGGGGGTTTTCAAGGAACTGGTTTCAGTTAAAATAACTTCAGTTATTTTCGACTTCCGGTTCTACCGGAAGTGGACCCAAACTTTTTTAAAGCGTTCTTAGAAGCTACGATGAATTTCAATGTAAATATCATATGTCTGAAGGGTTCCAGTTGAAAGTTATTTTGAACTGGAGCAGCTTTCTAAAAAAATATTTTTTTTGGAAACAAAGAGGGTCAGGTCAAAAATTACCAGAATTTGCCTGAATAAAACATGAAGCTTCCCAAATATTTGGAAACTTTTCAAAGGAATATACAGAGTGTTCAGAAATTGGTCCCAAATTTTTTTCAAATGGATTTTATGTTTGAATCCCCATACCTAATTTAAAGGATTTTTGTGGTTATGAGAGATATATGAGTTATCACTAGGCTTTTTTGAACAAATTCCCAAGAAACAAATGCTGAAGTGTCTTCAAACAATATTTGCCAATAATTTTCTGTTAAAGAACAATTATATGGAAAGCATTTATCATGTGCCGTTTAGGATTTAGAAACTAAGTTGCAGTCGCGATACTCGGATAGACCAACAGCTACTCATGACACGCTGATGGGGCTCATTCACAATTGCAAAACAGATGGACAGTTTGTGAAAAAGTAAAAAAAAAAAGATTAACCTGTAGTAGATATTAAAGAGAATTAAGTTACAGTCTTCGCATGCTTAAGAGCAAATCCAGAAAATTTCTCAGTTTATGCAGAATGAGATGTAGGAATATCTACGAGGGCTGCCTTTTATATTTCGGGATTGGACAACCCTAGTGTTGCAATCTGACAACTGACAGCTCTATCGTAAAGTTTGACATTTTTGAGGTTATACATACTTAGACACATACACATAGACACATATACATACTTAGACACAATACTACTGGCTGATCACAATATTACTGGCTGATTCTGACACGGGATTACAACGCATAGTTGATAGACTTTACACAACATGCGAAGCATATGGAATGCCCATCAATATCAAGAAAACCAAGATAATGTCAGTATCACGGAATCAAAACATCCCAATACCTATCCTAATAAATAGGGTAATGTTGAAGAGAGTAGACCGCTTCAAATACCTGGGATGCTGGATCGACGCAAAACTAGATCCTGAAGTTGAAATAAAGGCCAGGATAGAACAGGCCCGAGGCAATTTTAACCGTCTCAGAAACATACTGTGCAATCAGGACTTGGATAAAGATCTGCGCTGTAGACTATCTAAATGCTACGTGTGGTCCACCTTACTGTACGGTGTCGAGGCATGGACATTAAAAATCACCTCCTTGAATAAACTGGAAGCCTTTGAGATGTGGACATACAGAAGAATATTGAAAATTCCTTATACAGCCCACGTATCAAATGAAGAAGTACTTAAAAGACTGAACAAAGAGAGAGAAATCCTTCACACTGTAAAAATAAGGAAAACATCTTATCTTGGTCACGTACTAAGGGGAGAGAAGTATTACATCCTCCAACTCATAATCAAGGGCAAGATTGAGGAAAAACGTTCAATTGGAAGAAAAAGATTGTCGTGGCTCCGAAACATAAGAGCCTGGACGGGACTGAATATTGAAGAACTGATAAGAACGGCTGAAGATCGAGAAGCCTTCGCCATGGTGATCGCTAACCTCCGATAGGGAGATGGCACCGGAAGAAGAAGACATACTTAGAACGTTTTGACATACTAGCGCTATGTGTTGTTTACAATAACTTAAAGGATTCACCTCGGCCAAAAAATGGAATTAAATCGTGAACATTTTCGTGTGATTATTTTTTACAACTTTCGACGTGGATTAAGTCAGCAAGAGTGCATGGATGAACTTAATTTAATTTTTGGCGATGAAACTTCATCAAGGACCACTGTTTTTATCGATGGTATGGTGAATTCAATCGAGGTCGTAGTTCACTCCAAGACGAATTTCGTGAAGGTCGTCCAAAAACAGTTGTTGTTCCGGAAACTATTGATGCTGTGCGCGAACTGATATTGCAAGATCGTCATGTGACCTATCGTGAGATTGAGTCAACCTTACACATTAGTGGGACCAGCATACATTCAATATTGCATAAACATTTCAATGTCAATAAAAATTGTTCGCGTTGGATCCCACACAATTTGTCAATCGTTCAAAAAAAGGCTCGTGTCGATTGGTCGAAAGAAAAGCTCAAAAAATACGATCGCGGAGCTTCAAAACACGTTTATGACATAGTGGATTTACGCGTATGAGCCCGTTTTTTAGGAAAAACTGGACATGTCGCAACCGTACCACTAAAACAACGTAGAACAGTCAATTCTGAGTGGTACACAACCATTTGTTTGCCAGTTGTCTTCCAAGAAATGAGGAAAACCAACCACCGAAGACGGATCACTCTTCACCAGGACAATGCGAGCTCTCACACATCGGCTCAAAAAAACTGCATTTTTTACCACTCAAAATATCGATTTGATGAGTCATCGGCCGTATAGTCCTGACTTGTCACCAAATGACTTCTTTTTATTCCTCTACGTAAAAAACAAACTGAGAAGTCAACATTTTTCGACACCTGAAGAAGAGGTTGCTGCGTTCAGTATGCATATTTTGGAGATACCTCATTCAGAGTGGAAAAAGTGCTTCGAAAATTGATTCAAACGCATGCAAAAATATATAGATCTTCATGGGGAATATTTTGAAAAACAATAAAGCGATTTTCGATGATTAATATTTGTTTTTGTTCTCTAATTCCGAAATATAAAAGGCAGCCCTCGTATGATTAGTTTTCAGAAGATCCTAATAAAACATAAGAACCATCCGTTTGCATTCTCATTAGTTACGAATTTAAGAGCAGGTGACGCTCAAAGACGGAATGATTTTTCGAATTCGTATTAATAAAAATTCAGGAAGACGAACATTTTCTACACAAAACGATTTGGACAGATGAGATTTATAGAATAGTCAACCACATTACTGAAATGATGCTAATCCACTCATTATTTTTAGTTGAGAGATATCTCGAAATTTTAGAAAATGGTTTACATCCATTAGAGTTGACTTAGAATCAGCTGTGGTCTCAACACGACTTAATATTGCATCTGTGAATAACTTTTTAGACATGCATTTTGAAGATCGTTGGATAGAAAATAATAAACCTCATCGACGGCCCCCTCGTTCTCCCGATATAACTATTTAGCTTTTTTTATTTGGGGTCGAATATAAATATTGTCAATGCTGCACCGGTAACAACAACGGTAGATTGCCAGGAAATGATCTGCATCATGGTGTTATGAGTATGCGTTGGTCTATAAGGAGACCGCAAGGGAAAGGTTTCTCATACTTTTTTTATTACCATATCAAATTCTACATAAATGGTTAAGAATGTAAAGTAATGTATATACGTCTCTTGAGGGTTCCTCCAAAAAAGTATACTAATAATTCATATACCTCTAATAGCTACACGGAAATTTTAATTTTTTAAAAAGTGTTTCATTTAGTCTTGCAAGCATAAACTTCTACTGTTGGCCTAGATTTCAATGGTTTTTAGAAAAAAATGGAGTTGCCATTTGAAAAAAACTAGTTAAACGATTTTTGGATTCAGTACCAATTTCTGAGCTCTCCGTTTTTTTAACAGTTTTCAAAGATTTAACAACCTTTAAGTTTTATTCAAGCAAATTCTGGTAATTTTTCATCTGGCCCTATTTGCTTCCACAAAAATAATATTTCGTGAAGAGCTGGATCTGTCAAAATTTTCAAAAAGTTGAAATAACTTTTAATCGGACCCTTTCAGACATATTATGTTTCCAATAAAGTTATCTTAAAATTCATCATAGATTCTAAAAATGCTACAAACAACAACATGTTCTATTTAAAAAACAAAGTTTGGGTACACGTGTAGAACCTAAATTCCCAAGTGTATCGGACAAGCGTTAAAACTGTTTTTAAAACAAAAATAAACTATCCTTGTTTAACGCAACCCAGAGTTTAAAAAACCTGTGGCCATTCTTATACCTAAAACCAAGATCGAAAACCCCCTAACGAGCACCGGCAGCCATAGGATAGACTGGGATAAAACAAAAATTTTTGAAAGAAGAAACATTAAAAAAGAGAAAACTTACTGTATGATGATAAACCCACTGAAATCGGAGTTCTTCATTTGCACATTTATACACCTCAGATCAAGTGATCGCTAAACGACAAATTGTCAGTGTCAAATTTTTTGACAAACAACAAATTTCAAAGCGAAAAAACCTGGATTATCCAGACTCGGAGTTGAAACATACACAAATATAAAATTACAAACCTTATATACTACTGTTGAGAACCATACAGACAGCCAGTAATCCGGGCATTTTCGGACTTTGTTACGGCAATGAATAGACAAAATATTCAAGATCTTTTCATTTGTTCATTTTGTTGAGATCTACAAAATGTATCAGTCAAATCCACCGGGGGCCACTTTCCATAAGGAATGTGCGGGGTCCTGTAAAAAGAAAATAAAACCAAATCATAAACCAAATGAGACTCATGCATTGAGACTGCCAATTATTATACTACTTCCTCTGATGCTATTAGGTCTAAAACTGCCTGCAAGCTGCCACAGAATTCTTCTCCCTTTTTCTCCCTCTTTCTAATATATTTCCAAATATCTATATTTCTAGTTTCAGAATATTCTTATTTTAGGGCTTGAAAATAGACTACCTTCATATTTATACCTTTAAGGGTTTCTTTTTGGAAAGGAGAAAATAAACATAAAAAGTTAATACAAGATTGAAACTGTTTCCAGAACAAAGCATTTGCATCAACTGCCCTCCTAATGATTATTTCAATCAAAAATCACTTTAGACAAAGTAGTAATTCAACTGCGAACCTTCTTGAAACTCCCGTTTGTCCGAACTCTCAACGCAAGCTGCATGCAAATAACCACAGCAATTTCTCATACAATTAGATTGTAAACTCCGATGTTGAATGAAGTTCACAATAGCACGCGACCGCGAATTACCAGCCTAATTTGAAGCTTTAAACCTGGCACATTGTTGAATAATATGAGGAAAGCAGTACAATTAGATTTAATTTAATGCAACTGCTGCTTCGAAAGGCATTTCCTGTTTCGTACAGGGAAACAGGAAACTATTTCACACCAGACTCGTACGAAGTTAATTCTAACATAAATAAATTATGAAATAAACTACTTTAAAGTTTGACTTACTTTTCCTGATAACAAAAGTCCCAATCTGTCAGTCCTGGTCAAATTTTGGACTGCATACGCTTCACCAGCATGCAAGGACATTATCTGAGCAAAATCGGAGCTGACCATTCGTTTAAATTGTAACCTAGTCAACTGTAACAAAAATTATAATTTCATATTTATTTAAAACATTTTGATTGTTCATTTTTAGGTTTTCTATACTCACAGTGATTTCTGAAAACAGATAAGTTCAGTAATTGAAAATTAAAGTATAGTAAAGGCAATTTGTGGAAACTGCCGGGAACACTAGGCCTTTTTATAAATATCTCTCACAAGATTATACAGCCACACAAACACAAGTCTTGACCTGGGGGCCCCAGTATGTGTACCCAATGTTTTTGGGGTCGCTGAATCTCAATCGGGGGTCACTTTCATCCCTGCACATCTCGGTTAAGCCATAATGAGGGCTCCAAAAAATTTGAGCAACTGCCTTAAATTCAGCCAAGCACTTTTCTCCTTGATTAATAAACTTATACGGTTGTTTAGTTGTATACTCCTTCATTTATGGATTTCTTCACTCATTTTTCGTACTTATTCATTAAAACAAAGATTTGCTATAGGAGCTTGGGGCTTTCTAAGTACTGGTGTTTATTTTGAGGATTTAGAGCAATAACGTTTGTGGTTTGTCGTTTGAAGATCAAACATTTTTTTGTGTGTGGCTGTGTTATCTGAAAGAAAGCTGGTCTCTGGATTTCACAACTAGTATAATATTGTTACAACATTCTAATTTACGCTACCACAATAGGTTCCCTTTGAGAAATGAATTTTCTTAAAGAAAAACTAATCTTGCAAATAAATAAACTGTAAAAACCATTGAAATAAACACGGTCGACAACAAGGGTAAATACGAAGACCTTTAAAAACGACTAGAAGCCGACGGAGAAAAATCGAGAAAAACTATGAGGATATAAAGGTCGTCAGGGATACAAGAAGACCATTTGAGTAGATAGCGTCGTAGTGATGATCCGATGATTTATGTTGGTGCGAATATACTGGTTTATATTGAATGTAAAAATTTGTTGTGAACCCAAAGAATACACAGCATACCTTGTGAATGTGGCAATTTTAACTAAGTCTGGGCTAGCTAATTACGCATGGACCGAACACCATATCATCAATTGGGACCAGGACAGGGTAGTTTAAAATAAAATTTATAGAGACAGAATATATAATCTCGAACGTGAATATAGTAACAAACAGGGCGAGTTTTTTTTTTGATGATCAGTATGGGTATCTCGGAAACTAGCGGAGATAGAGCAATGGTTAAATTGGGAAAGAGTTGCAGTTTTACTGGCCCAATTTAATGACACTTTCGGATTTTTGTAAAAAGTCATGGCTTACTAGATGTTTTGAAAAAACGTAATTCTGTCGATTTAGTCAAATCCCTTTAGTCCTTTGTTTTTGATTTTATAAAAAAAGTGTAAATATCAAAATTGAAGGAAATTGTATCCCGAATATGATCGTCACGTCCTCGTTTGCATGACAGCTCTCATTTTTGAGATATGACACAAACTTATCTTTTTTTGAACGGAAATCATAGTTGGCTATGACCTCAAAAAAAACAGACATTTTTAGAGCTTTTCAACGATATAATACTCGATATAGTTATTCATAAAAATAACGGAGTTATGGATGCTTTTCTCTCTTATTTTCACTTTTGACGTAGGTAGCCATGAAAAGATTGTTTTCACTTTGACGTTTCCTCATTTGAGACTAATTCCATTAGTAGTGCTGAACTGATATTCACAAGTTTTCGTGATAAAATGAAATATTCTAACGAAGAAAAACTGAATATGGTGGAACGTTATATCATATGCCATAAAAATTCAGTTCGTGCAGCTGAGGAATACTTTCATAGACATTTTAATCGTCGTTAACCTGCTCTATGTACATTTAAGAGGCTTTACGATAGTTTACGCAGATATGGATCTTTCACTAAACCACCAAAGGAACGTAATCAAATTGACGAGGCAGCACAAATAAATGTTTTGGTAATGGTAAATCAAAATCCACCTACATCAACTCGTGAGATTGCGGCAGAAGCTGGCACATCTCGACGAACTGTAGTTAAGGTACCTACTGAAAGCAGACAAGTTCCACCCGTACAAACTTTCAGTTTCTCAAATTTTGCATGCTGGTGACGAACACCGACGTATTTTATTTTGTACATGGTTTTAGACAAAATGAGCATATCTGGGCTAAAGAAAGCCCTTTTCATGTAGAACAAAGACGACCCCGCATAAAATTTGGTTTTAATGTTTGATGTGGTATCATAGATCCCCATACTGATCATCAAAAAAAAATTCACCCTGTATTTTGTATACCCTTATAGAACCATCTTCTATAAATTATATCACTGTAATGGAGGTATATGCAGCACGACTTCAGATTTCGGCCACCTGTGAGCTTATTTTCCTAGAAATTGCTGGAGGTCGAAATTAACCTTGAGGCCAAAAAGTTAAAATTGTATTGTCATGCAGTTTTGACCTTTATTTAAAGGTACCAATTAGTCTAAAATCGATTACTTTTGTATTTAATAAGCACATAAGCAGGCAAATTAATAATAACGTAGTATTAATAATAGTGTTGATATTCTAAGCACTAAAAATGTTTTTGTTCAATACGTTTGTACAAATCAACTTGAAAAGTAGATAACTAACAAGTTCCTTTTCCAAAATTTTACGTTTACGTGACTTGGCTTAATGGTCAGTATAAGGTTTTTAATATTATATTAATTGAAATATATAGTTTCTCTTATAAGTTATAAAAAAACTAAACCTAAAGGAAAATGTACTAACTTTAAAGGGTTCAAACAAAGCATGATACGCTTCTTCTAGTTCCGGGTCAAATTTTACAGGTCTCAGTTGATACAAAATGTGAAATACTTGCGCCATATTCATCAACATGAAGGCAAAGTTCCAAGTAAACACATCAGGAGCACATATGATGTTCCAAGCCCATGTAGAGAATAACATCAAGCCTTAAACAATAAAAGAATGTAATTAGAACTGAAATAGTAATAACTTAAAGCCTACATTTATAATAGGGTACTTGACTGCATTAAAAAATAAAATTGTTAGAATTTTAATACGTTAGTTTTCTGTAAGAATACGGATTATTTTTTGTTAACATAGAAGAAAATTGTTTTTTAATACATGTCATGCACACTTTACTCTTGGTCATTACTGAACTCAGCGTACTTAAGCCCTAAGATTTCGTATTTGTCTCTGTGATCATGTTTGTTTTATGTTATCTTAAATCAAGTGATAAACCATTTACGTTATTGATTAACTTGTAATTTTTTAATTAACATTCAGTGATTAAGAACTATCCTTTCTAACATTATTAAGAATATACAGTGATGGGCAAATGTGAGGAACCAAGCAAATATCTCTGGAATTATTAGAGTTATCAACTAATGAAACATTTTATTGCAAATACAAAAATATAGGGATTGATATTGTTTACTTCAATACCTACCGAGATATTAACAGAAAAGTAATTAAGGAAAGGAAAAATCTAATATCCATTAAAGAAATACATAATCATAATTATTAACTAAATCTAAGTGATTTTCAAAACATGGAAACTTAACTTAACTAAACTTAATGTATTAAATGTTCAAACTGAGCACAGTTTACTTCTTGACAATAAGCAAGTCGGTTTTTAAATTCTCTAGTAACATTAGCTATTACTTCTGGTGTAATTCTCTGGATGTCTTGAGTTATTCTTGCAGCTAATTCTTGCAAATTATTTGGTCTAACAACATAAACTTTAGACTTTAAGTAACCCCACAGAAAATAGTCTAGTGGATTAACGTCGGGACTTCGTGCAGGCCATTCATAAGTACCCCTTCTTACAATCCATCTGTGATGAAATGTCCTATCTAAATGATCTCGAACAATGCGAGCGTAATGGGGTGGTGCTCCATCCTGCTGATACAGATATTATTTGGTAATTGTCCATTTACCTCGAATGCCGGAATAACTTGTGTCTCCGTTTAAAGTTTCTTGTAGGAAGAAGGGTCCCACGATTCTGTTGTTATAAATGCCGACCCAAACGTTCAATTTTTGGGGATGTTGTGTATGAGCCTCTTGTACCCAATTAGGATTACTTTGCGACCAGTAGCGGCAGTTATGTTGTTTAACCGTACCATTTAAACAAAAAGTAGCCTCGTCTGAAAACACCAGATTTCTTATAAAATTATTATCTCGGTTACAAATATCCATCATCGTTTCACAAAATTGCAAACGTCCGTCGAAATCGTCTTCGGAGAGTTCTTGAACGAGGCGAATTTTGTAAGGATGATATTTTTCTCGCCTTAATATCCTTCCTACTGAACGACGGCTAATTCCATGCATATTGGCGAGGTCGGTAATGGATAAGTGATGATTTTCTTCCAAAGATATAGCAACATTTTGAGCTACACCTTCATTACTTGCGCTTTTTAACCGTCCACTTTTTGGTAAATTGCTAACTGTTCCACTTGTGTCATACGTTCGCAAAGTTTTCGTCACTACTGAACGGGATATTTGTGTATTCGGATGAACAATGTTAAGAAGGTCACAAACTTCTTGATGAGTCCTTTTCCTCTCCCCTTACCTAATCATCATTAATATTTCTATTCTTTCTCTTTCACTTAATTCGGCCATTTTACGATCAAATTAAAACAATACAATCTTTTAACCTTCAAATAAAAAAAAATAATAACTTATTTTGACAACTAATGTCACTTCTGCAATGAATTTCATGGACTACTAAACTTGATTCAGATTTAATTTGCGCCTGATTTAAACAAACACACGAGTATTCGACTATGGAACAAGCAGTGCTGTTGGCTGTGACGGTATAATGCCACCGATTGACCAATAGAAATACAAATCCATACCGAGCGGTTTGTTTATATCGGGCGTAAACGATATCTGAACCGAGTTTAGCTTAGTTTCCTTAGTTACTTTTCTGTTAATATCTCGGTAGGTATTGAAGTAAACAATATCAAACCCGATATTTTTGTATTCGCAATAAAATGTTTCATCAGAAACTAAAATACTATACAGGAAATTCAAAATTGTAAAAAAATTGGTAACAAATAGGCAATCTACTGCAGTATCCACCTTCCAAATTTCATTTTGATATCTCTAATAATTCCAGAAATATTTACTTGGTTCCACACATTTGTCCATCACTGTATATCAACGTTGCAAGAGCTGACTATGAAAATCTTCTTAATTTGTATGCGATAATGATGGACCTATTTTAGAATGTTCTTATTGTTATACTGCTGAAGATAAAAGTCTGAATACGACATTATATGGTATGAAATCTTCGTTTTAATACTTATTATTATAGACCAGTAATATTGACAAGTATTTATGGCTCAGTGTTTCAAAATTGGGATAAACGCTGACTTAACTGAAGTGAAATAACAAGTAGTAGTAGAATACTAAAATATATCCGGAAAAATAGGTAGATTATTGGTTCTCACTATATGTGGTGCCTCATTACTGGTAACCAACAAAATCTAAGATATCAATGAATGACTAAATATTTTTGTAACTATATATTTCTTGATAATAACACTGTCGCTGATTCTACTAACCAAAATTTAGATGACATTAGTTGTTTCACCGAGAAATAAAATAAAACAGTTAAATACCCCAATTATGATGTGTTCATTTAAAAAGCTTACCTAATATGAGCCAAGAGTGCATGAACAGAACTCCTCTCTTGGAACATGTAGAAGAATACGCCAGTACAAAGCAAAAGTTTGCTAGTTGGTAAAGCATATGCTGAGGGTCCTTCCAGTAATCACACCAGGGCCACCAGGTTCCTAGAGAGAAGTGTTTTCAGCGTGTTAAATGAAAATGGATCAACTGTATATCAAGATATTGACATAAAACCCTTAAAATGTATATTAACTAAACTGTGAGCATCCAAAAGTTATTTCAACTCAGTGTTTATTTTCGTTTCTTAATGAAAATTTTATAGAACACTTGGTTTTAAATCAATACACACTTAGGTTATACCTTAAAACACGCTGAAGCCCCCCTCCAAATCATATGAGTGGTATGCCTTTTTAGTGTTTTTTGTGCTAAATTCAATCTTCAGTGACGTTAAGCCCCCACCCCCAAATGACAGTCTTGGACCGCCGCTGGGGCTTCAGATGACTAAAGCATAACAATGAACATCAACTGAGCGTTGATATTTTTTTAATCAAAAAAAGTTTAAAAAATTTTCATTTTCTGTTTTTGGTCCAATGCTAATTTCCTTCTATGGTGTCTTTTCCCTGACCATTTTTTCAAATTTGTCTAGCTATGTTCAATTTAAAGAATGAAACAGTATAAAAGATATTTCTGAAACATATGTTTAAATTTTACAATGTTTTTTCTAAACTCATCAAAATATGACACCCATATAGAACTTCGACCAGGTACATTTATGCTCGAAGATAAAGAACCACCGAAAGTTTGTAGATATTAGCCCGAGAGTTTGAAAAGATCAGTAAAACCTTGACTTGTCGATCCATCGAGACACAATAATATTCAACCGACTGCAATCTTTGAATCCACCTGTTAAAACTGCTGAACAGCTTGCCACTGATGACTTTAACGGACTTACCGAATAGATATCAAACTGGCAGAACAAATTTAATCCAGCCTGACACTCCCTGTTAGACTCGAAAAATCCACCAAAAGGTTTTAACATTCCCATTAAAACTTGGGTCCAGTTAACCAGGATTTGTACTGGTCCAGTCCAGAATTCATCACATTACCTACGAATAGGGCCTTTTCGGGTTCACTTCATGATTTCCTGGAAGCAACACCCCAGGCAACTTAATATGGACCCGTCATTATACTGATAATACTTAGAAATACTTCTATATCTTTATTTATACACTGACTGTTTTTCTTAGTTTTAAGTGTGATTAAATTTTTAATATGTACATATATATGTTTATAAATGCCATAAGCAAAATGAAAAAAAGGTGACCTACTTAAGAGTGAGACTGTTCTTGTAAAAATTCTTTCACTACAGGGTGATTTAGTAACCTATTTGAGAGTGAAAATGCTGTTGTAAACATTTTTTCAATACAAATTGTGGTTGTATGTTTCGCACCTGTAAGTAGTTTATGCCTGCATAATATTTTCCTAGCCTTATATGATTTCAGCAAGACCCATCAAGTTTTGAAAGTGAAATAATGGCTGGTTGGTTTATTTTTGGATGGGTAACACCCTATGAGTTTCCATGTAAATTTGAGAAGGTTAAAAAAAAGTTAGTTTGAAATATGTTGTAACTCCATTAGGAGTTGCATATGCAGGAAATTTTAAATATATGGTGGAATAGAATTATCGTATACAGGTGAAAATATTTATATTATTTATTTCTCTAAAACCAATTAAATCAAATAGTGATATTATGTGATTTGACGATCACGATAATTCAAAGATTATATAAACTGTGAGTTACACAGAAAAACAACAGATACTGACTTCGTTATAAACATTGTAGAATGTCTTATTAATCAGAAATCATCTCAAACTTCTGCTATACGGTTAAGAAGCCAAGACAGAATTTCTCAGATCTGAAATGTTGTCCATTATTGACGATCCTACCTGTTGGAAAACGTAAGAAAGATTTAAAGATAATCGAAATTCTTAGCATCAAAAAACATCTTTACAGTGAAACTGTATTTTCTTTGTCAACTCTCGGTCCAGTTCAGGGGTGTATAAACCTAGTTTTTCTTAGAAGTCATTTTTAGTACACATTTTGGAAAACTGTACCACTAAGCATGTATGAGTGTAAAATTAAAAAGAAAAATGTCAAAATTTAACTGAACATAATTATCAAAATTTTTGACTTACCTCGTGGTATAATATAAGAAACATTTTTATCACCTACAGGCCATGACGAATTTTCCACTGGAGACACATATAAAGTATGCGATCTTTCCTCATTGGGTTGAAGCCCACTTTCCGCATCCGAAGGCATTTTATATTATCAGCAGAAACTCATCAGGTAATTCAACACATTGTCAACGTGTTTTCCTGTTTTTGTTTTGGAAGTAAAAGCAAAAGGGTTTTCATAATCAATAAAAAGGCGGGAACTGCATGTCGGAAGTATAGGGACCTGTAAACGGAGTAGTTTGGGAAAACACCGGTAGATGGTAATCCACAGTTACAATTCTGAATTACCAGAACTTTAATTATTTTGTTGCTCAGTTTATTTAGATAATAAAAGGGCTAATGAGTACGATATTAAACAAATAGTTTAGTTTTTTAATAAGAAATTGTTGGTGAAAATTCCTGGCTTGTATTGTTGGTTGCTTGACTCTCAGGAATCAGTTAGAAATTTATTGATTTTCCAGAACATGAAATAAACTCGTCAACAATCTTACTGAATCGATTTGTCTAGAGAAATTTCTGTTGAAAAAAAAATTGTTTTACAGTTACAAGAGTTTGAAAAGTTCAAGTAGGGATTATGCAATAATTTGAATTAAATATAATTAAAAAATTCATTATTTAGGTCTAATGTTATTCCACATCGTCATGCTAGTGAAATAAATGCCAGGAAAATGTACATTACTTAATAATCGCCTTTTATTGGGCTTTCACCGGTTTGCAACTTTCATTGCTTTGTAAATATGTTTTTTCAAATTTTGATCAAGTTATTGCTGATGATAGTTTATTAATTGGCATCACACTCCCTCTAAGGCACGCGTAGCGTGCTTTGAGGGGGAAATTTACTAAACTCCAGATATATTACATATCGAAAGGGTTTAGCTCTGTGGGAGCCCTTGCCAGGTTATCAGGCTCGTGGTTGGCGTCGTGACAGCAGTTTCCTAACAGTACGGCTTTTTGCATCAGTTGGAAAAGATGTTCGTCAAGACCGAGGTATTTCAAATTGTTTAATAGATGTTCTGGGACTACTCCTGTTGTTGACATAACAATTGGTACCGTTCGAGTGTTGTTTATGTCCCATTGTGTCTATATTTGAAATTCTAAATCCCCATATTTGGCTATTTTTTCAGCCTGCTTAATATTTATATTATTGTTGTTAGGCATTGCTATGTCAATTAAGGTTGTTTTTCTAGAAACTTTATCTACTAAAACTATATCTGGTCTATTTTGAGCAACAGTCCGATCGGTCAATATCGTCCGGTCCTAGTACAGCTTGTAGTTGTTATTTTCTAAAATAGATTCTGGTTTGTATATATACTAGGGTGTTCTTACCGACTGTGATAGCTCAATTTTAAGCGCTAGGTCCTGGTGCAGTATTTTTGTCACAGCATCGTGTCATTCTTTGTATTCAGTTGCAGCGAACGCTTGGCAACCTCCTGTGATATGCTGGATAGATTCAGATGTTTGGCAACCATATCAGCATCGGTCGTTGTTGATAGAAAGGTCTTTAACGATGTACTTTAGATAGTTCTTAGTTGGTATTACTTGATCTTGGATTGCCAATATAAAGCCTTCTGTTTCAGGAAACATATGACCAGAGATCAACCAGTAGTTCGACGCTAAACTGTCCAAACTTTTATTTGATTTGCACATTGAGAACATTGATAACAGGGCTTTTCGCAACCTAGGATTTATTTTAAGAATCGCCAAAAACTTCTCATCTGAAGAAAACCTTATCATTTTTTACAACATTTTCGTTACAAGTACACTTAGAATATGCTTCCTTGGTCTGGAATCCACAATATGTAAAATACATGGAAAGGATAGAAAGAATACAAATTAAATTCATTAATAATTTGAATTATCGGTTTCACAGAGAATATTGTTATAACACATATGAATGTATTTTGCCAAAATACAAATTGTCTAAGCATTCCACTCGTCGTGATATATTTTATGTAATATTTCTATATAAATTAGTTCAAAATAAAATAGACTGTATTGATATCATAAATA
The DNA here is from genome assembly GCA_034190945.1 of Octodonta nipae. NCBI lineage: Eukaryota > Metazoa > Arthropoda > Insecta > Coleoptera > Chrysomelidae > Octodonta > Octodonta nipae. The sequence goes on from CM067218.1 coordinate 1,580,512, forward strand.
ACTTCAATTTTAACTGTGGCATTAGCCATACTTTAAGAACTAAATATTTATTTTACAGTCGTAGGTGTTATACTAATTCCTCCTACAACTCCTGTTTGTACAGGATGCTGAGAACGTACAACTTACAGTTCTTTCTTTTCATTGTAATTGCGCTAAATATTGTGTGACTGTGACAAATTGTGTAACATGTGGTTTCCTATAATTGAGTAGTCCAGGCTATCTGTTGGAAACCCAAATTGTAAATAAATAAATAAATAAATATCTCTAGTTTTTTTTACATATAATTATGTCTGTCTGGTCAAACTGAAATGCAACCAACTGCACAGGATGTTAAAAAATGTGGGTCATGCTTCTAAGATATTGAGTTAGCATTTATTTATACACACACAACAATTGAAGAAGTCGTTTATTTTCACATGGATCCTATTATCAGATCTTGATTGTTTTCCAACGCAAAAATTCCACAAAACTGGTTAGAGTCGTATAGAATTATTTGCTCATTTGTAACAAATATGCTTGTGCAAATTTCAAAGTTTGATGACTTGCATATGCCATTAAAGGAAACTTTGCCATATTGGTCAGGAACCACCTCTAAAATAATCATTTTACAACAAAAATAGTGCAACTGGTCCCATGTGGAAAAAATGATTGCTGAGGGTACATAAAAAAGTATTTCCAAGAAGACAGAATAGCCTCTGTTTTGTGAAATCGGTTAAAAATATGAAAATTTGTCTTAAATCTGAAAATTCTTGATGGTGGCTACATAAGTAAAGATCTATTATTAAAATATTTACTCTTTAGTTAGTTTTGAAGTATTGACCAAATTCAGAAATTTAGCACCAAGAGTGATAATTCATTATGACTTATGTTTTCTAAGGTATATATAGACCAATCAATTTTTTTTTCGTGCAAAAAATACTATCAGGATACTGCCTGGGCCATCACATTAAAAATGATCTGTAGTGATATTTTGCTGCCTTTTCCAATCGCAACTATGGTTTTTTACTTTATTATAAACAATTGAAACAAGAAAATTGCGTTTTTTTTTGTTGCATGTTTATAAAATGAAAGCTAATAAACTAATCTCAATAGTGTCAACAGGTGAATTGTAAAGCATGGAAATACCAATGAAATGAGCCCAGGATCGATCCGATAAGATCTTTAGTAACAGAGAAAAACAAAAAATACTGGAAAATTTAGCGGTTTTCTTTATATTATTATAACTCCGTCACTATCAAAGTTGTAAAACTGGGCTTGATAGTAAGTGACCAAACCAGGCGCTATCAGTTTATTAGTTTTTGAATAATTGCTATCTGAAGTTTTTAGTCCACTATTCTTGCAGTGTGTCTCCATGCGACATGGATCGTCAAATATCAATTCAAAATAGAGATGTTGAAAGTAGAGGTATCATTCTACAACGCCTCTATTTTCATTTTTCATTAAATGTCTGTGAAATATACGAAAAATGTTAGCAAAAATTACCAAAATTTGGTGAGCGTATGAATGTGTTCGAGTAGTGGGGTGAACACGGTTGTTGAGGGGAACTTCTAAGAATAATTATTATCGATAGTAACTGTCACTCTGACAGATGGTGAAAGAATTTAATCGCTAAAAAAACTTCTATACAGAGTGATTTGTTCGATTTTATTATATCAAATGAGAACTGTTTGTATATTAATATATTTATATGTCATTGGTCTCTCGGAAACATTTTTGCTTTAATTTGTGGGTTTACATCGAAAGCGAGCGGTCATTAAAAAAAATCTTACTTGTGAGGATTTTAAATATTAAGACGATCTATGTATGTGCCTCTACTATATATTACTATACGTTTCCCCTCACCAACCGTGTTTCCCCCACTCCTTGGATACATTCATACGCTCGTCCATTTTTTGTCATGTTTGCTAACATTTTTCAGATATTTCACAGACATTTAGTGAAAAATGAGAATAGAGGCTTTGTAGAATTACACATCTACTTTCAACAACTTTTTTCAAAATTGAAATTTGATTATCTATGACGCATGGGGGCACAATGCAAAAATAGTGAACAAGAAACTTTATATCGCAATTGTTCAAAAACTAATAATCCGGTAGCGCCTGGTTTTGGCATTCATAAAATAGATGTAAATTACTATCAGTTCCTACAAGCTCAACAGCTTCTAAAGTGACGAAGTTAAGATTTTTTTTAAATCCTACAGTTTTCAGTATTTTTTGTTTTTCCCTGTTACTAATGATCCAATCGGATCGAGCCTGGACTCATTTCATTGGTATTTTCATGCTTTACAATTGACCTGTTGACACCATTAACATTAGTTTATTATTTTTCATTTTATAAACATGCTAAGAAAAAAAACGTAATTTTATTGCTTCAATTGTTTATCACAAACTAAAAAACCATAGTTGCAAGTGGAAAACAGCAAAATATCGCTAGGAATCTTTGTTAATGTGATGGCACAGTCGGTATCCTGATAGTATTCTTTACACATTATCAGTTAATTTTTGCTCTATTTATTGGTATAATACTAAAAACTGAAGTTCTTCCCTGGAAAATTTTTTAAAAGTCTATATAATAATTAGACATTTTTCAGCATTTTTCAATAATATACCACTCCTGTTCATGGTAGAGGATTCCTGCAGCTTTAAACCTTTCATTAACTGGGCTCTCTAATTGTGTAAAATCACAAGATAGGGTTCATTTGAAGATCTCATTAAAACCTATCTGTATTTATTTAGGTGGTAATTCATTGCACGTCAAAAATACACAAAAAGACAAATAATACCATACACTTTACACACCAAAAAACACGTGTTTGTGTACAAAGAATAATGCAGAAGCACCGATTGTTAATAAAGCCAACTGACATATTCATATTTGTTTTATTTGAAACAATTATTGACAAATCACTCATAAAGTTAACCTGACTGTCTAGATAACATACAGATAATCTCGACACCCGTTTATATTATTTAATATGTTTTTTCTTAATAACTTAAGCTGCGCCCATTACCGTAATATCTAATATTAGTCATATCAATGAATATATTTGTCATGTTCATACTAATAACTTCGATGGCTGGTTTGATGTTTTGCCTAATATTGAATCAATTTAATTACACAAAATCATCAATGATGACAAATCTTATCCCGCCGGTTTCTCATTAAATTCTTGCAAAACGATTAACTGGTGTTTACCCTTGACGCGTGGATCAACCTGTTGACTGTTAATGACATTTGAAACAAAGCCGACTGCACTTTTAATAGACAGTAGGAAGGAGGACGTTTTTTATGAAAATTTATAATTTTTTTATTTAGAATATTTCATATAAAAGCATTCTTTGTTGTATGCTTTTTGCGATTATTTTTTAAATAAAGTATTGGAAATACAAATACAAATACTAACATTCTATAATCTATGTGCTTACCAACCAAAATGAAATCATGGCTATAAAACATTCATTAAAAAATGCTAAAGCACCTGGTAACGATAGAATTCATTGTCTTATAAATGTTATTTGTGACATATTCTTGGTTGTTTTTAAGTTTTCTTGGGAATAAAACAACAATTAAAATAGAAAGCTATATAATGAAAGAAAATACCAAACGATTCAAAGCCGATTCTGACTTCGTTGTGAATGGGTTTAAAATATGTAATGAAAATTGAAAATGTAACTTGCAAATTGATAGTTTGATTTATGACATTTAAGTTGACATAAGAAAAAACTTGTTGTTTTTATATATACAGGTAGCACAAAAAATTCAAAAGATCATGTATTACGGTTAAACAGCTTTCAACTTGGAAGAATTTGAAAGAGTTGTCTTTGGAATTTATAAGTGGCGTCCCTAGGTACGACTTTGTTATAAGATACCGCATTTGCCAAAAATGCGATCAAATAGTTTTCCTGTCTAGGAAAAACCTTATGAACTATCCCGTTCTTCCTCAATTGTCGGTAACCAGATACGATTGAATTGTACAGAAGTAGAAGCGATACAATCGTCTTCATTCAAAAGAATTAAGGTAGACTCTTTTATTTTTCGTTTTGTGGTATGCTGTTCTTTCTGAAGTATAGTGTCAAATTGAATTTTATGGCCTAGGTCCCAAGCATGTTCACAAATTTTCGATTTTTCAAATTGTCTTTTCTTTATGTAATTCTTGTGTTCATTTATTCGTATGTTTAATGGTATCGATGTTTCTCCAATATAAAATTTATTGTATTCGCAAGGAATGCAGTTTTCTGAATTCTGAGTTTCATTGGTTGGTTTTGTTTTTGATATTAGTGGTTTCAGTGTATTTCTTGTTTGGAATGTTGTTCTAACATTAAATCTGTTGCCCACTCTTTTCAATCTTTTTGACAGACCCTGTCTGTATGGTAACTGCAATGTGGTTGTCCTGAGTAGCAGTGTTAATAAGAGAAGTTCTGGGTTGATTCGAAAGGTTTGTTCTCTGTTTCAAACTTGTAGTTCAATATTTTTTTAAATAATTTTGAACTTATATAATATTTAAAATTTTTCATAACCAAATATTTGTTTAATGTTGACTTGGCAATATCATTTTTGTAAATTTGTCCATCGTATTATTCACACGAGAAAACCGGATTATCTTTGGGAAAAAATAGTTTATGCTAATCAAATTCACAATAGACCTACAAGATTCAGCAACCTTTTATATGTCCCTAGACATTCATCAGCCATGTTTCAGCGGTCTTTCTCATTTAACGCCGTTAAAATGTATAATAATATTATTCTGGAAAATTTAGATGATACAACTTTACTTGGTTTTCAAAAGAAAATTAAAAAGTTGTTGTTTAACGACGCTTTTGTTTTTAAATAGTCTTAATGTAGTTTGTCAATGTCAACACTTTCCTCCATATTGTTCAATTGCCACAATTACCTACTTTGGTAATAAATATTTTGTGAAGAAATTTGTTTTGTTTAGGGTTGAGTGGAAGATTAGCCGTAGGCTAAACTCCGCCTTTTGCTTTGCTATGTATGTGTATACTGTATAGATTTATGTATGTGCATGCTGTATAGATATATGTATTACATAGATGAAACAATAAAGACGCTTTATTATTATTATTATGTTAAAAAATAGTAATAAAATATTTATTTCTCAATGTTTTAAATATTACAAAGATACGTCACTACATTCATTTGAGTTCTTTAAATTTTAAGTTTTCATGGCTGCCTTATTAAAAAAACACTGTAATTTAAAATTTCTTCATATATATCAGAAAAAAATGCTGTTCGTCACAGTAAGTTTGTTTATCTTAAATACCCTTAAACTCAGATTGAGTATATAAGCATTAACTTGTTAAAATTGTATGAGAGGGCGCATATTTTGTAGATCCTTGTTTAACGGTTTCAATAATGTAGTCCGAGTTTCACAAACAGTTCCTACAATTTAAACCTTTTCCTTCGAAATAATAGACAAAGTCTACCTTCGTCAGCGGTTAGTAGTCTGAGTAGCTTAGTAACTTCTGCAGTCAGTCCGAAACCTGGAACAAACCTCCCGAATCAACCCAGAACTTCTCTTATTAACACTGCTACTCAGGACAACCACATTACAGTTACAGTTACAGTTACTATACCATACAGACAGGGTCTATCAAAAAGATTGATAAGAGTGGGCAACAGATTTAATGGTATAACAAATCACTAATATCAAAAACAAAACCAACCAACAAAATTTAGAACTCAAAAAACCGCATCTACAAGATTCCTTGCGAATGCAATAAATTTTATATTGGAGAAACATCGAGACCATTTAACGTACGAATAAATGAACACAAGAATTACATAAAGAAACGACAGTTTGAAAAATTGAAAATTTGCAAACATGCTTGGGACCTAGGCCATAAAATACAATTTGATAATTCAACTATACTTCACAAAGAACAACAAAACACAAAACGAAAAATAAATGAGCCTGCCTTAATTATTTTGAATGAAGACGATTGTATCGCTTCTATTGCTGTACAATTCAATCGTATCTGGTTACCGACAATTAAGTAAGAAATTATCAATTTGAACAACCCCGATCGTGATAGTTCATAAGGTTTTTCGTAGGTTTTCCCTTATGGTCGCATTTTTATCGAATGCGTTATCTTATAAAAAAGTTGTACCTAGGAACGCCACTTACTTGTCTTAAGAATTCTTAAGACAACTCTTTCAAATACTTCCAACTTGAAAACTGTATAACTTAATACATGTCTTTAGAATTTTTTGTGCTACCTGTATATTTAAAAACAACAACATTTTTCTTATGTCGACTTTGAAACGTTTGGTATTTTCTTTCAATACACAGCTGTTTATTTCGACTTGGTTTTATTTCCCAGGAAAACATGAAAATGATAAAATTAATTTTGAACTGTTTAGAGATACTGCATAATTAATTACCATCCCATTATCTTATAATAGAAATAAAATTTTTGAATATTCATTAACATTTAAAGAAGTTTTAAGAATTTCTCTTTACAAAGGTGGAGAAATTGACGGTACAGATATTAAAATTAGTAAGTTTTTTCTCAAAAAACGGAAACAATCCAAAACCATGCATGACCATTACTCCATTTTTAAATGGCAACGTATAAATAAAGAATTTATTTATTTATTTTTTTATTCATTCATTCATTTATTCATTCTTTCATTCATTCATTCATTTATTTATACACACATGTTTCAGCACTTATTTTGGAAAAGAACATCACAATACACAAATACTGTATATTTCCACATGTATCGTGGTCTGGGTCAGACGCTTATTCCATAATTCATTCATTAATGCATAGGCTAGTTTGAAATATGTTTGTTAATCAACTATTTTTAAAATGTGTTTGAAAGCAGCCCACTAGATTATTTTTCTTAAATAAATTTCCATTTTATGTTCCAATTTCAAATCGGAAAGTTTTATACAAAAAAAGCAAGAGATAAAAAAGTTTCTAAATAAATCGAGCTAACAAGATTTATTTTTTCTAAGTCGTTCGGTAATTTTATTTTAAATTTAGTTGAGAAGGTTAATAGGGGTGGTCTATTTCATACTCTTCCACCTATCTATAAAAATGTGAAAAAATATGCAGATGATGTGCTTTCAGATATATTTCTATAAATCGTCATTATTCTACCACTGTTCGTTTTTATATATAAAATAAAATACATATTTTACCTCCAACTGTGAATCCCGATACCTGCCTAATGATTAATTTTTGATCTAACGTTTATACAACAAACAATCCCGTAATTTTAACGAGAGGTCGCCCCTTATTTTTTTGCATTTTTTTTAAACATCCTGTATATTCAGAAAACCTAAACATTAAATAACTGTTCTCCATTTCTAAAACACAGAAAACATACGATTTGCAAAACTAGACACCCGTTAGAAATAATCACTTTCTCTCCACAGAAATATGTGATGAATTTTTGAACAAAAGAATTATCACCGCATCAAGAAACTTCAATTCCAATTCGAGGTTCCAATAATTCACCGAGAAATTGCTAATAAATATTATTCGACATAATCAGAAAAGGGTTGCGATTCAATACAAATATTTGTAAGGCATTTTTTACGGTTCAAAATTTAATGTTTCGAAAAAAATCGACGACAGTGTCTTGTTACTTAGGATTTTGGTAACGGTGACAGATGTTTCAGCAACCAAGTACCAAAAAGGGGTTAGAAATAAAGTCTTATTTAGAGTGAAATATTGTACGCACGATTTAGAAGTTAATATAAGGCTAATATACCACTTTTTTTGAAAAACGGATGAATTCTTCAAAACTATTAGATATCACCTGAGTCAATAAAGTTAGGATTATAACCTCAAAAATTAGGATAATTTTGAATGGTAGCCGAAATATCGTTTCTAGCTCTGACCAGTCATCACTTGTATTATCCGTAAGAGACCGAATTTTTTAATTTCCAGACCGAAATTTGGATAGTCTCTAGTGGCTCGTTTACTAGAATTTTCTAGATATCGTTATTCAAAAAGCTCTTCAATATTTAACCAATCTGTATCCTTAGAATAATTAAATTTAAGTTAGATACTGTAGTTTGTGAAAGCTAAGAAACCTATTTTTTAAGTGATTATAAGATTCATTTTGTTTTCTAAACGATATTTGTGGCATATTTTTCAATGTCTAAGTACTTCTTGGAAAATAACACCACAGTATAAAGAATTGCTGTATATTCCAAACGTTTCGGGGTCTAGGTCAGACCCCGTTGTCAGTGGTTAAGAAACTATGGATAAAAAAAGCACAATTCTAAGATGTAAATTAAAATATTTGACAATGTGTATTGTTTGATTTCTGACGTAACTAAGAGAATTTTATTTGTAATATACAGGGTAGCACAGAAGTTTCTAAAGATCATATAATCATAAAGTTCCTTTCAAATTGGAAGAATTTGAAAGGGAGATCTTCAGAATTTTATGAGGTGCTCCTAGGTGCGACTTTGTTATAAGATAGCGAGTACATTCGCTAAAAATGCGACCAAAGAACTTTGTTGATTCAGTGATCCTATTAAAATCATAACGGAAAACCTAGGAAAAATCTTATAAACTATCCCGATATTGGGTTGTTCACAAGGACATGACCATTAGCAATTTCTTCCTTAATCTTCGTCAACCAGGAACGACTGAATTCTACGGAGGTAGTAGCGATACAATCATTTAACAAAATTAAAGCAGACTCTTTTAGTTTTCTTTTGGTGTTGTGTTCTTCTTTGTGTAATATAACTGAATTTTGAAACTGTATTTTATGACCAAGGTCGTTTTTTTATGTAATTTTTGTGTTCGTTTATTCGAACATTCAGAGACCTAGAGGTTTCTCCAATATACAATTTATTACATTAACAAGGGATTTTATAAATGCATTTTTTTGTATTTTGAGTTGTGTTATTTTGGTTTGGTTTTTGATACAATTGATTTTAGTGTATTTCTTGTTTTAATTGATGTTTCGATATTATGTCTGTTTCCCACTCTTTTTAGCCTTTCTGATAGACCCTGTATGTCTGGTATAGTTATTGTATTTATGTGATTATCTTGGGAGTCAGTGTTGCTTGGTGAAGTTTGATGTTGGTTGTTAGGGATTTTTTGGTATTCGATTTTGTTTAAATCGTTATTAATAAATTTATTTGTGTAATGATTGGCAGAAAGTGCATTTTTTATAAAAGTTTTTCCTTCATTGAAGTTATTGATGTGAGAACAGTTGGTTTTTGCTCTGTCATATAGAAATTTAATGATACCTCTTTTTACTGAATTTGGATGATTAGAGTTAAAGTTGAGATACCTGTTAGTATGAGTCGGTTTTCTGTAAACTTCTGTTTCAAATGTCGATTGTGTTTTGGTTATTAAAATGTCTAAGAATGGTAATTTGTTATTCTGTTCAAGCTCTAGTGTAAACTGAATAGTTTGTTCCTTGTTGTTTATGTCGTTAAGTAATGCATTTAAATCCTCAAGATTATGTTTCTAAATAACGAAAATGTCATCAATATAACGCCACCAAACCAAAGGTTTAATCATTTTCAACATTTATATCAATAAGGACTGATTTTTCTCAGTGTAGTCTACATGTAATCAGGTAACTTAACCCAAAAACTTTGGTACGTTTTTTGTAAAGCATTACATCTGTTCCTCATATTCTTTCTTCCACATCTCATTTTTGAGCGAAAAAATCCAGGTAAGTGTGTAAAGAAGTAATTCTTAAATGTTTAAGTTTATTCCCATTTTTTGGTAATTTCTCAATATATTGGGAATGATTCTTTCATAATTGTGTTTCGTTATTCCCTAAAGATTCTGTCAAAGTTTTCATTCTCCTATATCATTTTTATTTGAAATCTATAAATAGTATTTCAGACCTACTTCACTTCAATATTGGTACTTGTAATTTTATTTAAATTATAAAATACAATTCATGCTAGCGTGTAAGGCAAGAATCCATCATATATTAGGATCTCAAGAATTCTATTGGTCAGTGGATAAAGCGCACTATTCGGACTTTCTGTCTAAAAGTTCCATATCTCAGAGGTCATTTAAAATTAGCCGGTGAGGGACTACGTCAAAAGTCAGCAAAAATTTAGTGATGGAAGCAACATCAGAGTACAGATCTAATTGTTGCTGTTTATTTTTAGAGCAAATTAACCTTCGATAGAGCCGGTTGATTGTCTCCACAACATTAAGACCCAAAATGCAAAAGAAAATCCTGAAGTCAGTACGTTAATGTATTTCCACAATTTTTAAACACTTCCCTAAAAACTAGCTTTTTATTGAGCTTTTTACCGAAGTTGGAAATATTGGAAGTCTTTTGCTTCTATATTGGTCTTTTGATGTTGTTAGGATAGGTTTGTCACAGACACTCCTTTGGTCACATTCTAAAGCAAATTTAAAGTAGTTAAACATGTTTGTTTAGGATATGATGGGTAGAAGGCTAAGAAATTTACTCCAGCCCTAGGGACTTTGGAGGTTCTAAGATTTAGATTTAGATTTAGATTTCTTTATTTGACTACGGCACATATTAAACAATGTTTGTCAAGAATACAGTCTTAGTGAGAAAAAAAAATCACAATTAAAATAATACAAATATGAAATAGATGTTAAAAATAAGAACAGATATAAACAATTAAAAATTAGACACTAAAATTCGAGGGGTACATTTTGTGGTTCATGTAATCAGCAATTGAGTAAAAACAAAACTTTAATAGGTAGTTCTTCAAACCCTTTCTAAATTATTTAAGTTCAAAATTTTTAGTTCTTCTGGCATTGTAGTTATGCGAGTTTTTCATTGTCCTATTTAACTGAAAACGGGTTGTTCGAATATTTCCTGCTTTTCTTGTAAGATATTGATGTACATCAGACTGTTTGCTGTTTGGTCAAAACATTGATGTTCTTGTGTATCTCTAGAGGCGCGTGAAACAAAATAAAGGGAAGGCAAGATGCGGAATCTCTGAAATAAAGGTTGACACGACTCACGAACTCCAGCTTTAGCCAGTATTCTCACTGCTCTTTCTTGTAACCTGAATATCAGAACAGCATTTGACGAATTTCCCCAGATCATAATTCCATAACTGATATGTGAGTGAAATAGTGAGAACTATACAGTTCTTAAGGTATTACATTCAGTAATATTTTGTTAGTGACGAAGTCTAAAGAGTGAACTCGATAATCTACTTCTTAAGTGGTCCATGTGAACATTCCACGATAAGATACTATCTAAATGAATACCTAGCAACTTTACGCTAGCTGTATCAGTATTAGAAGTGATTGAAAACATAAGACTTTGTGTTTTTCCTTTGTTAAACTTGAGTTTATTAGTACTGAATCATTTTTCAGATTTTGCTTCTATATCGTCCGATAGTTTAGTGAAGTTAGCTATATTTATGTCAGAATACACAAAACTTGTATCGTCTGCAAATATGACAGATTTATTGAGATGAATAAAATTTGACAAATCATTAATCTAAATAATGAACAGTATGAGTCCAAGGACAGAACCTTGAGGAACACCGTGTTCTATAGATCTAAATTCAGACGTCATTATAAGTGACGGCTTGAAAGCGATTTGTCAAGTAAGTTTTAAATATGGATAATGAAAATCCTCTAACTCTGTCGTAATTAAGTTTTGTTGGCAAAATGTCATGCGAAACACAGTCAAAGGTTTTGGAAAGATCACATAATTTAATCGCTGTATGGATATCCTTCACAAGGCCCTCAACCACTCCACTCACAACACTCAAAACTGCTTGTGTTGTTGAACGATTTTTCCTAAATACAAACTGGGAATTATCTAAAAGTTATTTTCTTCAAAATAAGAAACTACGCGATGCTTGATTAATGTTTCTATTATTTTGATGAAAGTAGATGTAATTGATATTGGCCGGTAGTTATATACCAAAGCAGTGTCACATTTCTTATGTACAAAAATCACTTTGGAAAATTTAAACGAGTCGGGAAAAACCCCAGTGATAAAGATAGAGTCCATCAAATTGGTCAATGGTTTTAATATGAACTACAATTAGCTTGGGATATTATTCCTCAAGAAAACCATCTTATTGAATCAATGCCAAGACGTGTTGGGGATTATATAGATAACTCGGGTTTAAAAATTTTCTGAGTGTTGCTCCTTTACACAATGAGAGAAAATTATATTAGGAAAAGTTAAAGGAGACTGAACATCCTGACACTAAAATTTCTGAATTCTTAATTTAACAATCTCGCAAGTGACTGAATTAAGTGGATAATTCCAAAATTGAAAATTCCAAATTTTATTCTAATTTTTTTAAAGCGATTATGTTAAATATTAAATGTAAGGAATTGTTATGTTTCTTTACATCTTAAAATAATCAGCCTTTCCAACTGCAATATGGACAAGTTTACGAACAACATTTTCTAAAACCAAAATATAATAAACATTTATATTATTGAAATTTCTGGGGCCATTACTCTTTGCAAAGAAGCTTCAGGTCTTCTTACATTAATAGACAATAATAATTAATTATTCTAGTCAAAAATAGAGTCAAATTGGCATCATCTTCGATAGTTTCTTGAACAGTCATGTATAACTTGACCTAAACAGTGTTTTTTATTCGTAAGTAATTTTTAGATAAATGATAATTTGTTCATTGGAAACTGCCATTAAATTGTTTGTAGAAATTTAAACAAACTTATTTAAAAATTGCAAAGATTGCAAGAAGTGAGAGACATTCCAATGTTCACCGGCAATCATAAATTTCTCCAAATCGGTATACAGCCGTGAAATTAATTCAAATATGTTAGCATTTAGCAAAATTTCCTTAACGACCATAAACATTGATTTTCACGCAGGTCCTTTTCCCATTTTTCGATAATAACCCAGAAATCCCAATAGTCAAATCGCCGACAAATAAATCACGACCCCGAAGTGGCAGAAGTAGGAAAGACAAATGAATAAGGAACGCGGGTGAAAACGGTAAAATCGCAGCTGCCTTGATCAGCAGACCAGAACAACCCTCAGATTTCTCGATCGGGAGCGCCTTGTCCTGACAAGGGGGTACCTTGATGCAGAGCAGGATTAGGTATTTTTATTGATGTTTGCTTGGGGTAAATAAAAGATGAATGTCGATGTGTGTTTTGCTGTATTTGGATGACGGTGGTCGATTTGTATGCCCCGGGGACATTCAGCTGAAGAAATATGAACTGATTGGTAAGTGAATTTGTTGAGCAATATCTTGTTAATAGTCTCTAACTGATTACTACAGCACAACACTGTAGGTTTAACCAAAACAATAGGCTGTCTTTCTCTCTTGTCTGTACAAGGACATATTCCCACTTTTTGTTAATAAATAGACTAATACTCTCTTCGAGATGTCATTCTTTTGTACGCAAGACAATATATATATATAAGAAAAAGCCCCATAAACATGGGTCCGCAAACGTTTCGTTTTCAAGATACGGAGTGTTAAAGTTTCAATTTTTTTCAAGTATTTATCTCGTAGTATCTGCACTTTAGAAGATATTCAAATGAAATTTGGCATAGATATTACAATTAAGAGTTTACACCTTGTGACAAGAAAATTTCGATTGCAAATCTACAGGGTGATATTTTTTCGGGAACACTGTCCACTGTTGTCCTTCAGAACTTTTTTTTGGTGAGCCACTGGTACTTTCAAAAATTGTAACGAAAAGCTTTGTTGTTATACCAAACTTTGTGCTCTCTTGTAGTTTTGTCGTATCTACTACCGCTTTCGAGAAAAAAAATTTGAATTATTAAACTAGCAATGATTCTTAAAGATTCGATAAACTGGTATAATCATCAAAAAAATGTATTACTGCAAGAAACAACAACTCAAAAATTAATCATAAGAAAAAAACTAAAGGAACTAAACTACAGCAATTGTTGAAAATGTCCTCCCCAAACCCTTATACAAGCTTCTGTTCTTCTTCTCATAGACGATCGAACTCTTTCAAACACTCCTGGAGTATTCTTAATTGTATCAAACACGCCTATTATACGATTTCTCAGTTCGTCTACGGTATTCACTGGCGTTATGTACACTAGAGATTTCAGATGGCCCATAGAAAGAAATCTAAACTATTTAAATCTGGGGATCTGGCGGGCTATGACTGATGTCCACCTCGTCCAATCCACCTGTTTACATAATTTTCGTTCAAATACTCCTTAGCCAAAAGTGAAAAATGAGCAGGAGCACCGTCGTGCATGAACCACATTTCATGTCGCATCATAACAGGTATATCATACAATAACAAGGGCAAATCGTTCTCTAAAAAATGTCTGTATGATTGACCAGTAAGTCGCCCTGGCAAGAAGAGAGGACCAATCAAATAATCGCTAATATTACCTCCCCAAACATTTAATGAAAATTCCTCTTGAAAATAAGCTTCTGCAATTTCATGTGGATTCTCCTCAGCCCATATGTGTTCATTATGAAAATTTATGATTGAAGTCCTTGAGAAACAGGCTTCATCAGTGAATAGGATTTGGCAATCAAAATGAAGATTGTTCAATAGCCTGTTGAGCTACCACTGACAAAAAATAATTCTTGGATAACAATCTCGAGGCAAGAGCGCCTGCACCCTCTGAATGTGATAAGGATAGAGCAAAGCATCCCGCAAGATACGCCAAACAACTTGATGACTTGTATTTAAGGTAACACTAATTTTTCTTGTACTGGTTCCTGGATGTTCTTCTATTTCGTTCAGCACTGCCTCTTCGAGTCGTGGTGTTCTCACACTTCGTGGTCTACCTGCATTAATATTTTTCTCAGAAAAAGATCCAGTTTCTGAAAGACGCCTGTGAATATTAGAGAACATCCGATGACCAGACATCACTCTATTGGGATAGCGTTCCATGTAAAGACGCTTAGCTTCTCTTGAATTACCATTTCCAAGACCATACATGAAATGCATGTCAGCCATTTCGGAATTCGTAAAATTCGGCATGTTTTGATATTAAAATGCAACCATCTTTAATTTTCAAAAGTTTAATTTGATTTGTCAAAACTAACAATAAATTTATTCATTCACCACAGCCTACTAGGTAGGTTACTAGATTTCTATGACAATTCGGAATTTTCTGAGCATTTCAAGAGAATCATCCAATTTTTTTTCTCGAAACCGGTAGTAGATACGACAAAACTACAAGAGAACATAATGTTTGGTATAACAACAAAGCTTTTCTTTACAAATTTTTAAAGTACCAGTGGCTCACCAAAAAAAATTTCTGAAGGACAACAGTGGACAGTGTTCCCGAAAAAATATCACCCTGTAGATTTGCAATCGAAATTGGCATGTCACAAGATGTAAACTCTTAATTGTAATTTCTATGCCAAATTTCATTTGAATATCCTGTGAAGTGCAGATACTATGAGGAAAAAACTTGAAAAAAATTGAAACTTTAACACTCTGTATCTTGAAAACGAAAAGTTTGCGGACCCATGTTTATGGGACTTTTTCTTCCTAAAACTATTCAAGGAATCCCTTTTCGTTTGTACCTCCAATTTAGGAACACCCTGTATATATCAATGTTTAACGGCTGAACACAAAGATACACAGTGGTAGTAACGGGAAGCAGTCAATGGTAGGGGAACTAATATGTGAACTCTTTTTCCTAATGAAAGCTTTCGAAATCTGTTTAATTTCTTCCTCAGTCAAACATAGGTAGTGAGTTATACAGTACGAACGGCATCAAACACAAACATAAATAAACACGTAACATATATGTCGTTAAAATGCTACATGTAACTTAAAAATTAATTGACGGACAATACTAAAATGTTACATTATAATAAAATTACGGAGGTATCTTATAACCTAGACACCAGAAATTAGGTTATAAGATAATTTTATTATAATGTAACATTTTAGTATTGTCCGTCAATTAATTTTTAAGTTACATGTAGCATTTTAACGACATATATGTTACGTGTTTATTTATGTTTGTGTTTGATGCCGTTCGTACTGTATAACTCACTACCTATGTTTGACTGAGGAAGAAATTAAACAGATTTCGAAAGGTTTCATTAGGAAAAAGAGTTCACATATTAGTTCCCCTACCATTGGCTGCTTATGGGGATCTCGGTAACTAACGGAGATAGAGCAATGGTTACATTGGGAAAGATTTGTAGTTTTACTGGCCCAATTTAATGACACTTTCGGATTTTTGTAAAAAGTCATGGGTTACTAGATATTTTGAAAAAACGAAATTCTGTCGATTTAGTCAAATCCCTCTAGCTCCTTTGTTTTTGATTTTATAATAAAAAAGTAAATATCAAAATTAAAGGGAATTGTATCCCGAATATGATTGTCATGTCCTCGTTTGCGTGACAGCTCCCGTTTTCAAGAAATGACACAAACTTATCTTTTTTAAATGGAAACCATAGTTGACTATGACCTCAAAAAATCGAACATTTTTAGAGCTTTTCAAGGATATAATACTCGCTATAGTTATTCATAAAAATCATCCTCTATATACGGCTGCCTATGGACCACTATCATTCTACTCCGTCCTATATTTCAATCATCATATAAATGCAACTCCTTTGATCACTTTACTTTGTGATTTTGTTTGCTATAACTAAACACCCTGTGTATAAACGCACCAAATAGCAGTTTAAAGTTTGACATGTGTTGTCACTGAATTTTCTATTAGGCCGGGAGAATGTGACAACCGAAAGCACCGTTTCGCAAAATGGATAAATTTACATTTATATTGGTATTTGCCTGGCATACAAACAAAACGAGCTTGATACTCATTGATTTAAGGAGCCGAAAATACTATACTTTACTACCTATATGCTTGAGAAGTACATAGAAAATTTTTAAATTCGCAATTAAAACTTCCAGTGCCTAAATTTACCGCACTATTACGTGGGAATTAAAATATTTATGAGGAAATGTCCGTTATGTCATTTCGATGAAATTTTTGATAAGAATTTAGGAATTTTCGGCCATATTTTGCAAAACTGCAAGTTGCACGTCGTAGAAAAGTATATGAGATCACCTAAGGATCTTCCTTAATAGATTAAGCGTTAAAAAACTATACACATCCATAAGGAGTTATCGAAAAATCGACTAAAATATTAGGGATATTGGTCGATTTCCATTCACGCATGTGTCCATTCACAAATTTTATCACTTTACCAATAGATTTCTTTTCCAAAATTTGAAGTTTCAGCAATCCGGATATATACTGTATTAAACAAGACCATATTCATTCAAAACGGTGCACCACAGGAAAATAAATCAGGTAACATATATACAAAAAAAGCAAAAAAAACGCGACGAATTGATAACCTCCTCCTTTTTGGAAGTCGGTTAAAAAAACAGACGAAAATAATCCTAATGAAACTATTAGATATGCTTCTAATGAACTTCCGCAACTCCGACCATGAAAAATTGTATAAGCGTGTTAAAAAAAACAAAATCTCCAAACCATTAGCTGAATTCACCAACAGGTGCGCGTTTTAGCGTTTGCTTTCAACCCACATTGGGTGGATAGCCCCCTCGACACATAAACACGGCCATTCATAACGTCCCACCCCCTATACAGAGGGGTGCACTTTGACTTCGGACCACTAGAAAATTATAACAATTCTAGAAGTACGGCTCGGTCTATTCGCGTGCGTTCAACCCTGCCATGTACTGCTTTGTATTGTTCAAAATATTACAATTTCTACGTACTTTAAACTCGAAGGTACAAGATGTTTTATACAGAAGTGGATTTAAACAAATTTGAATTTCGTCTATACGCTCATATCAGTTTTTATTGTATTTTTTAAATTATGTAATATAGAATGCGATAAATAAATCTATTTAAGTCTTTCCTTCGAATTTTTATGTAACAATACACTGTGGAACAGTCAAATGGAATAAATTCGATAACAAATAAAGGAGGGCTTATAGGAAAAAGCATTTGGACCCGTCGATTTGTATTTTTAAATGAGCATTTTTTCAATAAAAAAAATGTTGTTGTAAAGTCCGTGGGTTCAATTTAAAATTATAAAACTAATATTCACTTTTCTAGAACTTTATTTACATCAAATTATACAGAACAGCTGATTCACAATAACATTACGATCGTTGTCGTACTGAAATGAAACAGGGTCGGCTTTGGTAAATTTCGTAACAATGCCCCCCTTTAATTCTGATCGTCCCGATCAGAAACATCCTCTCCATGGTAGGGAGCAAGTCGACCACCTTCAACTTAGCCCTGGGATTTCGACGGATCCGGTAGACGACGTCATTAAGCCTCTTGACCATCTCATATGGACCATCCCAGGCGGGTGTAAGCTTTGGAGATTTACCCTTGCTCCGTTGGGGGTTGTACAGCCAGACTTTGTTCCTCTCATGGAACCCGACTGAATTGGCCTTAAGGTCGTATCGCGTCTTCATCCGGTCACTGGTGGCCAACATCTGCGTTCGGGCTAATTCATGTATTGCCAGCATGTTATGTCGGAGCTGGTCGGCATAATCATCGATGTCTTGGGAAAGTTCTTCGGGGGAGCCAAATGCCAAATCGCAGGGTAATCGCAGCTCCTTTCCGAATAGCACCCTGGCTGAGGTCAGGCCTGTACTATTATATATTGAATCTCAATATTTCTATTGATCAGAATATTTACTCCTGAAGATGATGTAATGCTCTAATTAAATTCAAAATTACTTTTGAATAACGAAAAACTTTAAAAGGCTTGAATTTAATGAAAAATGGTAAGAAAGCTTTTTTGTAGTCTATTAAATTTATTTCAAAAATAAGTATCTTGATCAATACAGATATTGATATTTATGATAGTTCCAACAATCCAATCAACAAATTTAAGGAACTAATAAATATTTCAGGCATAATGACAAGGGTGTGACTTGTTTTGCGTCAATTTACGCAGAGGGCAGTTTTGTAGGGAAATTAATTTCCTTTAAAAATATTTACCGCTAACAATTTTCAGATCGATGAATTTTGATGAGTTTTTGGGTAAAAAATGAGATTACTGTTAGAAAACCAATAGTGGTAACGATACACCCCGTAATATTAATCTTAAGGCATCAAAATTTCAGGACAATTTTTTTTGTCTTCAAGAATAATACTTATCTCCTTTTAAAGATCAGTCTCGAAAAGTTAGTATCGTAAGTTCTTGGACAGGTTTCAGTAAACCTACGAATTTTTTCGTGTGATTTGTATCCTAGAAATCACTGGAAAATGGCGTTCCACACAGTACAACTTCAGATTTGGAGCCTCTGTGAGCTAGATTTTCCTGAAAATCCTGGATGTCCAATTTATTACTCGATAAAATATTAAATTCAGTTATATGTACTATATACATAAATAATTAATTCAATCACATGAGGGGAGCGCAAATGATGAAGGTTATCGACTAGAAACAATATATTGTCTTGCATTCAATTATTTTTAAAGCCAAACTTAAATAGTAAATCTGGAGATTATAAGCTAATCTATCCAGACTGTAATAGTTTTTATGTAGAAATGACTAAAAGAAATTTTACAAATCGTTATAGTGCACATTTCCGCTCATTTAAATATTAAAAAGTTTCCACATTTTCAAACCATATTCTTGATTCAGGACACTTTTTTCCAAAACTAGAGGCTGCAAAAATTTTACATTGTCATAGCCAGTATCATAAAATTTCGATATTAGAACAGGTAGAAATTCAACGAGGCTGAACCCTTTCCAACAATACCATTTAAGTGACCAATTAAATTGTAATAGAACTTTTTTGTTGGATTTGTTAATAGTAGTAGTTGCTTAAGGTTCATTTAATCCCATTATTTTTTTAAATTTAATCATATGAACCCCTAAATTAGTTTACCTTTGTCTTGAATTTTGTCAGTCTCTCATTAACTTATGTTTCCCCGTTTGATAATGACACAAAGTCTGTGTCGAAACTAAAGTCATGTTCATACGTATCTATTCAAGTGACTGATGGAAAACAAAGTAAGTTTTTTGTGTTTGACCATCATGCTTGATTATCACAAAGTAACGGCTACCACCATAGACTTTTTTGAAAAATAACCCACTGCTAAATTTATTTTTAAACAGGCTTTAAAACGAGGTATCACTTATATCAGAGTTCCATTAAAAAAATCCTTTGACTAGTTGTATTCTGAATTATATTTGTGGCATATTTTTCAAGGTCTAAGTGCTTTTAAAGACGCGAGATGTAAGACCGACATCTAGGATATTCCAGATTCGGAACCTCTGTGTGCTAATTCTCTCGAAAATCCTAGATGTCGGTCTTACATCTCGCGTCTTCAAATTTAACGAAATGTATTAAGGTTCCCTGATCAGAAACAATATATGTTATATAATATATATTGTCTTGCGTACAAAGGAATGACACCTCGATGAGAGTATTGTCTAAGTACTTCTTGGGAAATAACACCACAGTTTAAAGAAAATTGCTGTCTAGGTCAGACCCCGAAACGTTTGGAATATACAGCAATTTTCAATAAACTGTGGTGTTATTTCCCAAGAAGTAGTTAGACAATCCTTTGACTAGTTTTTGCGATTGTCAAAACAATCAGTATTTCGGATAATATTCCAGGTGGCCCGTTTTCTTTGGGGCACGCTGTATGTATTTGTGTGTCTGTGTGTTAGAACCTGTAGTGTAGTAAGTATAGCAAGACACGGGAGAAAAATGTAATCTATTTATTCGTAAAAATCTGTATAAGTACATAAAATTCAAAATATCTATAAAAATATGTTTTCGATTCAAATCACAATCATAGACTAGCTTAAGTACACTTCAATGACTAGATCAAATAAAAAATATAAAAAAAATATTCGTAATTCTATACAGATTCAACAGAAAAAAATATATAACAAAATGTATGAATACAATCGAAGAAAATGGTTTAAAATGAGTCTGGTTTACTAATAACCCTTAAGAATGAATATTTTTTGGGTATCATGCCAATAATTGTTTGAACACTTTTAAAACCAATGACTCAGTTCTTTATATGATAGAAATTTACTGAAAATTATTGCAACTCAAAAAAAATTCAGGCACATATTTCAATTAAAGACCTTATTCCCGTCATCCTTTAACAAATCCGTTACACTCGTACCCTGAAAAACCGCTGCTGTACCCATACTGTCCTTGAAATTGACCAAAATTTTGGTGCACATTATTATTATATTGCTGGTAAGTATTATTCACAAACGGCACATTCCCAGGACTGTTCACGTAACTTTGGTACTCACTGTAACTTTCAGGACTTGAAACCCCACCATTCCGATAATCGCTCATAAAACTAGCGTTGGTTATACTCCCGCTTGTCACCACGGCATTACCTATGGCTTGTTCAAAATTTTTGGAGGTAATACTGTTACCGTTTTTGTTAATTGAAACTGTCACGTTTCCTACGTTAAGAACGACATTATCATCCGTATTTGAAAACTTTTCGATATCATTAACAGCTTGCGACAAAGCGTATATGTAACTGTGAGCAAAGCGCAACGTTTCGATCTTGGTCAGCTTGGTATCTTCAGGAAATGTGGGTAAAACACATCGCAAACGTTCCAAAGCTTCATTTAACATGTGCATCCGGTTTCTTTCTCTATCGTTTGCTTTCAGACGTCGTACTCTTTTAATCCTCATGATTTGTGAGGGACTTTTTGCTCTAGAAACTCGATTCCTGCCAGTAGCGTAGCGACGTTTTGGTTTCTCCTTGACTGGTGTGGATGTTTTCATGTCGTCGTTTTCAAGAGGATAGAAGAACTCCAGCTCTTCTTTTTTGTCGAATAGGTTCCTTCTACATTGTTCTATGTTGGTCCAGGTATTATAAGTTGTTTTTGGACTGCCGACTTTTTCTTCCAAACTGCTGTAGAAGGCTGTGTTGAATTTATCGAAGAGCTCTTGGTTGTACATATCTGTTGGCTTTCGTTGCTTTCTAGGAGTTAGTTCGTTGTCGATATCGAAATAGTCGCTGCGATCGTCGTTGTACTCTGAAGATTCGGATTTGAATGATAGTTCGAAGCCGGAGTCACAACTGTCTTCGTAGTTGAGGTCGGAGAACTTGGTCGACTCGAAATGCGATATCCTAAAAATGAGAAAATTATTAGGACATCAGAACAGACAATTATTATTTGTAGCAGTAGATTATTTTTAGCCTAATGTCTCGGATAATAATTTTGCCTTATATTACAATGTCAGATTACAATGATTTACAAAGAGATATTAATGAGTTGTTGCAAAGTCTGGAGAGGAGTGCTGACGGATTGCTTGACAAGACCCAGGACCAGTTAAAACTTAAATTTGTTAGTAACAAAAAGGATCATGGAAGCTAAGTATCTTAGTAGTAAAAAACTATTTAAAGTAAACAAATTATGACCATTACAAACATAAAGTTGAGTAAACTTAAAAAGTATTAGTGACTATATAAAATATATTTTCTTTCAACATTTGATCATCACTGTTGAACGACTCCTCATATTTTACAATGGTAGTAGTATAACACAAAGTGAATTAGTTAAGTTGTCCTCGATGCTTTGATTCACCAAGTATTCTTTGTTAATATGAAGTTGGTCGCTGGTATGGACTCCAGATGTGCCTCGGTTGGTTGGGTCAGAGGCTACGGGGGTTGTTTTATAGGGATTCCTCAGCTCATCTGAGCTATGCTAGTGTTCCAGCTTTTACCATTCTTAATATGTGTAGGGTTCGAATCTAGGGTGAAGCAAATCCACGAGAAATAATGAAAAGACTGATGCATCCACAAAAAGTAACTGTTTGGTGTGGTTTTTCGACTGGTGGAGTGATTGGTCCATACTTTGTTGAACATGACAATGGAAATGCTGTTATTGTGAATGGTGATCGATATCGAACGATGATTACTAACTTTTTGTGAGCTGAATTGGAGCAGATTGATGTGCAGAATATGTGGACGGTGCAACATGTCATTCGGCAGCAGAAACAATTAATCTTTTGAAACAGAAATTTGGTAATCGAATAACACAGCCCCACAAAAAAAAATAATAAAGTCTTGTGTATCGGACCGGACCTATGTAGGCCTATGTTTTTGGGGTCTGAATCCGAATCCGAGGTCAATTTGACCTTATCAGGTCAAGGTCATTCCAAGGTCAAATTATCATAATCTAATCAAAAAATCTGAAAAAATTCGTACAAATGTTTTTGGGGTCGCTGAATTCGAATCCAGGGTCGGTTTGACCTCAACAGTATTACCGTATTTTGCCATCATTGATTGGAATATAAATGTATGGTAAGTTTCATAACCGGTTAGTATACCTGCGTTCAATACCGCTTAGATAATTTATTTTATAGAAAATTAATCTACAATCAAACCCAATATAGACGCCAGAACTTCCAAACAAAATAACATTGATTTTTGGAATTTATACGAACTATAGTTGAGACTTAAGGCTCGTACTATTTCAAATTTAGTCAGGTAATTTATATACGGCGTTCCGAATAAAAATCGAAAATTCAAATACTTCAAGCACGAATTTTTTCAAATGGCACCTACCAAACATTATTTTTACTATTAGATTAGATGTTAAATGAGAAAAATATGAGTATTTTCAATTTTTAATTAGAGTCAAATTTGGCTTAAAACAAGCAACCTATAAACAACTCTGAGCTGCTAAAACTGTTAACAGTCAAATCAAAAGCAGTTTTGTGGATTCATTTGCGTTATTCGTTTATGAATGTTTTAATATTTGGACATTTTACCGGAACGCCCAATAAAAATTAAGCGGCTATAGTGTGAGCCTTAAATCTTAATTATTGTTAGGAAAAATTTAAAAAGTCTTTTTCGTACTGTTTGGGTTGCATTAAATTTTTCCGGTTAATTAAATTATTTCCGAAAATATAAATAGTAGACGTACGAAAAGCTTATTTAATTTTGTTTAATTTTTTTGGGTATTTATACGAATTTAACCCAAAAATATACCAATCTATGTACAACACACGTATAATGTACATATAATATGTATGTATGTAAAAAGCGCACTCTCGAAGACCTTAGCACCCAAGTTTTCAACTCTAAAACATGCCTAGTTTTTCTAAAACTCCTAAACTTTTTGCATAACCATATACAGGGTGAGTTTTTTATGATGATCAGTATGGGGATCTCGGAAACTAGTGGAGATAGAGCAATGGTTAAATTGGGAAAGATTTCCAGTTTTACTGGCCCAATTTAATGACACTTTCGGATTTTTGTAAAAAGTCATGGCTTACTAGATATTTTGAAGAAACGAAATTCTGTCGATTTAGTCAAATCCTTCTAGCTCCTTTGTATTTGAGTTTATAAAAAAAGTGTAAATATCAAAAGTGAAGGGAATTGTATCCCGAATATGATTGTCATGCCCTCGTTTGCGTGACAGCTCTCGTTTTCGAGATATGACACAAACTTATCTTTTTTTGAATGAAAACCATAGTTGGCTATGATCTCAAAATATCGGACATTTTTAGAGCTTTTTAACGATATAATACTTGATATAGTTATTCATAAAAATAACGGATGCTTTGCTCTATTATTTTCACTCTTAAGCCATGAAAAAGATTATTTTCACTTTGACGTTTCCTCATTTGAGAGTAATTCCATTAGTAGTGCTGAACTGACAGTCGATATTGACAAGTTTTCTTGATAAAATGGAATTTTCTAATGAAGAAAAACTGAATATCGTGGAATGTTATATCATATGCCATAAAAAGTTAGTTCGTGCAGCTGAGGAATACTTTCATAGATATTTTAATCATCGTCAACCTGCTCTATGTACATTTAAGAGGCATTACGATAGTTTACGCAGTAATGGATATATTACTAATCCACCAAAGGAACGTAATCAAACTAACGATGCAGCACAAATAAATGTTTTGGCAATGGTAAATCCAAATCCATCTACATCGACTCGTGAGATTGCAGCAGAAGCTGGCACATCTCAACGAACTGTAGTTAAGGTACTGAAAGTGCACAAGTTCCACCCGTACAAACTTTCAGTTTCTCAAACTTTGCATGCTGGTGACGAACATCGACGTATTTTGTTTTGTACATGGTTTAGAGACATGTGCCTTGACAATCCACAGTTTTCATTAAAGGTGTTATGGTCAGATGAAACTAGATTTACTAAGTGCGGTATGTTCAATAGACACAATCAGCATATCTGGGCTAAAGAAAATCCTTTCCATGTAGAACAAAGACGACCCCAAATAAAATTTGGTTTTAATGTTTGGTGTGGTATTATAGGGTCTACTATTCTGGGGCGTTTTATCTATGACGGATCACTTACACTTTTCAAGACATGATGCATAATTTGAATTTGACAACTCAATTGAGTGGTTCCAACATGATGGAGTACCTGCTCATAACTCGTTATTAGTAAGGCAATATAGATAATATCTATCCAAACTCTTGGATAGGAAGAAATGGCCCACGCGAATGGCCACCCCGGTCTCCCGATTTGGCGTTATAGACTTCTATTTATGAGGTGTGCTAAAAAACAAAGTATACCAAAGAAAGGAAGGCGGTATTACAAGCAATTGAAGAAATTGATAGGCGGTCTATGAGGAAAGCGGTAATATCAATCTTAAAAAGATGCAATTTTTGCCTAAATAACAATGGTAGACTTTCCGAACATAAATTGTAACCATTATTATGTACTTGAGTTTCTTAAGTTTTTAGTAAGTACCTACTTATTTAGTTTTTTCGTTAATTAATAAATCAATCTATTTCATGGCTAACTAGGTTAAAACTGAAAATCAAAGAGAAAAGCATCCATAACTCCGTTATTTTTATGAATAACTATATCGAGTATTATATCATTGAAAAGCTCTAAAAATGTCCAATTTTTTAAGGTCATAGCCAACTATGGTTTCCTTTCAAAAAAATATAAGTTTGTGTCATATCTCAAAAACGAGAGCTGTCACGCAAACGAGGACATGACAATCATATTCGGAATACAATTCCCTTCAATTTTGATAT
Source organism: Octodonta nipae (assembly GCA_034190945.1). NCBI lineage: Eukaryota > Metazoa > Arthropoda > Insecta > Coleoptera > Chrysomelidae > Octodonta > Octodonta nipae. The sequence continues at coordinate 1,606,447 of CM067218.1, forward strand.
TTACACTTTTTTTATAAAATCAAAAACAAAGGAGCTAGAGGGATTTGACTAAATCGACAGAATTTCGTTTTTTCAAAATATCTAGTATGTCATGATTTTTTACAAAAATCCGAAAGTGTCATTAAATTGGGCCAGTAAAACTGCAAATGTTTCCCAATTTAACCATTGCTCTATCTCTGCTAGTTTCCGAGATCCCCATACTGTTCATAAAAAAAACTCACCCTGTATATGAAGCGTAGATTTATGATAGCTACACATTTTTCAAAAATTATTTTAATTAGCGTTAAATATACCTGAAATTGTCTTTCAAATATGTTAAAAAATAACTTTAGACAATTTTGCAGGTTTGCATTCATTTTTTTTATTATATTAAAGGATTTATTCAAAAGAGAATATTAACAAATTATCAGAAATTATAATTAAAAAATGATACAAATATTTTTATTGGTGATGAATTTTGACTTTTCATTATGTTTTTGCATCTAAACTGTTAAAAAGTAATTCTAGGCCTTAAGCTATCATTATTTGTGATATTTTTTAAAATTATATAACGCATAGAAAACAACATCAATAAAAGAAAAACTTACGCCATTTTATTTTTCTGATCCCACTAAAATCCCAATCCGTTTTACACAAATTAAATCACAATTTACCACTTTTGCCGCCTTTTTGTCACGACCTTTCACAGTGTTAGAATCTGCACCGATTTCTCCAACCTGAACAACAAACAATTCATATGTGAGCACTGAGTTTAAACACCAAGGGTTGGTGCGCTATATACCGTGATTTGCCCCTCCACGGTATTTTAGAGCACCCGCACACATTCGTATGAAGGGTGGACCCAAACCTGTATATGAGTATAAATGCAATAGTTGGAAGCAAATGTTAAGGACAATGTGAACGTTTTCACGCTTATCATGAAAGGACATTTTGATGTGTATGAAATGCTCTTGAAGGTTCTAACAATTGTGGGAATATTTTCTTAATAATCGAGTCTTAATATATTTTAATCATTTTTGATAAATAATTTTTAAATTTTTAATAAAATACCCAAATTATTTGAGAATGATCAAATCTTTTATTTCAAATGATAGTACAATTCTTTCGGTTTAGAAATGGAAAACAATATCTTGTAAGGGACCACCTGCTGCTGTAGGACTATCTTCTAATGTTTTGCCAAAATTTTCGATAACTTTCTGATATAACTGCAGTTCCATAACTTGAAAACAGTCAATAATGTTCTACTTTAGGTCATCAATTGTTTGTAGATCGTTGGCATGGACCTTTTGTTTGAAATAACTCCATAGGAAAAAATCTAGAGGTCTTAGATCGCAAGATCTAGGGGGGCAATTAATGTTTCCTCTTCGAGCAATTATTTCTGTTTCAGAAGATTGATGGTTTCTGCTGCTGAATGACATGTTGCACCGTCCTGTTGGAACCACATATTCTGCACATCAATATGCTCGAATTCATCTCACAATAAAACATTAAAAATATATATATATATATAACCGACTTCTACCTATAACTAGAAAGCTAAAAATAATTATAACAAAATACAACTCTAGCAAATAAATAACACATTTAATTTTGTTAGGTACATACCCAGGAAGTAAAAAATGTAAACATTAAAAGGTGCACATTCTGTACAAATTAATTACCTACCAATCAAGTATATTTTTGAAGTCGGTAACAAGCAAATCTAAAATCCTTCATTGCGTACTACTGTCTACTGCTTCATCAAACTTGATTGTTGCTTGGCACCGACTTCAAAAATATACTAGATTGCTAGGTAATTAATTTGTACAGAATGAGCACCTTTTAATCTTTACATTTTTTACCTGGGTAGGTACCTAACAACATTGAATGTGTTATTTATTTGCTAGAGTTGTATTTTGTTATAATTATTTTTAGCTTTTTAGTTATAGGTGGAAGTCGATTATATATATATATTTTTTAAATGTTTTATTTTCAACTTTTTAGTTTTTTTGAACTCAGGTAGTTTTCATTCTTAATTTTTTATTTTGTATGTATAACCTTAATAGACAGAACCAGTTAACATCGAAAGCCTCAACATTACACTATGAAACTTTCTCATTTAAATTGACAGGTAAATCTTTACGAACAAAATGTACTAGTACGCGTTGACTTAATAAGCCTAAAATATATTTATGCCTTATGGACTACCCCATGCAACCTTTTTTCAACTTTTTTTGACAACCCTGTATAACTATAGATAATTCCACTCTAACCTATGTACCAACCATCCTGTACAGACGACTGTCCACGGACAAGCATAAATTTGTTAGCTGCCTTCTGTAAACTATAGGACGGAGTAGAATCCATACCATATTTACGGAGTCAAATCCGTCCTATATTTCAACCATAGTATATAACTCCTTGTGGGCTACCTCATAAAGTATTTAATTTTTAAAATTTTATATTATCGCCCTATGTAACATTGATTCCTCTCCACACTTTATGCAACTCTTATGGGCTATAAAAGAAATAATTTTTTATTCGCACTGTATAAATATAATTCAACTCCAGCATATATCTTAACCATCCTGTATATGATTTGCTTATGTCCACATCATATAACAGTTTTTTAATCACCCAATATAATTTTAATTTCACAATTTTTTTCCAACATTTTTATACCACCAAACGTCCAGTCCACCCTATATTCCAACCATCCTGTATATACAGCTGCCTACGGACCACTATCATTCTAGTCCGTCCTATATTTCAATCTTCATATAAATGCAACTCCTTCTATCACTTTACTTTGTGAGTTTGTTTGCTATAACGAAACACCCTGTCTATAAACGCACCAAATAGAAGTTTAAGGTTTGACATGTGTTGTCAGTGAATTTTCTAGAAGGCCGGGAGAATGTGACAACCAAAAGCACCGTCTTCGCAAAATGGAAAAATTTGCATTTAAATAGGTATTTGCCTGGTATACAAACAAAACGAGCGTGGTACTCATTAATTTAAGGAGCCAAAAATACTATGCTTTACTTCCTATATGCTAGAAAATTTTCAAATTCACAATTAAAACGTCCATCCATATGGAGTTATCGAAAAATCGACTAAAATATTAGATATATTGGTCGATTTCCATGCACGCATGTGTTTATTCACAAACTTTATCACTTTACCAATAGAATTCTTTTTCAAAATTTGAAGTATCACCAATCCGGATATATACTCTATTAAACAAGACCATATTCATTCAAAACGGTGTACCACAGAAGAAGAAATCAGGTAACATACATACAAAAAAAAAGCGAAAAAAAAATACGGGACGAATTGATAACCTCCTCCTTTTTGGAAGTCGGTTAAATAATGAAACGGATTAACACTTCTCACTGAAACTATTGTCCAAAATAAATGTACTCTACGATCCATATCAAACTGATAATGTAAACAAATGTATAAAAACTATGATACATAAGCCAAAGTCTTCAACTGAAGTGAAAACATCAAACAAGTCATTAGCCCAAAGGATCACATAGTGACAACGTCAGCTTTGTAGATACTATTATGCAAGATGTAAATGAAATTAGAAAACGATACGACTAGAAAAGCAAACTAATATATTGGTTATATAAATATATTTTTTTAATTTTACTATACCATAAATAGTCTACATTATAGTTTTAAAATTGTCAAGATATTTAGACATCAATATCAATTATGTTACGGTTATACTATAAACAGTTGTAAATATGCATCTATTTAAACCAAATTATTTAAACTCTATTGCTTCTCTCGACAAAATAAAAATTAGACACGGTGGTTGTACATAACACACATCCGTTTGAAGCTTCCCCCATAAAACAACTTTACCACCTGTGCGTTAGGTTTTTGGCTAAAAGCTTTTCTGTTACGTTACCTATCTGATGCAACAGACAATGATTTTGATCTGGTAATCTTGAAACATTATCGTTGAACCATAAAATAATACTTTAATCGCTTTGTGATGCTAGTATAAGGGCCAAACACCCTCATTGAAATTAAAGCAATCGAATATTCGCATCTAAAACAGACAGAGATTTTTTTTATTAAACGTTACTAATACTTTTTAATAGAATATGTTTAGGGGATTAAGCAACATAAAAATCATTATTCTTATAGCAGACATAACGTTCAGGCAAATTTAGTATTCCAAATATGCAATGAAAAATAATTAGTGTCCATTCACTTAATATACTACTTAGTTTAAGTCAAAATATTTGTGAATTTCGAAAATCGAGGCAGTATAAATTTGTATTTCGGCATCCCACCATATGACTTAAAATTCATGTGTGATAAAATGTCTTTAAAAGTCATAACTAGAGCAAAAATTAAAAGTAAAAAATCACTAGCCATCACATTAACAATTCGTCAATTTTGCTAGTTTTCCAGCAAATGGTTTTTTACTTTGTTTAAACAAATGAAGCAAGAAAAAACTCTTTTTTTCTTATGTTTATAAAATCAAAACTAATAAATATCTCATTGGTGTCAACAGGTAAATTGTAAAAGGCTCGATCCTATACTATCAGGAACAACAAAAAATACTGATGTTGCTGAATCTTGCTTTAGAAGCTGTAGAACTGGGCTTGTAAGAACTGATAGTAATTTATACTATTTTATGTGCCAAAACTAGGCCCTACAAATTGTGATTCCTAGCGGTACTTTGCATCTTCCAGTTTATGATTTTCTTGGGAATTCCACAGAGTTCAAACGAAACTATGGTTTTTTACTTTGTTATAAACAAAGGGTAAAGCAAGAAAAATACAAGTTCTCAGAATTTTTTTCTTAGGGAGCATGTTTAGATCAAAAATCAAAACTAATAAACTAATCTCAATGGTCAAAAGGATATGCCCATTGTCAACAGGTAAATTACGGAAGTAAAGCATGAAAAGTGTTCCAATAAAATGAGCCCAGGCATGTTCGATTTTTCCTATTGTAATTTTGATCATTAGTAACAGGGAATGCAATTTTTTGACGTAGCAAAAATACTGGAAAATCTTGTTGACAAAACCAAAAAATGCTTTTTTTAAAAATCGAGAAACCTCTCTTAATGTTCGAATAAATGTCACTTCGAAAAATCAAAAATTTGTGAAGCTGTAGAACTGCACAAAACGAAAATTAAAAGAATCTGCTTAATTTGTAAGAACTGATCGCTTCTACTTCCGTAATTTATATCTATTTTATGTATGCTATATCAAAACTAGGCCCTACCGCATTTTTTGGCAAATGCACTATTAAAAAGAAAGTCGTCCCTTTTTGAAGTTCTTCCAATTGAAAATTTTTTTTTTGATTTTAATATAAAGTTTTTAAAATGTTCATAGTAACGTAAACTATTTCTGCTTTCTGCCTCCATGAACTCGTCATAGATAATCAAATTTCAATTTTGAAAAAAGTTGTTGAAAGTAGAGGTGACATTCTGAAAAGCCTCTATTCTCATTTTTCACTAAATGTCTGTGAAATATCTGAAAAATATTAGCAAACATGACAAAGTACGGTTGTTGAGGCTGCTTGTAATTTATAAATATTTTTATAGCTTTGTCAGAAAATAATTTAGATATTTTCAAGACTTTTTTTGACTTATTTGTTCAGTGTTTGTTTCACTTTAATATAAACCTATTGCCTTAATTCTGGAGTTCTCTTTAAAATATTATAGAACTCCAGCTTTTTTAGCGATTAGATTCTTTCACTATCTGTCAGAGTGACGGTTACTATCGATAATAATTATTGTCAGCAGTTCCCCTCAACAACCGTGTTCCCCCCACTACGCGAACACATTCATACGCTCACCAAATTTTGGTGATGTTTGATAAAATTTTTCGTATATTTCACAGACATTTAACGAAAAATGAAAAGAGAGGTGTTGTAGAATGATACCTCTGCTTCCAATATCTCTATTCTGAATTGATATTTGACGATCCATGTCGCATGGAGACGCACTGCAAGAATAGTGGACTTAAGTACTTCATATCACAATTATTCAAAAACTAATAAACCGATAGCGCCTGGTTTAGTCACGCATAAGGTAGATATGAAATACTATAAGTTCCCACAAGCCCAGTTCTACAACTTACGATAGTGACGGAGTTATGATAATATAAAGAAAACCGCTAAATTTTCCAGTATTTTTTTATTTCCGTGTTGCTAAAGATCCTATCGGATCGAACCTGGGCTTATTTTATTCGTATTTTCATGCTTTACAATTCACCTGTTGACACCATTGAGATTAGTTGTTTATAATAAAGTAAAAAACCATAGTTGGAAATAGTAGCAAAATATCACTACAAATCGTTCTTAATGTGATGGCACAGGCAGTATCCTGATAGTATTTTTTGCACGAAAAAATCTCTATTGATTGATCTAGAGTTTAAAGGACACAAAAATCGTCTTTTTGCATATATTTTGCAAATATTTCGTTTCCTATGAGTTTTACTATATTTGTATTTATTATCAATATTGTAGAGAATTAAATTTCCTACAACACTTTTGTATCAAACATTTTTTTATACGTCGAACCGTTTTTGTGATAGAGGGCGCAGAGCGCGCGGTTATAGTATCATTTGAGGTTAACTGGTAATTCCGTTCGAAAATACCTCATATAAACCTAATAAATTATTAATAAATATCTAATTATTAATAATTATAATTTTTATTTATTATAACATTAAATTCAATCATTTTTTGTAGGGAATTTAATTCTCTACAATACTGATAATGAATACAAATACCGTAAAATCCATAGGAAACGAAATATTTACACAAAATGTGTAAAAAGTCGATTTTTGTTACCTTTGACCTTAGACTTTTAAAGTTACGGACATCTTATCATGTGTGAATGTTGAGACAAATTTTTGAATGTCAAAATACAACTTTATTCGAGTTACACCAGTCTACACAGATTTTTTAGTGACATAAAATTCAACAGCAAACCGCGTAAGCCATCACATAAATAATAGTTTATAAGTCATAGCTAGCATAATTTGAACAGCCAACTCGTAAAACTAAATTGTTTCAGCCTTTAAAAACCAAAAAAAAGGAGTGTTTTCCTTTTTTGTAGTGTAAAAAGTAATTTGCTGATCTTAATGCTGCCAAAAAAAAATTTAGTCAGACAATTTTTAAAATGACTGTTAATAAATTTTGGTCGCAGCATTTTTCATAAAAAAATTCATAACTTGGTTGTATTAACAGCTGGAACCTTAATCTGCCTCCTAATGATGGTTTATAATGTTGAGATTAATAACATTAAGTCCAAATAAAACATTTAAAAAAATATATGATCGACTTCCACCTATAACTAAACAGCTAAAAATAATTATAATAAAATACAACTCTAGTAAATAAATAACTCATTCAATGTTGTTAGATACCTACCCAGAAACTAAAAAATGTAAACATTAAAAAGGTGCTCATTTTGTACAAATTAATTACCTACTAATCTAGTATATTTTTGAAGTCGGTGCCAAGTGAAACCAAAATCCCGCAATGCCTACTTATGTAGTACTTCATGAAGCTTCATTGTTGCTTGGCCGGGAGAATGTGACAACCAAAAGCACCGTCTTCGCAAAATGGAAAAATTTTCATTTAAATAGGTATTTGCCTGGTTTTCGATGAAATTTTTTATAAGAATTTTGGAATTTTCGGCGATTTTCTGCAAAACTGCAAGTTGCACGTGGCAGAAAAGTATATGAGATCACCTAGGGATCTTCCTTAATAGATTAAACGTTAAAAAACTATACACATCCATAAGGAGTGTAAATGGACCAATATGTTAGGGATATTGGTCAATTTCCATGCACTCATGTGTTCATTCACAAATTTCATCACTTTACCAATAGAATTCTTGTCCAAAATTTGAAGTTTCACCAATCCGGATATATAATCTATTAAACAAGACCATATTCATTCAAAACCGTTCACCACAGAAATCAAGACGAATTCATAACCTCCTCCTTTTTGGAAGTCGGTTAAAAATACAACCAAATTGCGAATCTTCTTTTTTGTTGAAGTTGGTTAAAAACAGAAGTAATTTATATCAAAACTCTCCTAATAAACCTGAAAATAAATTAGAATCAACAGAATAAATATATTTGAGAAACCTTTCTATTTTATACTCTTCCAAATAATGTATATAATAATTATCAGAGCTTTTTATCTAAGTTCATGAGTCGGACCTATATATTATCGCCAGTATTTATCACGTGTTCCACTAAAAGCCCCAGGGGGGCAGAACACCAACTAGGGCTATCCCGACTCCCCGACTGCAGTAATTTTGGTCTATTGTCTAGATTCTAACAAGAGATTATGGTTTATTTTATATTTGGGGTGGATAGAATTCATTCATTGAAGGAACCGGTTGAGCAAACACCAATGTGAGTGCTTATAGAGCAGTAGATGTATGTTAGTGATGCAAAAACGTTATTGAAATTATTTTTCAAGTAGGCGTCTTCTGCCAATAGAAAAACATGATAAGAAATATATTGCACTAGCCAAAAAAATCGATTGCTTAGAGTTTGCGTTGTTTTTAGTGTTTGATTTCGTAGAAATCTAATATAATATTATTCAAATAAAATGTTTGCGTACAAATATAATTTTATGCTTAAGTAATTAAAGCTGATCTTATATTATCTAAATCATGTATCTATAGACGCGTGCCTCAAACATTTCCAACGACGTCTAAACACGTGCGTATATGTTATTAAATTGCAGTTATGGATTCATTAGTTTGTAATTTATAGAGTTATCTTTCCACGTGTTTTTGGAGTTTATTCTAGATAAAAACACTATGGTATGTCAGTACTAAAATCTTTATTAAGCAACTGAACTCGAATTGTGCATAAAAATTAGCTACGGAATTAGAATTAGTACTTAATTAAAATTACTATGCACTGATAAACTACTTATTTTATATAACATCTGTACATGCACTCTACGCTTACAACTATCTATCTTCTCTACTGTTATAAAATTGTAGTTGAGGGTTTGTCTGTATGTTTGTTACCTCATCACGTAATAACTACTCAACTGTTTACTGATTCTTTTTTTTTGCAAGGGTTTATAATCTGGTATACATTTTATCTCTCTACATTGACAGAAACGGTAGATATAGCCAAAAACCTAATACGTGGGCTGCCTTTTATATTTCGGGATTGGACAACCCTAGTGTTGCAATCTGACAACTGACAACTCTATCTTAAAGTTTTACATTTTTGAGGTTATACGTACTCAGAACGTTTTAACATACGAGTGCTATGTGTTTTTTACAGTAACTTTAAGGATTCATCTCGGCCAAAAAATGGAATTAAATCGTGAACATTTTCGTGAGATTATTGTTTACAACTTTCGACGTGGATTAAGTCAGCAAGAGTGCATGGATGAACTTAATTTAATTTTTGGCGATGAAACTCCATCAAGGACCACTGTTTATCGATAGTATGGTGAATTCAATCGAGGTCGTAGTTCACTCCAAGACGAATTGCGTGAAGGTCGTCCAAAAACAGTTGTTGTTCCGGAAACCATTGATGCTATGCGCGAACTGATATTGCAAGATTGTCATGTGACCTATCGTGAGACTGAGTCCACCTTACACATTAGTTGGACTAGCATACATTCAATATTGCATAAACATTTGAATGTCAAAAAAAAATGTTTGCGTTGGATCCCACACAATTTGTCATTCGTTCAAAAAAGGCTCGTGTCGATTGGTCGAAAGAAAACCTTAAAAAATACGATCGCGGTGCTTCAAAATACGTTTATGACATAGTGACAGGTGATGAATCCTGGATTTACGCGTATGAGCCCGAAAGTAAACACCAGTCGACTGTATGGGTGTTTCAAGTTGAGCCGAATCCAACAAAAGTTGTTCGCGCACGAAGCACTTCCAAGCAAATGATCGCCTGTTTTTTCGGAAAAACTGGACATGTCGCAACCGTACCACTAGACCAACGCAGAACAGTCAATTCGGAGTGGTACACAACCATTTGTTTGCCAGTTGTCTTTCAAGAAATGAGGAAAACCAACCGCCGCAGACGGATCACTCTTCACCACGACAATGCGAGCTCTCACATATCGGCTCAAACAACTGCATTTTTGACCAGTCAAAACATCGATTTGATGAGTCATCCGCGGTTGCTGAGTTCAGAATGCATGTTTTGGAGATCCCTCTATCAGAGTGTAAAAAGTGCTTCGACAATTGGTTCTAACGCATGCAAAAGTGTATAGATCTTCATGGGGAATATTTTGAAACATAATAAAGCAATTTTCGATGATTAATATTTGTTTTTGTTCTCTAATCCCGAAATATAAAAGGCAGCCCTCGTACCATGTTCGGTAATACACAATTAGTCAATTGGTTCCAGCGCATGCACCAAATATTAGTTACTTGCATCAGCTTGGCTTTTATTCAAAATTCGGGACATGCCAATGTAACGTGTTTCGATTTTTAAAAAAATCAACTGATATATCAAGTGCGATTTTACAGAGTGTTCCATATATAGGATAGGTATAACTTAGAGCGTAGTAGAATTCCATGGATTCAAAAAATCTTGAAAAACATATACAATGTAGTTGAAATTAGGGGAAGTTATTGGGGTGGTTCGAAAAAGATATATTGAATGGACCATAAACAGTTGTATATACCAGGTGGTTGATAAACGGGCGGAATTTTATGTTATATTGTTAGGGTCATAAGTAGGTAGTTGCATATACAATGTGAGTAAAATAAGGATAAAATAGAATTATATTTATACGGGGTGGATAAAAAATATGTTATGTAAGCAGTTAGGAGATTTGAATTCTTGAGCTATTATTATAGTTATGAAATGCGTTCAAAATAATGTTAGAAGCAGTTATTTATACATGGTGTTTGAAATATAAGATGGAGTAGAATTGTAGTTTATAGGGTGGTTAAAAAAAGTTTTATATCCACAAGTAGTTCACAAGTAGCACATTATAGAATGGTTGAAATATGTAACAGAGTATAATTACAGTTATATAGGTGGGATTAAAAAGTATTATGAAGGAATGATATGATCTACGAGCTGTTTCATATACCGGATAGATGAAATAGAGAGTGGACTACAATTTTAAGTATACAGGGTGGTGAAAATTTTTATACAGGGTGGTCCATAAGTATTTGCTTATACAAGGTTGTTGAAATATAGCGTGGAGTATAATAATGATTATACAGTGTGAGTAAAAAAGAAACATTTCGTTATATAGGGTAGAGCATAAGTAGAGACAGGTACAGAGACAGAGAGAGAGAGAGAGAGCAAAGACAGAAACAGAAAATATGTCTGTCAGTACTTACTGATTGCATATAGTTTCTAAACGGTTTTTGTTTTAAGGCAGGGTATAATATCACTCCGGATTTCTGCCTCTGTCACATCACAGCAATTTTCTCCTAAACTACTGGACGGAAGAGGTTGAAATTTGGTATCAATGTATAGTTAGGTGACCCGATCAGGAGTACATATCGTAAATGAAGAAATATTGATTTTAGGGGTACTTCTGTGGGGGGGAACTAAAAAAATCGACCGTCCCCCCCTGATCTCCGAAACTACTGAGCCTAAAATTTTGAAAAAAATAGGAAATATAAATCGTTGCGCGAACTTTACAGAACAAATAAGAAGAATTTGCACCACATTGATATTTTGGGGGGGCAAATTATAGAATTAAATCAAAATTTAAAAATAAAAAACAAATCAAACGCATCATGTAATATATCAAACAGTCAAAGTCCCATTCTGAGGAAAACAAATATATTTTTTTCATATTTAAAAATATAATAATTAAAAAGATGTTAACGAAAATATACCAAAATTGACCCATCCCCCCCCTAGCTCCGAAACTATAAAACTTAAAGTTTTGAAAAAAAATAGAGGCATAGGGTCTGACCTGAACTTTACTGGAAAAATAAGGAGAAACCCCTAATATTCATTTTGGTGGGCAAATTATAGAATTAAATGGAAAATAAAAAAATAATTCTAACGGATCAAGTAATATATCAAATCAAAGGGCTCATTATGACCAATACTAATATAGTTTTTTTTTAATAATTATTTCAAGATATATTAAAAAATATATTTAGAAAATTACCCATTCCCCCCTTTATTCCCCAAACTATAAGACCTAAATTTTTTTGTTTACAGGAAAAATACGAAGAAATCCCTAATATTAATATTAGGAGCCAAATTATAGAATTAAAGGGAAAATAAAAAAATATTTTTAACGCATCATGCAATACATCAAATGAAAGGGTTTATTATGAGGAATACAAATACATATTTTTCATATTTTTTAAATTAATTGTTTACAAGATATTAACGTAAAGATATAAAAAATTCTCATTTCTCACTTTATTTCCTTTCCGAAACCATACTACCTAAAATTTTGGGGTACTGGTGCTCACTTGAAATTTATAAGAAAAATTATTAGAAAACCCTCCTAGTAATTTTAGGGACAAATTATACAATTAAGTGGAAAATAAAAATTCTATTTTCAAAAGAATCATTATGTGAATTACAAATATATCATATTTTTAAACATTTGTTTAAAAGATATTAACAAAAATATTAAACATCGACTTAATTCCCACTTTAGAAACTACAACTATTTAAATTTTGAAATATATATTTTATTTGTATTTTTAAATAATTTGAATATTATATTTAATAATTTATAATTTAAAAATTTTACCTATTTTGCCCAATATTTTCCAATATACAGAGCCTCAAAATTGAGACAGTAATGTTAATTTTTTGGGGGCCAAATTAGAAAATTAAATACATATGTATTCTTATAAAAATCAAGGGAATCCTGAAGCAGATAAAATAAAAAGTCTATGTGTGGAAAATGAAAGTGTATATTTTTCATAAATTTAAAACGCTTCCTTTAAAATATATTAGGGCAAATATAAGAAAATGTACTCATTCCCTGCTTGTCTGCTACTGAAATATTAGAATCTTGAAGGTGTTACGGAACCCTTAGTTTGCGAGTCCAACTCGCACTTGACCAAATTATTTAAATTTAAATTAGATTTTTTTCTGAAACTCCTGGACCTCAGACTTCATTTTGCGATAAAACTATTTTTTTTCTTGATTATCTGTTTTAAGTTATACCATTGAGAATGGGGTCTGACTTAGACCTTGCAAGTTTGGACTTTTTGAAATATACATACTTTCAAGTTTATGTAGTGTTATTCCCAAAAACTCACAAAAAATAAAAATCCAAGTACCTACATGAACCAATGAGATGAGATCGAAAAAATGCAACGTATCAGGTGTCGAAATGGGACACTCACGACCAGCATCATTAGAATATACAAACTCGGACGACAAACAACACAAAAGAATTTTGTAATGCAATATTTTCATAGCGTTCGGAGTCGAAGATTTGGACAGATGGCCACAAAATCGAATCCGGTAGAGAAAATTTAATTATTCAAAGGGAGCAAATAATTGCTATAGGCAATATCGGTGGGGTGCAGGAACTCTTTTGTTGTGCACCGAAAACGACCGATTCTAATCCTTAAGGGAGATACACAGAGTGATGTTGTAACACGAGATTTTGATAGAGACAACCACCACTCGCTCGAATTTCATGCAGATCAAACTCGACCGGGCTGTACTTGACTGCATCTTCCATGAATAATTTACGGAAGATGGGTTGTTGGATCCAATTAACATGGCTTGTATAAATAGTACTTAATATTGGTTTAACGATGCTGAGGCGCAAATGTTAACTGTGAGTAACTAGGCAATTTTGATTACTTTGGCAGTATGTGAGAATTTGTTGTTTTGGGAAGTATAAGGTGAAAAACAGTGTCTTTTTAACCGACTTTGTTATCTCAGTACTCCAGTAACTATGAATCAATTTTGATATTTCTTGTTTCATTTAACAGAATAGACTTTCAGATTGGTCCCATAATTTTTTTTAAATTTATTTATGGAATGGTTTATTTTGCAAAAAAATCGGTAAAATCTTGTAACCGACTTCTCATTGTATCATAATATACGGCGAATGAATTCGTATTAAACATTTTAATTATTCTTATTTGAAATCTAACATGAAACTAATTGAAAATGAATTAGAACTGGAGTTTCATCAAAATTTGTTAATTAAAGCTTTCCAGTTGTATGTTTTTAATTTGTCCCCATATATGTGTAGTCGTAGGCTTTCAAGGATGGAACATATGAAGAAATATTTATCCCGCAATACATCCGTTCGTTATATTGATTCATGTTTGAATCCTGAGGACGTTTCGTCAAGGTCTCACTTGGCATTCTCAATGCGTTGTTACGGTGAACTGAGGTTCGTGTCATTACTATTGTTACCGTTATACAGGGTCAGTTTTTTTTTTGATGGTCAGTATGGGGATCTCGGAAACTGGCGGAGATACAGCAATGGTTAAATTGGGAAACATTTGCAGTTTTACTGGCCCAATTGAATGACACTTTCTGATTTTTGTAAAAAGTCATGGCTTACTAGATATTTTGAAAAAACGATATTCTGTCGATTTAGTCAAATCCCTCTAGCTCCTTTGTTTTTGATTTTATAAAAAAAAGTGTAAATATCAAAATTGAACGGAATTGTATCCCGAATATGATTGTCATGTCCTCGTTTGCGTGACAGCTTTCGTTTTCGAGATATGACACAAACTTATCTTTTTTTGAATGGAAACCATAGTTGGTATGACTTCAAAAAATCGAACATTTTTAGAGCTTTTCAACGATATAATACTTGATATAGTTATTCATAAAAATAACCGAGTTATGGATGCTATTCTCTCTTATTTTCACTTTTAACTAGTTATCCATGAAATAGATTGATTTATTAATAACTATTCCAAAAAAATATTGAAAGATTTTTTTATTAGGTATATCAGATATAACAAAAAAACTAAATAAGTAGGTACTTACTAAAGAAATTAAAGTACATACTAATGGTTACAATTTATGTTGAGAAAAGTCCACCATTGTTATTTAGACAAAAATTACATCTTTTTAAGATTGACATTACCGCTTTCCTCACAGACAGCCTATCAATTTCTTCAATTGCTTGTAATACCGCCGCCCTTAGGTCACCAAGTGTCTCATACTTTCTTTTGTAAACTTTGTTTTTTAGCGCACCCCATAAATAGAAGTCTATAACTGCCAATTCGGGAGACCGGGGTGGTCATTCGAGTGGGCCATTTCTTCCTATCCAAGAGTTTGGATAGATATTATCTAAGTGTTGTCTTACTAATAACGAGTTATGAGCAGGTGCCCATCATGTTGGAACCACTCAATTTCTAAACGAGTTCTCAAATTCAAATTATGCAACATGTCTTGAAAAGGTGTATTGCAAGAAATGCAAGTAGCGCTCCCCAGTAAGTGATTCGTCATAGTAAAACGACCCAGAATAGTAGACCCTATGTAAAACCAAATATTTGGGGTCGTCTTTGTTCTGATGGAAAGGGTTTTCTTTAAAGATATGCATTGTGTCTATTGAACAGCAGTTAGTAAATAGTATCTGACCATATCAATTTTAATGGAAACTGTGGATTGTCAAGGCACATGTCTCACATGTACAAACATTAAAACAAAGTTTGAGAAACACTTGTGCGATTTCATTTAACTACATCTTCGAGGTGTCCGTCAATATATATTATATATAAATATAATATATATTGTTTCTGGTCGGGAACCTTCATCAGTTGCATTGGAACTTCTTTATGCATTTGATGCATTTTGTAAGACCGACATCTAGGATTTTAACAGTACCAGAGGTTTCGAATGGAGCGTTCGTGTAATTGTGTTTTCCCTTAACTCTATGTCACGAACATACTGTCAGAGTTATTGAATACTCTCTTCAGGTGTCATTCCTTTTAGTAAAGCGTAACTCCCGACCAGAAGCAATATATATATTATATTTATATATAATATATATTTTTGCAAAAACGAGATCTGACAATCATACGGGATACAAGAGGAGAGGGATTTGATAAAACACCTTCAAAATAATAAGGACTTTTTACAAAAACGAAAATGTCATTAAATTGGGCCAGGCAAATCTTTTCCAATCTAATCATTGTCAGTTTCCGAGATCCCCATACTGATCAAAAAAAACTCACCCACATGTTATCATTATCAAGATGGTTCAAAAAATGTTATAAACAATAAGCAGTTTTATATGCTTAATACGTTGAAATAAACGTAGAATTAAAATAACACACGTCGATCAACAAGTTTGCCATATACCAGACTATACCATAGAAAAAAGCAAGAAAGAAATATAAAGTAAAATCTTTATAACATTTTTTGAGACTATTTCCGGCTTCAACTGAAAGTAAATACTCAATAACTTATACCCTAATAACTGGAACATTAATACTTAAATTCTATATTCTTTTATAATTTGCCGTACCGTGTCTCCGAACAGATGTGGCAACATATTATATGCATTTCAGTACCTTACACCCAATTGTTTTTTTTTGCTGTTTGGGTTCTTCTGACAAAATTAATACCTAAGTGAAAGTGATTTGCGTGATATTTGATGTAGACTTCGTGATTTGATTTTCATTTAAAAAAATAAATAGGGGAAACAAATTGTGAATTCTCAGTTCGAGTGAACAAATTTAATTTGTGACAAATAGTGGCATATTATACAAACATGGAAAGACACGTTGTTATTAATTTATGGGGAAAGCAAGTAATACAAGAATGTTATGAATATTATATATCCTAGCTCTAATATAATATATATACATGTATTTATTTTTAACATAAGTAGTATTAATTTAATGAGTAATAATTATTTTTTGAATAATTTAACAGTAAACGAACCACATATAAGAAATGTTTCGAACTTTGTATTGAATTATTTCTATATCATATGTTTAAAAACAACTGTGTATCCTACTTCTTCCACATTATGCATAAAATAAATCGCCAACTATAAATACATATTTATTTCAATACATATTTATTGATAGCCTACATTTTTAAAAATAGTATTATATAAAATTATGTTTACCTAAATAAATCTAACTGCAATTGAAACAATATAATTATTCAATCACAAAAAATCGAATTCTTTTTTTGGGGTGGATTACGCACTTAAAGTGCGAATAATCAAGAAATCAATTTGCCTGAAACTTTTTTTTAAGTATGACGAGCGATTATTCAAAAACGATTTGGGGAATTTAGATTATATAAAAAAGAAGGTATGTGTGAAAATTTAAGTCAGCTGAAGTCGGTTCTTTTTTAAATATAAATAATTTTATTATACTTTTATGTAAATCTACTGAGGATTAGAATTATGGGAAATCTAAAATATGTAACTGCAAAAAAAATCATAATAGCTTAATCACAATGTGTCAATGAGTCATCAAAATCTGCCCATTATAATTACACCTCACAACGAATGCAACATCTGCACCCTAAACCCATTTTTTGCAGAAAAAATCCAAAAACTAAAAAAGAATTCCGTTCAAAAACAAGCCACCGTAATAATTGAGAGAGGGATTAAAAATATTGCGTTGGTATACAGTTCGACACCTTAACTAAAAAGTAGAATCTGACTAGGGTGACACTATATGTAGCATGTCATTTGGAATAAGCCACAGGTAAGTCTACCTTTTACAAAAACTGGGGTCAGCACAATGAGGGTCACGGCTTGAATTGAAACTTGAAAATTTCTTTTACCATGCAAAATTAAAAAGAATGATTTTCTATGGTCGTATTTTATGTTTTAATCGCGGTCGATAATTTACCAGATTTCTATAGGTGTCCTCTAAACAAACAAGACCGTCATTAATCTTAAAATTTATGAGTGCGTTCATATACGCCTCACTAACATGGAAGGGTTAGTTTTTGTTCTGTGACTTCCATTATGTTCTTTATTTATGATCTAGTCGGTTCCTCTTGTATTCTAACTGTTTGTAAATCTACACTGCAAGATAATTGTAGAAACTATGCAAATTATATTTTTCAATACAAAACAATAAAAAAATAAATATTTAATAGAGTGGTAAAGATACAAAAATTCGATTACTGATCTCATTTGGGTTTATTTCCACAACCAAGTTTGAACAAGTTTGCAGAATATCGAGTACGTGTGTACACTCACACATATACGGATGTTCTAACGAAAATAAGCCACCAGGAATATGTCCCATGATACTCATTATTTTGAAAAATGCAAAACACGTCAAAAGATTTAAAAAAAAAGAAATTCAACAGTGTGTCGTTTTTGATATACCATCAACATTTAAAGAATTTGCCGAATTAATACGTGCTTCCTGGATATTTTTCTGATCTCTGATGTTATTGCCGAATATAATTAAAATAGATATTTCGCTTCTAATTTTAATGACTTTTGGTTATAACGACAAGGAAAATGAAACAGACAATGGATTTTAAATCATTTTATTCTAACATATGTTCGAAATAGTCTCCATCCACTGTAAGGCTAATCTAATCGTGCTTTAAATTCATAGCGCACATTGGAAAAAAAATTCACCACTTTTTTCTCGGATACGATGTTTCAGATCATCATTAGATGGTTTGTATGACAGTAGTTAGGATACAAAATTATTATACAGGGTGTCCCAAAAGTCCCGGAACGGCATTTTATCTCGGCGGGAATGCATTTTAGAGAAAAATGAGGATTCGTCCCTGGCTATCGAATTGTGACCTTGAATTTGACCTTGACCTTGACCTTCAAGTCAAGTCGATTTCTTCAAATGGAACAACATATTTCTGACCTCGGAAATGGGAAGATCAAATTTTACGTTCAAATAGGATCAGTAAGGGTCCCAAATGTCCCGGAACGGCATTTTATCTCGGCGGGAATGCATTTTAGAGAAAAATGTTTCAAACAAAACTTATAGGATTCGTCCCTGGCTATCGAACCTAACCTAACCTTGACCTTGACCTTCAAGATCATTTCAAGGTCAAGTCGATTTTTTCAATTGGGACAACATATTTCTGTCCTCGGAAATGGATAGATCGGAAAATTTTACGTTCAAATATGTCCTTGAGCATTTTTAAAACTTGACCTCTGGTGGTCAGTAAAGGTCAAGGTCAAGAACAACTTCCGTTGCGTAGCCATACTAAGCATCGCATTGCCGTGAAAAAATCCTAAACCTTAGTTCTTGAAAAAAAAAAAAACCCATATTTGACGAGAAAAAAAGTTGGCTATGACCTCAAAAATTCGGACATTTTTAGAGCTTTTCAACGATATAATACTCGATATAGTTATTTATAAAAATAACGGAGTTGTGGATGCTTTTCTCTCTTATTTTCACTTTTAACGTAGGTAGCCATGAAAAAGTCTGAACTGACAGTCGATATTCACAAGTTTTCGTGATAAAAAGGAATATTCTAACGAATAAATACTGAATATGGTGGAATGTTATATCATAATACTTTCATAGATATTTTAATCGTCGTCAATCTGCTTGATGTACATTTTAAGAGGCTTTACGATAGTTGACGCATATATGGATCGTTTACTAAACCACCAAAGGAACGTAATCAAATTAACGAAGCAGTACAAATAAATGTTTTGGCAATGGTAAATCAAAATCCATTTACATCAACTCGTGAGATTGCGGCAGAAGCTGGCACATCTCAACGAACTGTAGTTAAGGTACTGAAAGCGCACAAGTTCCACCCGTAAAAACTTTCAGTTTCTCAAATTTTGCATGCTGGTGACGAAAATCGACGTATTTTGTTTTGTACATAGTTTAGAGACATGTGCCTTGACAATCCAATTTCCATTAAAGGTGTTATGGTCAGATGAAACTAGATTTACTATGTTACGGTATGTTCAATAGACACAATGAGCATATCTGGGGCTAAAGAAAACCCTTTCCATGTAGAACAAAAACGACCCCAGACAAAATTTTGTTTTAATGCTTGGTGTGGTATCATAGGGTCTACTATTCTGGGGCTTTTTATCTCTGACGAATCACTTACTGGGGAGCGCTACTTGCATTTCTTGCAATACACTTTTCAAGACAAGTTGCATAATTTGAATTTGAGAATTCGTTTAGAAATTGAGTGGTTTCAACATGATGGACCACCTGCTCATAACTCGTTATTAGTAAGACAACACTTAGATAATATCTATCCAAACTCTTGGATAGGAAGAAATGGCCTACCCGAATGGCCACCCCGGTCTCCCGATTTGGCAGTTATAGACTTCTGTTTTTGAAAATGATAGGAAAGTGACAACTTAACACTTTCCTATAATTCCTTAATAGTGTACATCGTAACATCAAGTTTACTCTGGAAATTAAAAGTAACTCATATATCCATTATCTAGATCTCATCCTCGCCAATAAACATAATAAAATCACGTTCAATGTATTCAGAAAGCCAACATTTACAGACACTACTATCCCAAATTCATCTTTTAGTCCACACTCACACAAACTAGCAGCATACAATTCGATGATGCATAGACCTCTTACATTACCCCTTTCCAAAACCGACTTAAAGAACGAACTGAATATCATCGAGAGCATAGCCATTAATAACAGCTATAACCATAAGTTAATTAATAAACTTATTTCCCGGAAAGAAAGTCAAATTGCGCAAAATTTAATCTATCCAAAAATCAAAGATAATAATGTTCAATTTAAATACGTTAGCCTTACTTATTTTGGAACCACAAGTGAGAGAATAGCTAAACTTTTGTCAAAGCATAATATTAAAGTTAATTTTAGATCCCAATCAAAATTGTCAAATCATATTTTTAACGCCAAAGATAAAATAAGTGATAAGTTCTTGAAATCTGGAGTATATAAACTAAAATGTTCAGAGTGAAATAGCTTTTATCTTGGTATGACCTCTAGAAATTTCAATATTCGATATCTTGAACACTTACGTTCCTTTAGATTAAATAAAACATTTGCAAATCATTTTCTTACTACAGGGCATACATTTCCTAAATTACAAGAAACAGAGATCATTCACTATTATTTTAAGCCATTTATTGAAACACTTGAGAACATAGAAATTTACAAAAGCCATAATAATTTCGTTTCTTGCAATTTACTACTTAAGGAGCAGGTAGATTTTAAAAATAGCATCCTATTTGAAATTTTTAATAACTAATAATGAATAATGATATATTTAAATTTTCTTAATCAGTTTACCAGTTTCTATGCAATATTCTTATACACAAAAATGCCATATTTATGTAATACTTCCGAGAATTTAACACATACCTACTGTTGTAGACAAGACCCTTCGGTCTGTTTCAAAATGTTTTGTCGTCATTCATGAATTTGTTTCCGTTTGAAAATGACATAGTATTGTCGAAACTAGTCACACTCCTTATTAACTATGCCCTTGTATTCCACTCAATAGGTTTTACTTTACCTCTGTAGCATTTAAGTTGGAAAAAAAAATCAATAATTTTCTGGATGAGTTTATATTTTTTTAGAAATGGCCGTTACCTACCTATCAACTGGTTCAATTGTGGACCATGCAATATTGCTTTTGTGTATCCTCGATATAATACACAGTCGCAGCAGCTTTGAATTTGTGTTAATCCTATATTTAAATTTAAAGAGCACTCCTAAGACCGTTATTTTATTAACCACAAGTATCATATTACACATGGCATCATATCATCCTCTCATAAAAAAATACAAGAACAACATTTTAATCGTCACTGTCATTATCACGTCGTATCATATTAATAGCGGCTAATAAAAAGATCATATAAGGATAACATTAACCCCACTTAAACGGCCACGCGTCTTGCGGTGTGTTAGAACCACAGACTTTCGATAAGGACGCGTGTCGACGCGTGGCGTCGTTTATTTGGAGGCGTCGATATTTGTTGTAGCAAAGGAGATTATTAGTGCGCCGACGGTATTAATCCACTTAGGAAGTGTTGCGGGATACTTAAAAAAGCATAAAATTTGTCAGTGTTTAGATATTACATGGATCGTTGTTGCAATGATAATATAGAGAGAAAAAACTGTAAGAGATATTGTGGGATGAGAATTTTTGTGAGTTCTCATGACATTATTAAAAAATGGAGCATTTCTACTTCAATATGTTTCAAAAATTCAGCTCTCTCTCTCTCTCTCTCGCTCTCTATGGCCAGAGATCAACCAGTAGTTCGACGCTGCACTGTCGACATAATCTTGGTTGACGTCATTTATATGTCTTCCATGAAGGGTCTTCTCTTTCCATTTCTGCAGTTTCTGATAAGTGGTTTGGTGGTGTAATTGGACGTGTTGTTGTGTCAGTCGCAGTGGTGTTGAGACATCAACCTGGCGCATGGCTCTATGTAGATCAATAGAGCTCTTTGGATGGTGATCTTGAGCTATTATTAGTAAAACTCGAACTTTTCGTTGTAATTTTTCAATGTCAGTCTTGCACCAATTAACTATACCGAAAGAGTAACTGAGCACTGAACCTGCATAGGTGTTAATAGCCTGAAACAGATTTATACTGTTTAGTTTGGTTTTCAACAGTCGTCGTACCCTTCTATAAAACTCAGCTGTTAGGTTGAGCCTGCTTTATTCCAAGGTATTTATAAGTATGACCTTCCCCCATAGATTCAATTGAGGTGCCATCTCCCATTTCGAAGTGCCCCTGCTGTATTTTGCCTTTAACTATATTAATAATTCGGCATTTGTCTAGACCAAATCTCATACGGATGTCACTAGAGAACCCTTCTACTATTTTAAGCATATCATGTAGCTGTTGTTTCATAGCTGCCATCAACTTTAAGTCGTCCATGTATAACAAATGGTTTATCTTTAATGGTTGTACGTTGTTGTGTTTGAGACTGAACCCAAAATTTGTCGAGTTCAGTTTGTTTGAGAGAGGGTTCATAGCCAGGCAGAACCACAGCGGGCTAAGAGAGTCTCCCTGGAATATACCCCTTCTGATTGGAATTGGGTCAGTTCAGTTGACTTCATTCAGTGAGATTTTGGTTTGCCAGGTAGACATTACATATTCTAAAAAGTTAATAATACAATTATTCACTTTATAGAGTTTCAGTGCCTTAATGAGCCAATCATGTGGAACTGAATCAAATGCCTTTTTGTAGTCCACATATGCCATGTAGAGATTTCGTCGTTTGGCGTGGGCTTGATTGCAGACAACGGAATCAATTATCAGCTGTTAGCGTAGGCTTATTTTTGTTCCTACGTTAATAGTTCTTAAGCCTTTATACACCAAACCTCAAATTGAAGTATATTTCAAATTTATTAATTAGTCAAAGAATTTCGAAAAGATTGTAGAGGAGGTCTTGTATTATTTTGTCTGTTCATTGGGCTTTACTCTCCTCAAATTTTTTCTTGCAACAGATAAGTATTTAAAATCGTGTTTGGAGAACAAAGTGTAGTAAGGCAATTTCGTAAAATTGCCCGGATTACTGCTGTCCGTACAGAAATTCTTCCTCACAGTTATTCTTAGAGAAAGAGATGTCTTAAAATGATTAACCAGTATTCCTGTATATAAATAGTGTATGATATGGTATAGTATCTGTTTGGAGACGTTTCAACTCCGACTCTGGAGTCCTTGTCAATCGTTTTGTTGAGTCCTTCTTGGTATTTTCAAAAAAATTTCGCACTGATATGGATTATGTTGTTTGTCAAACTAAAAATTACAGTGAAAAGCCCAATGAACAGACAAAATAACACTATATATCCTTATTTTTTTTTGTAACCCCAACTATCTTGAGGAAAATTTTAAATATTTTACAGATTTTCTTGTATTTCCAACGACAGATGGGTCAAATAATCATAATATATTAATGTAATTGTTAAAAAACAACCCTCCAGATTGGCAGATGAATTAGTCATATTCATTCCCAGTAATCCATCGTAATCCCTGATTAGTATAAATAGGGATATATACAGAGTATTGTGCCTAGTAACGACCCACAAAAGTGTTCAATTACTTACTCTACGAATTTGCGTTTAATTTTGGGAAATTATGGTATTTCACGGGTGCATATTAAGTGAGCTTTATTGTAGGATTATGAAATTATTGATTTTCCGAATAATTCGTTATGGGTTTCAATAACGATGTCCATTGGATTCTTATGTCAGAGCAAAATGGAGTTCTAGTAAACTCACAGAAAATTTCCGGTATTGTTAAGTTATAATTATTATCGATTTTGTAAAACACAAGTGAATATGACACCCATAGATTACTTTTTCTGGGAGGTACTTGAAAGCAAAATATACTAGTTATTCCTGAACTAACAAATGTATATCCAAATGAAGAACATGATCTTCGGATAAATGACATTTTCTTTCAACAAGATGGTGCACCTCCCCATTTGCAGCCAGATTGATAGATTTGACACCCCTAGATTATTTTTTGTGGGAGTACTTATATAGCAAAGTATATTGTTATAAACTCCGTGGGATCAAATGTAATTTAATTTTAAAAACTGACATTGACTTCAACTTTCTAGAACTTTTATTTACACGTAAAACATCAAATATCTTCAACAGCTGATTCTACACAATAACATCGAAATCATAGCTACTAAGCTGAACGCACTAAGCTAACTGACTAAAAATGCTCAAATAAAAATCGGCTTATATAGCATGCGTTGAGTTGATATTTCCTGCTCATTTTGAAGACTCTAGAAGTTGATGTTTTTATGTTCTTCGGAATGAATACTGTTTTACGTTGCATTCACCAGGGACGGAGTAGATAAATTTTATAACAATATGTTACTAGACCGGCAATTTAGGAGAACAAGACATCGCATACCTCCTGAACTTATTGACCATTTTCAACAAGAATTTATTAATAGTTTAGGTTACAGTTAGTCAGTCAACGGTACACAATTTCAACATTTACTGTAATTATTATCATTAAACTTAATTGAATTTAAAATGTATTTTTTTATACAATTGCGCTAATGTAATTAGCCGACTTCCAAAAAGGAAGAGGTTAACCATTTGTCGGCATCTTTTTTTATAATCAATGATTATTTTGGAAACTTTGAAATAAAGACGTTTCAAGTCTAATTTTCAAGTCTGGGTTGTTGCCTGGTCGAGATATCAGTATGATGTAGTGGTTTATGCTTATTTTGGCCTTTAATGTATGGGCCATTCTATTTTGCTGGCATTACTTTGGGTTCTAAAATCAAATCTTGATATATTTAGCTGTGATTATACCATTGTTAATGTTATGTCACCGGTTTTGTTTTCTTTCAACTAATGAGATGTCTAACATGTTTGTTTGAGGGTGAGGTTTGTTTACAGATGAAATTAGCTTAAGGTTGAGGTTTGCTTATTCATATCATTAAAAATATAAAATATTGTTAATGTTATGTAACCGGTTTTGTCTTTCTTTCAACAAAGGCGATGTAAAACATGTTTAAGTGTAAGGTTTACTTACGTATGAGATTTGCTTAAGGGTGACGTTTGCTTACACTTTGTAAGCAAACCGATTTTGTCTTTCTTTCAAGAAAGGCGATGTAAATAAAACATGTTTGTTTAAGGGTGAGGTTTGCTTACGGTTGAGACCTGCTTAAGGGTGAGGTTTGCTTAAACAGGGTAAGCAAACCTCAACCTTAAGCTAAAATCACCAGGTAGCAAACCTCACCCTTAAACTAACATGTTTTACAACTCCTTTGTCGAAAGAAAGACAAAACCGGTGACATATCATTAAAAATATAAAATATTGTTAATGTTATATAACCGGTTTTGTGTTTTTTTCAACAAAGGCACATCCATTAGCAAACCTCACCCTTAAAAATATAGAATATTGTTAATGTTATGTAATCGGTTTTGTCTTTCTTTCAACAAAGGCCATGTAAATAAAACATGTTTTTTTAAGGGTGAGGTTTGCTTAAGGTTGAGGTTTGCTTACCCTGTGTAAATCACCCGGAAGCAAACCTCACCCTTAAAGTAACAAGTTTTACATCTCCTTTGTCGAAAGAAAGACAAAACCGGTGACATATCATTAAAAATATAAAATATTGTTAATGTTATTTAACCGGTTTTGTCTTTCTTTCAACTAAGGAGATGTCGAACATGTTTGTTATAGGGTGAGGTTTGTTTACCGATGATATTAGCTTAAGGTTGAGGTTTGCTTACCCTGTGTAAGCAAACCTCACCTTTAAGCAAATCTCATCCGTAAGCAAACCTCACCCTTAAAAATATAAAATATTGTTAATGTTATGTAACCGGTTTTGTCTTTCTTTCAACAAAGGCGATGTAAAACATGTTTGTTTAAGGGTGAGGTTTGCTTACGGTTGAGACCTGCTTAAGGGTGAGGTTTGCTTACACAGGGTAAGCAAACCTCAACCTTAAGCTAAAATCACCAGATAGCAAACCTCACCCTTAAACTAACATGTTTTACAACTCCTTTGTCGAAAGAAAGACAAAAGCGGTTTTGTGGTTTTTTCAACAAAGGCGATGCAAAACATGTTTAAGTGTAAGGTTTGCTTACGTATAAGATTTGCTTAAGGGTGAGGTTTGCTTATACTGTGTAAGCAAACCTCACCCTTAAGCAAATCTCATCCGTAAGCAAACCTTAAGCTAATATCATCCGTAAACAAACCACACCGTTAAAAATATAAAATATTGTTAATGTTATGTAACCGGTTTTGTCTTTCTTTCAACAAAGACGATGTAAAACATGTTTGTTTAAGGGTGAGGTTTGCTTACGGTTGAGACTTGCTTAAGGGTGAGGTTTGCTTAAATGAGTAAGCAAACTTCAACCCTATGCTATCTTCTTTGTCAAAAGAAAGACAAAACCGGTGACATATCATTAAAAATATAAAATATTGTTAATGTTATGTAACCGGTTTTGTGTTTTTTTCAAGAAAGGCGATGTAAAACATGTTTAAGTGTAAGGTTTGCTTACGTATGAAATTTGCTTAAGGGTGAGGTTTGCTTATCAAATGTAAGCAAACCTCACCCTTAAGCAAATCTCATCCATAAGCAAACCTCAGCCTTAAAAATATAGAATATTGTTAATGTTATGTAATCGGTTTTGTCTTTCTTTCAACAAAGGCCATGTAAATAAAACATGTTTTTTTAAGGGTGAGGTTTGCTTAAGGGTGAGACTTGCTTAAGGGTGAGGTTTGCTTACCAATGGTAAGGAAACCTCAACCTTAAGCTAATATCATCCGTAAACAAACCACACCGTTAAAAATATAAAATATTGTTAATGTTATGTAATCGGTTTTGTCTTTCTTGCAACAAAGGCGATGTAAATGAAACAACATGTTTTGTTAAGGGTGAGGTTTGCTTACGGATGAGATTTGCTTAAGGGTGAGGTTTGCTTAAACAGTTTACCATTCGTAAATAAACCTCACCCTTAAACAAAAATCTTTGTTGAAAGAAAGACAAAACCGGTGACCTAACATTAACAATATAAAATATTGTTAATGTTATGTCATCGGTTTTGTCTTTCTTTGGACAAAGGAGATGTAAAACATGTTAGTTTAACAACAAACATGTTTTATTTACATCGCCTTTGTTGAAAGAAAGACAAAACCGGATACATAACATTAACAATATTTTATATTTTTAAGGTTGAGGTTTGTTTACCCAGTGTAAGCAAACATCACTCTTAAGCAAAGTCCGTAAGCAAACCTTTTTTATGGCATATGATATAACATCCCACCATATTCAGGTTTTCTTCGTTAGAATATTCCATTCTATCACGAAAACTTGACTATATCGACTGTCAGTTCAGCACTACTAATGAAATTACTCTCAAATGAGGAAACGTCAAAGTGAAAACAATCTTGTTCATGGCTACCTACTTCAAAAGTGAAAATAAGAGAGGAAAGCATCCATAACTTCGTTATTTTTATGAATAACTATATCGAGTATTATATCGTTGAAAAGCTCTAAAAATGACCGATTTTTGAGGTCATAGCCAACTATGGTATTCGGGATGCAATTCCCTTCAATTTTGATATTTACACTTTTTTTATAAAATCAATAACAAAGGAGCTAGAGGGATTTGAGTAAATCGACAGAATTTCGTTTTTTCAAAATATCTAGTAAGCCATGACTTTTTACAAAAATCCGAAAGTGTCATTAAATTGGGCCAGTAAAACTGCAAATCTTTCCCAATTTAATCATTACTCTATCTCCGCTAGTTTCCGAGATCCCTACACTGATCATGACAAAAAAACTCACCCTGTAGAGTGAATGACGTAGAATGAGATGCGGTTTTAATTAGCAAAAATGACGTCATATTTCGACAAACGATTACGTCACAAATAGGGTTAAAATGTGCGTTGATTTAAAACAAAATGAGGATTTTTTCCGAAAAACATTTTCAGAATAATGAATTTATTTGTTATTTTTCGAAATCACTGTATAATTTTTTTGTAAGTACCATTGTGATTATCAGAATTACCATTTTTAATCATTTGGAAATTCATACGACTGACTGGCTAGTGTTAACTATTAATGATTATTGAACTGTTTGTGTATTTTACAGTATTAAAAGCTTAAGGATGTAATGAGCGTTAAAACCGTATTTAACATTAACATATATATACATTTATAGGAGTACACGTGAAATGCAATGGTAACATTCGGCACGGTTAGACCGTGAATAACGCTTTGCCAAAGAGGGTGACTGAATCCAAAGCTACCCTAGTGCAGGGCGTCACCGACCATTTATAAAAATATGTACCTACCCGTTCTGATTAATGGCCCTTTTCTTTGCGCGAGAGGTTCCTTTTTTTGTACAGCCTGCTTAGGTGTTTAGTATATTTAAATTTCCAAGTAGGCAAAAGAGTTCTGGAGTCAGTTAATTAGCTATGCACTCTCCTAGCTGACGAAACTGGTGTAATGATGATTGAAAAATAAAGCGTTAGTGAAACAAAAAGGGAGGGGGAGAAGCTGTGAGCCAGACAAGGATTATGACTGATTAAAAAGTTTTTTGACAGTAAGTTGTTTGACGTTATTAAAAATAAATTGTTTTATATGGTGATTCCATTAGTTAATATCGTAAAGAAGCGTTTTTGCTGATGTCTGAATTGATTGATTTATTTTTAAGAAACCATTCCTTAAACGTAAAAAGGAGCCACTAATCCTTAATAGGAAAACGTCAACAGAGGAAATTTTTGAGAAAAAGTTACGTTTTATAAAGCAGGTTTTGGAACAAAACAAATACCAAAGAAAGTTCATAAACAAAACAATTAATTTATCAAATCGAGAAAAAACAAAGAAACCAAAAAACGACACAAACAACAAACAGTTCTTCCAATTTGCATAGCAACTCACAAACTGATATTAACTCTACAATTATAAACTTATTCCCTATGTTTCCGGTCTATCCGAAAAAAATTAAACGTACTGGCGATAAATATCAAGTAAAAACGCTTTTTGAAACAAATAATACATTCAGATTAAGTCTGACAAAAACAAAGCCGGAAAACGCTACTAATAGTTTCAAAAATTGTGTGTACAATGTACCTTGTGCCTGTGGAAAAACATATATCGGTAAAACATCAAGACCTCTCCAAATTAGAACAACAGAGCACCAATAAAGATTTCAAGAAGACATATAGACAGATCAAGATTGGCAAACCATGTTCTCACGGATGATGGTATACATAAAATGGACTGGAATAAGACAAAAGATTACTTAAAGAAGAGCACACACAAAAAAAGGAATATCAAAAAGTACTCTCTTCGAGGTGTCATTCTTTTGTACGGAAAACAATTGAATGTCCTCTCGAACACTTCTTTATGTATTTGATACATTTCGTTAAATTTGAAGACGCGAGATGTAAAGACCGACATCTAGGATTTTCGGGGAAACTAGCGCATTGAGGTTCCGAATCTGGAGCCGTCCCATGTAATTACTGTTACCCGTAATTCCTAGGTTAGAATGTCACGATGAAATTTTCATGTTAACTTCACCTGTCAGAGATATTGAATACTCTCTTCGAGGTATTATTCTTTTGTACAAAATAAAAAGAGTTTTCACGCAGTAAGTGCTCATGTCTATGGGTAGGTTCGAAGTTGAAGCAAAAAATTACTCTCAGTATTTTCCTAGGGTATGGATACGATACGTGGACGACATATTTGCTATATTTAATACTAATGAGTTTAATGTTAATGATTTTGTCATGCAACTTAATAGTAGATTGGCTTGTATTAAATTTACATACCGAACAGAAAAATGATAGAGTACTCTACCATTTTTAGATGTATTAGTTTTAAGAAATGATAATAATAAGTTAGAGTTTGCTGTATACAGGAAGAATACGAGCACATATAGATATTTATCTAATATCTATATGTGCTCTATATATCGTTTCACTGTCAACAACATAAAATGGCGGGGATTAATTTCCTTGTACATCGGTTGTTGACATCCAACAAAGAGAGGTTTGAAAATGAAAACAAAACTATTAGAGAAATAACTACATGCAATGGTTATCCAACAGATATTATAGATAAATTAATTAGGAAGAAACAGCTTCGGTTACGAATGAATGAAGTGTCAACTTTTCGAAATGACTCACAAGAACATAAGTTTGTATCTGTTCCGTAGAGTCGTTTTACTAGGGACTTTAAGAAATTTTTTAAAGAACTTGGTATTAAGGCTGTGTATAGAACAACTACAACACTACAGAAATTGTTGGGAATCCTAAAGATAAACTTGCTGATTTCGAGAAGTCGGGTATTTATGAAATCAAATGTAATGATTGTGAAAGTATTATGGACAGACCCGCAGATCTATCAGTACCCGTTTCAAAGAGCATATTGTAAATTTGATATACGGAAAAGCGGATAATTCTAGTGTTACACATCAAGTTTTAGAACACAACCACTCTGTAGATTTAACTTCTTTAAAATTAGTTTAACAAGTAGATAATTTAAGGGAACTGGACTCTTAGGAAAGTATGATTTATAAAAATAATTAACTAATGAATTCAGAAAAAGGTCCTATTACATACAGATCATTGTATAGTTTACTTCGTAAGAACTCATAAAATAAGTATTAAAAATATCATTACTTTATAATGTAGGGTTAAAATAGGTAGGTAATTAAGGATTATCCTAATTTGCATAATTTAATTATATAAAATCAGTATTATTTGTGAAATCTCTTATTTAGAATCCAGGTACTTGAGATTTACCCTTTGTTGAAACGGCGTTAAGTGTTTAAAATAAAGGTATTGTAAATATAAATACGTTTTTCAGCCTGAACGCAAATGCCGAGACCCAATCTTTTGTTGTTACCAACATAAAATATTTTTTAGTAAAATTTTACTAATACCAACTTTTTATATAAAATTTTAAATAAATAATTAAACAGATTTATGTTTACAACACAATCTTTTTTTTATTTGTATCAATTATACTAGATGTAAAATCAGTTCACTCAACACACTGCTTTGTGCCACTAATAATAATCAACACGCCTGATGTATAACATTAGACGCAGCGCCATCTTCTGGGCATTTACCGTACTATGCAATATTTGAGTCTGCTTCTAAAGGCATCGTCGGACCACCTTCTTAATATACGCTGCTACTAAACGTTAAATGGTATCATAAACTTTCGCCCGTCTTGTTAGACAACTTACATCACACACTACAAAAAGTTCGAAATATTCCACTCGTACAGTAAGTAAAACTAGGCAAATTTTTAACACTAGTGGTCGCCCAGTGGTCGAAATTCGACCCTATTTCATGAAATTGTAAAAAGTATATTTTTATAAGAAACAGAGTTGTGGAGAAATCAGAGAAGTAGATGTAATGACCAAAATTGTTCACTCATATTGACAAATCTATTGAAATAAAAATGTAATCAAATATGGGTATTCGAAATATTTTTGACAAATGATTGACCCCCAAATTTTTGGCTGGAACCGCTCCTGGCAAAATATTCGATATAATAATTGAAAGATTGTTCTTTGCAACCTAAAAGTTTTCGTCATTTGGGGTTTCAATCAAGTTCAGGAATATTAAAGAGAGTACCAACAACCCTAGGAGAACTTACATATTTAATACATTCACTATGTCCACTGTCTGACAATTTTTTGCACAACACCCACGGGAAGTTTGTGATAATAATATATTAATCAAATAATTAAATTCACATTAAAAACAGAAAATTTAATATGAAAGTTACTGCAAAGCGTCCGAAAAATCAATACTGATCTACTACATTGACTTTTTTGCCAATAAACAATAACAAAGCTTGCATGTCACTTCCCGTACATGCTCTAAGAATATAAAAGCATCTAACGATCGCTCCCTCTATTATATAATTACTCAAGGTTTTGAGTTTTGACCGTCTGGCAGAGCCGGCACTGTCAGTTGTTTGGCGTTGACAGTATGGACGTAAATAATGAATTTTTATTATAATTTATTTACTAAATGAACAAATATTGTAAATTCATATTAGCATTCTGCACTGACAGTCGTCAGTAGCTACTAAACAAAACAAAAATGAAGAAAATCGGTTGAGAGACAGAGGAGAAAATGGTAGCTAATCGTTTTGTCTTTGCCTATTTATATATAGACTAGCTGTCGTCCAGTGGTCGAAATTCGACCAATTGGGTTACGAAATGTTGCATTTTCATTCCCGCCACCCTGTATTTGCATCTCTGTGTAATATTTTTTGCACCACCCTGTTTAACTGTAATTCTACTGCACCTTCTGTTCCAAGAATCCTGTAAATTCAACCGCTAATTGGCTTCCTTATATATTATGTTACTAGTTATAATTGCACTTTACTCTATATTTTAAACACCCTATATATGCAACTGCTTATGTGCCACCCACGAAAAAAATGTTTTCTAACATATCTGGAATCGCCGTGTATAATTATAATATACAACGATTACTTTACCACTAAATAATAACAACGGTTGCATGCCACTTCCAGGTGTACATGTTCTAAGTATATAACAGCATTGGTCCCTCTATATATAATTACTCAATGTTGTGAGTCTGGCGGCGACGGCACATTCAGTTGTTTGGCGTTAACATTATGGACGTAAATAATGAATTTTTATTATATTTTATTTAATGAATGAACCAATATTATAAATTAATATTAGCATTCTGCACTGAAGGTCGTCAGTAGCTACTAAACAAAACAAAAATTAAGAAAATCGGTTGAGAGACTGAGAAGAAAATGGTACCTAATCGTTTTGTCTTTGCCTATTTATATATAGATATTATATAATATATTTTCTTCAAAAGATTCCAGAAATAAAACGCAAAAAGAACGACAAATTGTTTATTAAAATTAATAAGTAAAACAGAAACATGAATACATAGTCATTACTTGCATTTCTCATCAATTACTTAAATATAATATTTACAAGAATAAGTTGATGTTTATACTCCTGTCTATAGGAGTTGGGGGAAAGTCAGAGATGAGGGGGGCATGAGGTAGGTACATTGCTTTAACCTGCTTTTTTGGTAAACACAATAATACAATTACCTCACTTTTTTTTCAATTTTCATAAATTCAAATTTAGTTTACACAATTTAACAGTGTGACAATGTTAACGGTAAAAGTCTAGGAACACTTAGCTTTTGCAAAAAATACACAGTACAATAGTGTCACAGATATATAGAAATTGTTTAGTGTATTGTTCTTCAGACTAATTCAGAGATACAGATTTAAAATATATTTCTGGCATATCTAAAAGGAACTTAAATCAAAATTCATATTTTTTACTTACATCCCACATAGCATGAAATATTTAAAAAATATTTCACGGAAATATTTCAGACATGACGTCTACTGAAATATTTTATGAAATAATAAAGAAATATTACAGAAATATTTTACGAACTATTTTAAAAGATTTTTAATGGTAATTCTAGAAAATATTAATGACATGAAATATTTTAAAACTATTTTAAAATATTTCGCCCCGGACAAAAAAAAAAGAAATATTTTACGAAATATTTCAGAAGTAATACTCCAAATTAAACATGAAATATTATAACAATATTTTTAAATATTTCACTCAAAATATATGTAAAATATCTTTACATATGCAACAAAAAATCTTTTGAAATATATGGTGAAAAATTATAGAAATATTTCGTAAAATATTATGGAAATATTTCCAATGAGATTTTGACGCTGACATAGTAATATTTCGGAAATATTTCATGAAATAATTTGAAATATTACAAAATAAACAAGAAATATAGCAAAAATATTTTCGAAATATTACATGCTGTGTAAGTATTAGCCCATATATAATCAGCACTGCATTAGTCGAAAGAAACTATACTTAACAAAGTCGAATAGCTAAAGTAAGCTACAATTTTCTGATGTTCATGAAAACATCGTACTCAAAATGTCTCTTAAACATTTACATATTGCAACAACATCGAAAAAATTTTTCGAAATTCCCTGAAATGTTTTGTATCAATCAGAATGTTCGTTTTACGTTTGTACTTATTCAACCTGAGTTCATTATATTTTTATATATTTATTTCTCCTTAAAATATATATTTATTAATTTATAAAACACCTAGGGTAAGCTTTTTGCTTTATTTGTTCGATATACAAATTATACAAAACTATCGATATTGTTTAAATACATTTTGTTATTTTTTTTTGTTACAATTGTGAAGTAAACATTTTTGAACGTCAATGCTTACTTAATGAGGTAGATTTTTGTATTTGTACTGAATTGTTTTTCAACGATTAGTGATCAATATAATAATTAATATAAAGGTAACAGGCAACAATTATTATATTCAATATAGATTTATTTTGAACATTATTCGAGTGCCTTATGTACAGGGCGTTGTGGTCAACAAAATAGCCACAAAATGACCTTAACTTCGATATTTGGGTTTTTGAATAATTTTGATTATAGATTTTCGTTTTTATCAGAGGACTTGTTTCTACATTTTCAAATAAATAACAAGAAATTAAAGTAATTTTAAAAATAGTGTTTTGTTTCTCAAAAGAAAATTATATATGGATATATGCAGGTCAAACAAAATATGCACTTTTTAGAGTTTGATAAATCATATTTAATATTAATATTTCAAATTTATTCTTATGTTTTCGCAAAAAAATAAAATATTGTTTGTGTTGAACAAAGTGTTATTGGTACTTGTATACAGTACCTGTTGTAACTTTCTAGAAACTAATTAACATAAAATCAGAAAATAAATTTGTCATTTAAATTTTTTTGTGCCCTATATATCAATCCCACACAACATGACATATTTATTGCAATATATGTTGTCTGAAAGTTATAGAAATATTTCATGAAATATATTTAATGCTGTTTTGTCGCGGATATAGTAATATTGAATATTTCAGAAATATTTCAAGAAATGTTTTGAAATATTTCAATATTTCATGAAATATATTAACTGCTGTTTTGTCGCGGATATAGCAATATTGAATATTTCAGAAATATTTCAAGAAATGTTTTGAAATATTTCAATATTTGAAATGTTTCTTGTAATATTTCTTGAAATATTCAATATTGCTATATCTGCGACAAAACAGCATTTAATATATTTCGCGAAATATTTCTATAACTTTTTACGAAATATTTCAATAATATTTCATGACATATTTCAAAAGATCTTTTGTCGCATAAAAGGATATTTTTCAAATTTTTTAACGAAATATTTAAAAATATTTATATTATATTTCGTGTTTGTTTTGAGGTTTATAAAATATTTATGAAATCTTTGTATTTTCGCCTCAAAAAAATAGTTCCTTAATATTTCATGAAATATTTCAAAGGCTTTTTTAAAATATTTATAAAGAATAGAGTGAAGTATATTAAAATAGTTCGGGATTTGTTTCCGAAATATTCTTAAAATATTAATCAAAAATCCCTTCAAATATTTAATGAAATATTTAAAATATTTCAGCAATATTTCGTGAAATAAATGTCTCTTTAATATTTCATGAAATATTTTAGTAAAATATTTCTTCAAATCGGTCATGTTGTCTATGGGATATAAATAGTTTCCTGCATTAGATTTTTAGGTTAGTTGATGAAGTTTATTTCTCCGTTATAATTATAATTTTGTTTTAAACCATTTTTGAACGCGTAGATTTGTATTTGAACAAGCTTTTAATAAATATCCTCACAAACCCAAAAAATGCATAGAAAGGTCGATTTCCGTAGCCATTTGCTGACCTCAACTAGTGATTTCTATATAGATAGTCAAAACATTCATACATTTAGCTCTAACAATTCAAGAACATGGTCATACCTACCGAAAACTGACTGATCTGAAATCTACTAGGATCAATATATCTACGATGCCGTGCTTTCTTTTTCAATCGAAGTTCTAGTACCCGAAACCAGTTTTCATTCATTCGTTTTTAAAATCTACATGATACAAAGAGAAGAACTTTATTATTAGAAGAAAACGAATAAGATTATAATATAATCACGAGAATTACCTTAAGACACGTATTTTCGCAGTAATTGATCTGGATTATATTCTACATTTTTACTTCAGTTGGACAGGTTTGCGTTACCACTTTCAACACCCGAATTGCCTTT
The DNA here is from genome assembly GCA_034190945.1 of Octodonta nipae. Taxonomy (NCBI): domain Eukaryota; kingdom Metazoa; phylum Arthropoda; class Insecta; order Coleoptera; family Chrysomelidae; genus Octodonta; species Octodonta nipae. The sequence continues at coordinate 1,642,950 of CM067218.1, forward strand.
TTTTATCGTAAGTTTAAACTTGAGCAAAGGACGAGTCCTTGGTTATCGTCGAAAAAACACAAACAACTAGTAGAAAAAAGGCAAAAATCAGTTTCGACTATTTTTTCCCCGATTTCAGAGCATTTTATAACTAATTCTCATGGCCAATTCGTAGACCTAATTTGTCAAACTATTACCTAACTGAATCACCAATCGCAATGGCCAAAGGCGTCCTATGATTCCCCCTTTTTCCCGTTTCACTGGCAAATTGTTAAATTACGCGTGATTTTCGTCTTGTCATTGTCAAATCAACAAAAAATTACTTTAATTATAATCAACAAATGAACTATAAACGATCATCTATTCTCGTCTCATTTTAATAAAATATGTATTTTTAATAAACTTAAATTTAGAAAGCAATTAAAAAATAAAACTCTTTTAACCTAAGGTTTTCATGTTTCTCAAACATCCAACCCTGAAGCCTCAAAAAAAAACTGAATATTATCATTAATAACTATTTATATCGCTTATTAATATAAAGACTAAGGTAAAACAAAGAAAAATTACCCGTTTTTCAGAAAATGTAATTCACTTACTGTTTTCTTAAACATCAATATCCCAATCACCCAAATCGACCACTAAGTACAAAAAAGCAGTATCACCCATCAAAATAAATATAATTACAAAAAAGGCTTTGATGTACTTTTAGGATCGATCTTTCTCTCAAGCACACACTTATGAACTAACGAATGTGTTATTCCTGAAGATTTTTGCAAAATGAACATTAATTTTTCCTAAGTAAGTTTATTCCCAACGCTGAACCGAATATTTGGTTTGTCACTCGATTTATTACAACAGCACAAGCAGTTATTTTAACAGTAGGTAGAATAGCCGAAACATTTTTTAATTGCAAAATCGCTCTTATCTTTAACAAAATTTTCGTCTGAATGTTAGCAAGTGAGGTGCGAAATTTAACAAATTTGTACCTTAAACTTGTTACTATGAAGTTATTGGTCAATATAACTCGTTTCCTTGGACTTCTATCTTCTCGAAATGATTGCTCTCACAACGTTTCAATAGGTTTATCTGCTATCGTCATCGGATGAATCTTCGGCCACTGCCACTACGCAACACCGACAACCACCGTCAGGAACGACGACGCTGATTGGATCCGATAAGACCCAATGACCATGACCGGGGACGCATGATCGGTTAAGACTAATGACGATAGCAGATACGTTGGGAGATCAACATTTCAAGACACTGGAAAGAAAACTTCGAGAAAAAAATATAGTTGTGTTTTACTTAATATATAATTTTTGATTTAGAAACATCTAAATACAACAATGTAATTCAATTTCATGAAAATGAACAAACATGAATAAAGCAGCTAAAAAATAAAGTTGAAAGAAGAAACGCAATATTTGTTATGAAATGCGCAGTTGCCAAAGAAAAACCTTATACCATTTGTAGAAAACATTAAGTGGAAAGCACCTTCCTAGTCAGATGAAAAACAAGAAATATATTTGGGATGAATCTGGTATCTGAACAACTAAATAATAAAACAAATGATCATCAGAAAATTACAATATTAATTGATCTGCATAGGCAAAGTCATAGTCAAGACTACTTAATCAAAAAAACTAAAAGAGGTCAGATTATGTAATGTACTATTTTGAGATAGCAAAAATTAAAGTTGAAAGAAGAAGAAGAATATGTAGACACATAAATGCACATATGGAAATATAAAGATAAATACACAAAAGTGAGCAGTTGATTTAAAAATTTTGAAATTTTGAAACAGCAGCAAAATTACCTATAAAACCAATAATTCTTTAGGAAAATTAATCATGAATAATAAAAGTAAAACAAATAAATTCAATTCATCGGGAGTTTATAAACTATCATATAAAGATTACCCTAAGACGTATATGGGTCAAACAGGAAGATCCTTTAAAACCAGGTTAAGTGAACATCACAATTCTTTAATGAAGAATAAACAAGATTCTAATTAAGCAAAACATCTGCTAGAATACAGAGTGTTTCTAAAATAAGCTTCCAAACGTGCTGTGTATATAACTTATTAAATTAAACCAAAAAGTCCCGATTAACATGTACCCTAAAACGCACTAAATCACTCTAATCTTTTACTTGATTTTTATGTACTTTTTAATATACCATCATTGTATGAATAAGCTCCGTCGGACGAGAAATGATTGTCATAATTTTAAATAAAGTGTAAGTTTGTAATTAGTTGTAATATTTAATTTATCAACGTTCACCAAGTAACGGCCTAGTGTTCAAGCACTATTTTGCAATTAAATGTATCCTCTTTTCAATCAATTAAATAAGATTTATCAATTAAAGAATGCTGCGAATCCAAACAAAATATTCAGTTCAACGTCAAACTGTTCAAATCCAGTTTATGTAAAAACAATCGTGGATAAAAACCTGAGATATTCGGCAGTTCGTACGTCTATAAAAAATATTGCATATAATCGTGGCTATCTAACATCAAGTTTGTACTCCGATTTACAAATTGTTATTTTCTATTATACAATATCTTTAAAGTTTGAACAACAATATGAAACTATTTTTATACAAATATTATTATACTGTAAACATCTTAACTAGAAAAAATAAATTAATGTCATGTTTCAATATGAGGTAGATGTGGTAACTTATTAACGAGGAAGAACTGTGAAACAAAAAAAAAACTGTAAATATAGATATATATGTATATTGTATATAAAAACCCGTACTGTTATGTGAAAAATACTGTTATTTGAGGTAGAACCGTTACTATTATTCAGTTTGTTGTGTTATATTATTGATTTTTGACTAGCATATGTTTACTGTGAAAGCAAAAAGTGATTTCTTGTTATGTTTTCTTTTTTTTTTTGCTTAATTGAGAACTGTATGGATGGTTTGCTGTACTATTGCATATTGAGATTAAGGAAAATCCACACAAACAGGGTTCATCCAGAAGTATGTAAAGCAACAGTTTAAATCTTCAAGAGAAAGAACATTGATACCAGAATGATTTGGACATTCGTTTGATATGACCGCTTAGTCTGATTTGCTTATTGCATCTAAGATCCCTGAGTTGTCTTACATTAAGAAATATGCACATGGTATTACGAGGCATAATTTGTAACATTTATCAAGTAAATAGAAACCATGCAAATATATGCACATCTAGCACCAAATTATTACTCACACACTTAACTTTTAACAGAGAAAATCATCAGGAACATCTGAACCTGCCATGACACTAAATGAGAGAGATCATTAAAAAACCATAACAACGCCAGCTCTACGAAGACCAAAAGCAAATGTTACATAACACAGACGTCACAATAAAACTTGTACGGGATGTAACGCTGACAGAATGTGTACGTAACAAAATTACGTTATACTTTACTTTTTCATTATATAACATTCACATACATGAATTGTTGAGGTAATAATTACGCAAATTTTAGGTAATGATGTGACGTCACAATTTTACGTAAATAAATGTAAAATAACCATGAACGTGCGACATCTATTACTTCGTTGATGTAACAATTATGTAACTTTTAGGTAATTGTGACGTCACAGTTTTACGTAATTGTGACACGTATGTTATATAACTTATTTTTAAGGTTCTGAAGGGTGTTCACTGTAGTTAAATTAGTATGACCACGTGAAAAGGATGGAAGACCAAAGACTATCTAAAATGATTTTGAAATCTCGTTAAAAAACAAAGAAGGCATAAGATTACGTGGAAAAATGACATACAATAAGTCACATCAAAACGCAGAAGCCTGGAATGACCGTATAGATTGTAGAGACTGAAAATATGTTAAGATGAATCAAAAGGTGAAAGGAAACTGAGAAAAAAAATTTATTAATGGCCAGACATTACGAAAAAATGTTTAACTACCTACCCTTTCAAAATTCGTTTAAATAAATAAATTTGACCTACAGATATACGTGATATGAATGAAAATGTATTAAAATGTATATTATAACTAACTTTGTTACCATGTAATAAATATTATAATTTACTTGAGCTGATTTACTTTTTACAAAATCGATGATAGATGTATAAAATATAATATGTATAGAAAATTAAATATATGTAAAATTTCAAATCATTCTGGCATCTTCTAATAAAATGAAACAAGATTTAACGTGGATTTTATCCAAAACTGAGCAATAACGCTTAAAAACTAGTTACAAAGTCGAAACAAAACATATTACTATTGATATTGATAGAAATATTGTATTCAGATGAATTAACATTTCTTTATATGTATTCCTGAGTAGGTTTCGTAAACTTAAATATATTATAGTTTAAAGTGTTTTTGCACTCATGACTAGTGGATTATGTGTAAATTCAACAAAGTATATATACAGGGTAACAGTCTGGATTGCCGACTACTAAAAATTACGAAAATCGTCTTTTTAATAATGGCAAACACTACTGTTGTCCCGGCATATGAAGATTATGAGGCAGAACAGTTACGAATGAGGTAGTTTAGAGCCACGTAGGGCAGGTATCATATTGTTTTTATTTGCACTTGATGCAAAAATCATCTCACTAGAAACTAAACTCCGGATGGATATACTAACATCGAAATAAGCGCCTTTTTTCCAAAAATACGCACCCGGAAAAATAATAATCGATAGATTAATATAAGTACAACAAAAAAATATCTTTTCACTTGGTAAAAATTAACAAAAAACATAAAATAATGGCGCGCAAACGAGACGCTAGAGAAAACAAAAAAATAATATTGAACACAATTTTCCCTCGACGATGCGATATCGTTTGCGCGGTATTCTCGCTTTCAATTTGATGGAACTTACAAGAAAAATAAAACAGCATACATTGTACAAAACAAGGCCAGCTTGATTTGTTCGCATTCCACATTCGATTTTCTTAGTTAGGACTTAAGATTATTAAATGACATTTTAGTTTACTTAACAATGAATTGTATTGATTGATGTAGGGTATTAGTCTAAACTGACGAAGTATCATTCTTTTATTAGAGAAAAGTTAACCAGAATAAATTAATCAGTAAAATCGGAAAATTAAAAAATGGCGCCCAACGTGGAATTATGGAATGTAAATAAACTCTACCTGCAAGTTTTCTATGTAGATTCAGAGAGCGTGTTTACAAAAATATGTTACTAAATGATGCTGATACTCCCATTAAATACCCCAAAACATCAATCAATATCTCCATTGTATAAAATTGTCCAATTTAAAAGGTCAACCTCTATTGTAATATTAATTTTTTTCTCGAGACAATCCTAACACCCCGAATAAACCCTTCAACTATATTTACATCAGATCTCGGGCCTTGTCTGTCGAAACGATTACCAAAAAAACTTTCATCCCACGCAATTTTCTCGCATTTTGTTTGCTTCAGCGTGCACGTCAATCAACTCGTTTTGCTCAACAATAAACGAGCGGCCACATGCCCTGCTTTCTGCCTTAGGGATTGTGATTGTGCACCTGCTGAGGATTCTGTTGATGCTGCTGAAACGCCTTGAGGCTGAGCTCGGCTTTGTGTTCACGCGCAATGTGTCGTCGTACGGTGTTGTTGCGCGTGAACGTTCGCGAACAAAAAGGACACGGCACTCGGATTCCTTGATGCCTTTGGCGGATGTGAGCTCTTAAGTTGGTCTCGTAGCCGTACAATCTCTCGCAAAAAGGGCACTTCAGTTTCTTTCCTGAAAACAAAACAGCATCATTTAATAGAAAACTTGCGTGTTTAACTGACCATTTACATATCTAATTGTTTACATGAATATTGAAGAGACCACTGAAACATATTTGTTACCACAACTGGTAGAATGGACACTGATTATACCTGGTAGTGTAAAAGTTCATAAAAAAACTTGTTGATGGTTCTGGTGTAATTAACTTCATTTTCAAGGTCATTTGAAGGTTGAATACAATTTTTTGTGACCTTCAGGGGGTTAATCCAAGGTCAAAAGCTGTAAAAAGCTAGAAACAGCGGTTTTCAGATTTTTTCGACTAAATGACAAAGGCACATTTTCTTCTGGTCATCTTCTTCTTGAACAAGTATTGCATGAACTTTTTTTTTCATAGCATGCATAGGAACAAAGCGATCCGAGACCATAGATTATAAAACATTTTTAAAAAATATATAACCGACTTCTACCTATAACTAGAAAGCTAAAAATAATTATAACAAAATACAACTCTAGTAAATAAATAACACATTCAATGTTATTAGGTACCTACCCAGGAAGTAAAAAATGTAAACATTAAAAGGTGCTCATTCTGTACAAATTAATTACCTACCAATGTAGCATATTTTTGAAGTCGGTGCCAAGCAAATCTAAAATCCTTCATTGCGTACTTATCTACTAATTCATCAAACTTGATTGTTGCTTGGCACCCACTTCAAAAATATACTAGATTGGTAGCTAACTAATTTGTACAAAATGAGCACTTTTAATGTTTACATTTTTTATTTTATTTATTTGCTAGAGTTGTATTTTGTTATAATTATTTTTAGCTTTTTAGTTATAGGTAAAGTCGCTTATATTTCTTTAAAAAATGTTTTATTTTCAACTTTATAGTTTTTTTGAACTCAGATAGTTTTCATTCTTTATTTATTATTTTGTATGTATAACCTTAATAGAAAGAACCAGGTAACATCGAAAGCCGCAACATTACACAATGATACTTTCTCATTTAAACTGACACGTAAATCTTTACGAACAAAATGTACTAGTACGCGTTGACTTAATAAGCCCAAAATATATTTATGCCGTATGGACTACGTCATGTAACCTTTTTTCAACTTTTTTTGATAACCCTGTATAATCTATAGATAATTCCACTTCAACCTATGTACCAACCATAGCCCACGAACAAACATAAATTTGTGAGCTGCCTTCTGTAAACTATAGGACGGAGTAGAATCCATCCCATATTTACGGAGTCAAATCCGTCCTATATTTCAACCATAGTATATAACTCCTTGTGGGCTACCCCATAAATTATTTAATTTTTAACATTTTATATTATCGCCCTGTGGAACATTAATTCCTCTCCACACTTTATGCAACTTCTTATGGTCTATAAAAGATATAATTTTTTAATCACACTGTATAAATATAATTCAACTCCAGCATATATTTCAACCATCTTGTATATGATTTGCTTATGTCCACATCATATAACAGTTTTTTAATCACCCTATATAATTTTAATTTCACATTTTTTTAAACATTTTTATACCACCAAACGTCCAGTCCACCCTATATTCCAACCATCCTGTATATACGGCTGCCTACGGACCACTATCATTCTAGTCCGTCCTATATTTCAATCGTTATATAAATGCAACTCCTTCTATCACTTTACTTTGTGATTTTATTTGCAATAACTAAACACCCTGTCTATAAACGCACCAAATAGCAGTTTTAAATTTGACATGTGTTGTCTCTGAATTTTCTATTAGGCCGGGAGAATGTGACAACCAAATGCACCGTCTTGGCAAAATGGAAAAATTTACATTTAAATAGGTATTTGCCTGGTATACAAACAGAACGAGCTTGGTACTCATTGATTTGTGGAGCCGAAAATACTATGCTTTACTACCTATATGCTTGAGATGTACATAGAAAATTTTCAAATTCGCTGTTAAAACTTCCACTGCCTAAAATTATCGCACTATTCCGTTGGAATTAAAATATTTATGAGGAAATGTCCGTTATGTCATTTCGATGAAATTTTTGATAAGAATTTTGGAATTTTCGGCGATTTTCTGCAAAACTGCAAGTTGCACGTTGCAGAAAAGTATGTGAGATCACTTAAGGATCTTCCTTAATATATTAAACGTTAAAAAACCATACACATCCAGAAATAAAATCGACTAAAATATTAGGCATATTGGTCGACTTCAATGCACGCATGTGTTCATTCACAAATTTTATCACTTTACCAAAAGAATTCTTGTACAAAATTTGAAGTTTCACCAATCCGGATATATACTGTATTAAACAAGACCATATTCATTCAAAACGGTGCACCACAGGAGAAGAAATCAGGTAACATACATACAAAAAAGCGAAAAAAAAAATACGCGACGAATTGATTACGTCCTCCTTTTTGGAAGTCGGTTAAAAATGGCTCACAGTCATGAACGCGTGTTTAAATTGTGCTCCAAGGGAAACATCATTGGCCTCTCCAGAACTTTGGAACAGGCCGGTCCGGACAATTGCAAGGTATATTTCATCTATAACGAGGAGTTAATAATTCGCAATAGAGGTCTACGCCGATGGAAAAATAAATGGACTTCTGTCTCTATAGAAATTCAACCAGATTAAGGCGGTCTTACATTAACTAACCTCTAGCAGGTCTCTTTTATAAGAATAAGACGAATATTAATCTGTAACTGTACTTACCATCCGGTGTATTGACAGTCCCAGTCTTTGCCAACTTTCCTGGCAAAGTATTCCATAAATTCGCCGGTATGATATCTTGCTCCCGACCCTGTTGTCCTCCACTGTCCTGCTTGTAATTCGATTGCGGATGTATCGAACCATTCGAACCTGTAGTGCTGTTTAGCAAATTGTTACAGGCTGTACTGCTAGGCGATTCGTCCTGTTGTACCGCTGGCTCCATCTTCATTCGCAAATCTAAAATGCATTACGAATTTGAGGTTAGATCTCCAAATATGCAATAAACACATCTAGAATAGTACCAGTAACACTGAATGCTCGAATGAATTAAAATATTTTTGTAAAATTTATTCGCCACCACTGGAGTAAACATTAGTCATTTATTTTTATGTTTTTTTTTTGGCAAAAACACCACAATCGAAATAAAACGACGTATATTAATGGAAAACCAAACGTTTCAAAGTCTATTCTGACTTCGTTGTCAATGGCTTTATATTTATTGATGTAGATTGCAAAATGAAAATTTGATTTATGACATTTAAATTGACATTAGAAAATTTGTTGTTTTTAGATATACAGGTAGCACAAAAAATTCTACAGATCATGTATTATAAGTGGCGTTCCTAGGTACGACTTTGTTATAAGATGCGATCAAAGAATTCTATTATTTCAGTGATCCCATTAACGTCATAAGGGAAAACCTAGGAAAAACCTCATGAACTATCCCGATACTAGGTTGTTCAAAAGGAAGTTACCATTCATAATTTCTTCCGTAATTGTCGGTAACCAGATACGATTAAATTCTACAGAAGTAGAAGCGATACAATCGTCTTCATTCAAAAGAATTAAGGCAGACTCTTTTATTTTTCGTTTCATGTTATGTTGTTCTTTGTGAAGTATAGTTGAATCGTCAAATTGTATTTTATGGCCTAGGTCCCAAGCATGTTCACAAATTTTCGTACGATTAATGGTCTCGATGTTTCTCCAATATAAAATTTATTGCATTCGCAAGGAATCTTGTATAAGCAGTTTTTTGAGTTCTGGGTTTTGTTGGTTGGTTTTGTTTTCGATATTAGAGATTTCAGTGTATTTCTTGTTTGGAATGTTGTTTTAACATTAAATCTGTTGCCCACTCTTTTCAATCTTTCTGACAGACCCTGTATATATGGTATAGTTGTAACTGTAATGTAGTTGTCCTGAGTAGTAGTAGTGTTAAGAAGAGAAATTCTGGGTTGATTCGGAAGGTTTGTTTTCTGTTCAAGTCTGTTTAACTCTTTGTTAATAAATTTGGTGTGGTAATTGTTTCCAGTGAAAACATTTTTATAATTATTTTTTCTTTGTTGAATTTATTACCATCAAAACAGTTGGTCTTTGCTCTATCATATAATAACTTAATGACACCTCTCTTTACTGTATTCGGGTGATTTGAATTGAAATTTAGGTATCTGTTTGTATGAGTTGGTTTTCTATAAACTTCTGTTTCGAATGAAAATTCTGTATTTTTTATTAATACGTCTAGGAAAGATAGTTTGTTATTTTCTTCAATTTCTAGGGTAAATTTGATAGTTGGCTCTTTGTTATTTATGTCATTTAATAATTTATCTAGTACTTCAAGATTGTGTTACCAAATTACGAAAATGTCGTCAACCTAACGCCACCAAACTAAAGGTTTATTTTCTTTGATAAAATTACTTATTGTTCAAAGTGTTACATAAATATGTTACTCAATGCTGGTGAGAAACAAGAACCCATGGCCATGCCAAAATCCTGTTGGTAAAAGTCATCGTTTAATTGAAAGTATGTAGTTTTGGTACAATATGTTAGTAGTTTCATTATTGTTTTAATTGATAAAAGAGTTCGTTGATTTAATGAGAGTCCCGTTCTAGTAGTTCTTTTACTATTGGAAGTGTTTTGGATACCGGAACATTGTTATAAAGATTTACTATATCAAAATTTGCTATTGTTTGTATCGTTACAAACAAGTGGAAGGAGCTCCATTGGGATCGCTACTCTCACCAGTTATAGCGAACCTTTTTATGGAGAACTTTGAGGAGTTGGCACTAAGAACAACAACTCTTAAACCCAGTTTGTGGTTGCGATATGTGCATGATACATTTGTGATTTGGCCTCATGGGAGGGAACACCTCAATACTTTTTTAGATCATCTTAATGGCATCCATCACAAAATAAAATTTACCATGGAGGTTGAAGCCAACAATCAACTGCCATTCCTTGATGTTCTCATAAATAGGAAGCAAGATGGAACCCTTGGCCATACAGTATATAGGAAAGCAACTCACACCAACAGATACCTTCATGCTAATTCTCATCACCACCCAGTCCAACTACAAGCCGTCGTCAAGACTTTAGTAACCAGATCACAAAGGCTAGCTGACCAGGATAACATCAAACAGGAAATGGACAGTTTTAAAAACAGCTCTGAGACAAAACGGATTTACAGACCGAAATATACAAAGAGCCCTAAAGTCAAAACCGAGACAAACAGACGAGGAGCATGAGACCCCAATAACCAAGGCTTATTTACCGTATGTCAAGGGGACCACGGACAGTATTGCAAGAATTCTACGGAGACACAATATCGATACTATTTTCAATACAGACAGAAAAATAAGCACGGTGTTGAGGACTCCGAAGACGAGGATCCCTTTAGAACAACAGGGAGGTACGAGATTCCATGTGCAGACTGTCATAAAACCTATGTGGGGCAAACTAATAGAAGAATTCAAGCTAGACGTGATGAACACCAGAACGCTGTAAGAAAGCAGGAAAAAACAACATCCATTGCGGAACACGCCACCACGATGTCACACCGAATAGACTTCGAGAACACCAGAGTACTGGCAAATATAGAACGCCCGAAATCAAGACTCGTAAGAGAGGCAATTTAAATAGCGAAGAGAGCTCACAGTCTAAACGCCCGCAATGAAATTCAGAACTTATCGAATTGTTGGAAAATCCTATTAAACACAGTACCGGCCCGGACCCGTCCAATAACAATTCAACCGGAAATAACAAATCAGCAGGATGGAGCCGTGCCCACTGAGCGCCAAGGGCCAATCACACGCAGCCGTTCACGGTGTCAACCGATAGGCGTCGAGCCGCGACTATATAACAGCGCGCTGGCTTCAGAAAATCTTAGTATTCGAGTAACTAGAAGCGAAAGCAGAAGGCTACGTGAATTATGCGAACCGACCTGAAGAGGGCAGATGTGATTCTGCCGAAACGTCGTCATTTTACCATCGATCCCGACAGGGATCAGTTATCAACTACGCGGATGAATTCCCGGAAACCACCTAAAACATTTAGTGCCCGCGAAAACTTAAAAACAAATATATATATATATATATATATATATATATATATATATATATATATATATATAGGTATTTTGTGAAACTTGATAAAGGTATCGTATGCCGAAACACGTGTCTTGTGTTAAAATATAAAGTGTAAATCTCGAAGTGTATTTTCGTTTTTGTGTTTCTAATCATGGATGTACATAAGTATTAGCAACAGAAATCCAATATTGTAGAAAAAAAAACCTAAAAACAGATATGACAACAGATAATCGAAGAAAGAAGAAACGTAAGGTCTGAGAAGCTATCTAAGAAGCTATTTAAATGGAAGTTGCAAACGTAAGAAATGAAACTAGGAAAGATCTGTTGAAGACCTGATAAAAAATAATCCTTACCTTCAGGACAACCAGGATCTTGATAATTATCACTAGTGACACTTTCGGGGCATACCAATGTAGTTGCAGCATCCGGATCGAACCTTGATTCTGGCGCATCATCACTACCAGGCTGACTTGGCAAATTGGACGAAGAGGTTGGAGCTCTGTAAAACATCATATAATTGAAAAAATATGTAACATAGATTTATTGTTAATCATTATTGTAAAACTGAGTTTATTCTAACAGGAAATATAAAGTTTTCTTCATTTCGTCCTTTTTACCGGCAAAAATGTTGCTCTCCTGTTTTGTCAATCTTAGTCCACAACTAATGTATCAATATGTGATGGGCAAATGTGTGGAACCAAGTAAATATCTCTGGAATTATTAGAGATATCAAAATGAAATTTGGAAGGTGGATACTGCAGTAGATTGCCTATTTGTTTCCAATTTTTTTTACAATTTTGAATACCTGTTTTACCGGAAGTAATGTCGATTTTAAAACTTGCAATGAAACACCCTGTATAGCATTTTAGTTTCTGATTAAACATTTTATTACGAATACAAAAATATCGGGTTTAATATTGTTTACTTCAATACCTACCGAGATATTAACAGAAAAGTAACTAAGGAAAGGAAAAATTCGATGGTAGCTAAACTCCGTTCAGATTTCATTTACGCCAGATATAAACAAACCGCTCGGTAAGGATTTGTCTTTCTATTGGACAATCGGTGGCATTATACCATCACAGCCTACAACACTGCTTGTTCCATAGTCGAATACACGTGCGTTTGTTTAAATCAGGCGCAAATTAAATCTGAATCAAGTTTAGTAATCCATGAAATTCATTGCAGAAGTGATAGTAGTTGTCAAAATAAGTTATTAGTTTTTTTTATTTGAAGGTTAAAAGATTGTATTGTTTTAATTTGATCGTAAAATGACCGCATTAAGTGAAAGAGAAAGAATAGAAATATTAATGATGATTGGGAATGGGAGAGGAAAAGGACGCATCAAGAAGTTTGTGACCTTTTTAACATTGTTCATCCGAATACACCAATATTCCGTTCAGTAGTGACGAAAACTTTGCGAAGGTACGACACAAGTGGAACAGTTAGCAATTTAACAAAAAGTGGACGGTTAAAAAGTGCAAGTAATGAAAGTGTAGCTCAAAATGTTGCTATATCTTTGGAAGAAAATCCTCACTTATCCACTACCGACCTCGCCAATATGCATGGAATTAGCCATCGTTCAGTAGGAAGGATATTAAGGCGAGAAAAATATCATCCATACAAAATTCGCCTCGTTCAAGAATTCTCCGAAGACGATTTCGACAGACGTTTGCAATTTTGTGAAACGATGATATATATTTGTAACCGTGATAATAATTTTATAAGAAATGTGGTGTTTTCAGACGAGGCTACATTTTGTTTAAATGGTACCCGTTAATTGACATAACTGCCGCTACTGGTCGCAAAGTAATCCTAATTGGGTACAAGAAGCTCATACACAACATCCCCAAAAATTGAACGTTTGGGCCGGCATTTATAACAACAGAATCGTGGGACCCTTCTTCTTACAAGAAACTTTAAACGGAGATAGGTATTTACAGCTCTTGGAGACACAAGTTATTCCGGCATTGGAGGTAAATGGACAATTACCAAATAATATCTGGTTTCAGCCCGGATGGAGCACCACCCCATTACGTTCGCATTGTTCGAGATCATTTAGATAGGACATTTCATCATAGATGGATTGGAAGAAGGGGTACTTATGAATGGCCTACACGAAGTTCCGACCTTAATCCACTAGACTATTTTCTGTGGGGTTATTTAAAGTCTAAGGTTTATGTTGATAGACCAAATAATTTGCAAGAATTAGCTGCAAGAATAACTCAAGACATCCAGAGAATTACACCAGAAGTAATAGCTAATGTTACTAGAGAATTTAAAAACCAACTTGCTTATTGTCAAGAAATAAAGGGTGCTCAGTGTGAACATCTAATACATCAAGTTTAGTTAAGTTTCAATGTTTTGAAAATCACTTAGATTTAGTTAATAATTATGATTATGTATTTCTTTAATGGATATTAGATTTTTCCTTTCCTTAATTACTTTTCTGTTAATATCTCGGTAGGTATTGAAGTAAACAATATCAAACCCGATATTTTACTATACAGAGTGTTTCATTGCAAATTTTAAAAGCGACATTACTTCCGGTAAAACAGGAAGTTCAAAATTGTAAAAAAATTTGGAAACAAATAGGCAATCTTCTGTAGCATCCACCTTCCAAATTTCTTTTTGATATCTCTAATAATTCCAGAGATATTTGCTTGGTTCCACATATTTGCCCATCACTGTATATATCCTACAAATGCATACCATTTATTGTATAACATGTAACTGTGAAGTTTTGAATTAATAGTGTGTTTACCTTTAGTTAGTGTATAGAGTATGTGGTCACCTTTAGAGTCCGTTATCAATCTATGATTATCATCACAAATTAAATGAACATAATAAACTCGATGGTATAGCGAAAGATTATAAGAGTTCCCTTCAGACATATCCATGACAGCATCTTTGATATCATCTATGACTAGGAGAAATTATATAAAAACAAACTCTATGGGGTTGCATTCCAGGTCCATGATACCATATTATTGCATTCTACTGACTTGTAAACTCTGAGAAGATTAGAAAGGAAAAATAATCGTAATTTATGTTTATGGCACTATGGATAGACACTAAATGTACTTATCACCCGTTTGGGATGATTGCTATTCGTATATTTACAAACAAGGGCGAAATAAACCGATGTTTGTTATAATAAAATGTTTATTAACGTTTTTACTAATTTCTTCAGTCTCCTTCAAAGTACTCTCTATTAGATGCAATGAGCTTTTTAATTTTTTTTCACACATTCCAGATTATTAATACGCTTCCCTTTTAAATTTTCCTTCGTTCTCAGAAGCAGAAAAAAATCGCACGGGGCTAGGTCTGGCGATAATGGCGGATGGGAATGACGGACCATTTCTGAAGGACCAAATAGCGGTTCAGCAGTAAGGCCGTCGGTAAGGGCTTTACCTTTGCACATCCTGTAGCAGAAGTTTTAAAACTTCCAAATAAAAGTGTTCATTAACATTCTGAGCAGGATGAAGAAATTTCCGCAGTGAAATCTCCACAAATCTAATATTTTTTGTCTTAACTGCTTCTTGGTTTCCTATTTCTATCTCGTAAACTTGGATTTTTAATGAACGATTTGGCGACCTTATTAAATGAAGTCCCATTGGCAGACAGTCCAAAAATATTTCAGAACGACAACTGTCCAGCATATTACAGGCAAACTACCAGAAAGTTCCTGGACAATTCATTGTCAAACGCTTGGATTGGGACAGCCGGCCCTATACTCTGGCCTCCAAGGTCCCCAGACCTGACTCCCCTTGATTTTTAGATATGGGAACGGACCTAGCAACGTGTTTACGAGACAGAAACAAAAACCAATGAGCAGAAACAATAAATGTTGCATTTGTACGGCTGTAGCAGTTCTTATTTATTTTTGTAACATGATGAACCGTTTAACTTAATGACTTTTTTATGGAACCTCACCATTTGTGGACTTATATATCTTTATTTGAAATTACAGTGAAAATAAAGAAGGTACGAAAATTGATATGAACAAAATCAGGAAATTAAGAAAAAAAAATTAAAAAGAAAATATCGTAAATTATCCAGATGTTTTACGGGTTGCATAATATAGCACATGAACCCACCTATGCTTGGCGAACCTTCTACAAAACTCCCGGTATATTGTGTTGTGTCAAAGTTGTAAGAACTTACCTGAACACTCTCGATAGTCCCGGAGACCCCGGCCTTCCTGTCTTTACTTCCCTCAAAACCGTTGTCCTGCATTCCTGCGCTTCATTGGGACTTTTCAAAGGTCGTTTCATGGAGTTGTCGTAGGGAGGCATGCGTGACGATTGGTCGTAAGGTCGGTAATGGGGAGGATGTAATCGTGTAGGGAGACATACTAGGAGAGTAACTAGGCGATGGTGAGGACTGTTGATGTGTAGAGGTAGGTGGCATAACGTCGACTTCTTCTTTCAATACCTGAAAATATAAATGTTGATTAAACACTTTATATATTTCTATCCCCTTAAAAAAATAATTTCACCATATTGTACTGTAATGTGTGTTGCTTGCACACATAAATTATTGTCTTGTACATATAAGGTCATGTGGCAATTTAGCACAAAAATTATGCAAATACATTCATTGCTTATATAAATAATCACTAAGAATACACAAGCAACATATCGATTACTTTAATGACACTTCCCACATATCAAAAGGATGCTATACTCTTAAATGCATGCCTTGACTTTATTTAATTCAGATCTGAAAGAAATGATGCCAGTGGTGTTTGTAAGCGAATCATTCCAGTGCATGTACGAGGTCTGCCTTTTATATTTCGGGATTGGACAACCCTAGTGTTGCAATCTGACAACTGACAGCTCTATCGTAAAGGTGGACATTTTTGAGGTCATACGTACTCAGAACGTTTTGACATACGAGCGCTATGTGTTGTTTACAGTAACTTAAAGGATTCATCTCGGCCAAAAAATGGAATTAAATCGTGAACATTTTCGTGCGATTATTTTTTACAACTTTCGACGTGGATTAAGTCAGCAAGACTGCATGGGTGAACTTAATTTAATTTTTGGCGATGAAACTCCATCAAGGACCACTGTTTATCGATGGTATGGTGAATTCAATCGAGGTCGTAGTTCACTCCAAGACGAATTTCGTGAAGGTCGTCCAAAAACAGTTGTTGTTCCGGAAACCATTGATGCTGTGCGCGAACTGATATTACAAGATCGTCATGTGACCTATCGTGAGATTGAGTCAACCTTACACATTAGTGGGAGCAGCATACATTCAATATTGCATAAACATTTGAATGTCAAAAAAATTTGTTCGCATTGGATCCCACACAATTTGTCAATCGTTAAAAAAACAGGCTTTTGTCGATTGGTCGAAAGAAAAACTCAAAAAATACAATCGCGGTGCTTCAAAACATGTTTATGACATAGTGACAGGTGATGAACCGTATGAGCCCGAAAGTAAACAGCAGTCGACTGTATGGGTGTTTCAAGATGAGCCGAATCCAACAAAAGTTGTTCGCGCACGAAGCACTTCCAAGGAAATGATCGCCTGTTTTTTCGGAAAAACTGGACATGTCGCAACCGTACCACTAGAACAACGCAGAACAGTCAATTCTGAGTTCTATACAACCATTTGTTTGCCAGTTGTCTTCCAAGAAATGAGGAAAACCAACCGCCGAAGACGGATCACTCTTCACTACGACAATGCGAGCTCTCACACATCGGCTCGAACAACTGCATTTTTGACCACTCAAAACATCGATTTAATGAGTCATCCGGCGTATAGTCCTGACTTGTCACCAAATGACATCTTTTTATTCCCGTACGTAAAAAACAAACTGAGAGGTCAACGTTTTTCGACACCTGAAGAAGCGGTTGCTGCGTTTAGAATGCATGTTTTGGAGATACCTCAATCAGAATGGAAAAAGTGCTTCAACAATTGGTTCAAACGCATGTAAAAGTGTATAGATCTTCATGGGGAATATTTTGAAAAACAATAAAGCGATTTTCGATGATTAATATTTGTTTTTGTTCTCTAATCCCGAAATATAAAAGGCAGCCCTTTATAAGCTTAACAGGCAATCCACATTGCAAGAAGTTGCTTGTACAATAATCAATAATCTCTACCGTTACTAATATTCATCGAAAAAGTTAAAAAATTAAAAGAATAGTCAACAAAGATATAAGGAGAGATTCAAAGTAATTATTATACGATAGATATGAAATTGTTAAATTAGTTCCCTATTTATTTTTAAATAACAGTAATTTGTAGTCGATAAATAATATATTCTTGGGTATAATAGACGAAAAGTTTATAGTTGGTCACCCATAATACAGTAATAGTGTATTGCTGGTTGCCGCAATGTACTCTAAATTCTTAAGAGTATATAATTTTATTTTTATGTATAATTTCTAAAATTGAATAATTCACTTGTTTTGTTTTATCAAAATACTTATATGGCAATTTATTACTAACTAATAACTGTAAAAAGAAAAATATGTATGTAGGTTGGTGAAATATTTACAATTCGAAGAATCACATAAACGGCAAAAAAGCTAAAATATATTTTTCAGTTCAAACCAACATCTTTATTACATCCATTCATTATTTTAGTTTTAAACTAAAGATAAAATAACAAATTTTGTAAATTTCCGTAAAGGAAAATTGAAGAGGTTTTTTTAATTTTTTTTACATAGTTTATTACATTTTTTGGTTATAAAACGTATGTACACTTATGCATTTAATTGTGTTATAAAACTTATTGGTGCTTTTCTGTCCAATAATGTTACAATTACAAAATACTGTAGTAATATAAATATAATTAATGAGTAGTGAGTACCAAAGTAACAACTAAAAACTAGTATCGATTATTTAAAATAAAGGATAACCGTCCTCTCTAATAAGTACATATAAATATTCGTTAAACATTCTCAACAATTATCAGTAAGGGCAAATTTAATTCATTTACAGGGAGACTTTTAAAAGTAAGGTGAGTTTTTATGATACCATCCCAAATCATATGCAACCCACCCTGCACGCAAATCAATAAAATTAGAATTAGAAGTTTGTTCTCAATTAATGAATAATTTTGGATTTAAATTCTATTAAGTGCAAGACGAAGGCACTGAAACTAATTTGCCCGTTTCATTACACTAATTTCAAAAGAGACATATTGTACAAAAAATATAAATATATATATAGAAATAAATCTAAAAATTTATTTGATGCTTCTGGTCTATATGCAACACACATTACAGTAAGTTAGATTAGAAGTTGCTACGTTATCAACAAAACCAAATGATTTTTCTTATTATTATGATTGATAAATAATAATTAAGACTAGGCTGTAACCATTTTGGGGGGGGGGGGGTGGGGGGGTGATGGACTGACTAGGATTGCAAAATTGAAATAAATAAAAAAATAATTTTTTTGAAAAATGTTTAATTGGTTAAAATTGAATCTTTAAAATTCCAAAATTTCGCGGGAGGATGTGCACCCCCAGACTCCCGCTGGCTACAACCTTGAATTAACATTAATAAAACTACTATTTCGATATACCGAGCTTTCATTTCAAAACTAGCCACCCAAAAAAACTTTTACACCTATCAGTCAATACTTTGCGCGAATATATACAGGGTATTTCATCTCAAACGAACCCTCTTGAATATCTTGGTTATTTTCAAAACTATTGCAATTAGAAAAAACAGATGGGATACCCTGTATATAGCTAAGGTTTTAAAGAATTTTAAATGTCAGTGTTCAACCTTAACAAAAAAAAAACAACAGTAAAAGATATTTTCCATACAAAATTACTCGAGCATAAATGAATCAAAGACTGACCTTTAGATGTTTTCGTCCGGGGGGCGATTCCATTCCCCCCGTATCCATCGATTGCTGCTGCCCGGAAGGCTGCTGGCCCTGCTGATTGTGCTGCTGGCTCTGAGCAACCGCCAATTTCTCGTGTTCGATGCTCAATCCTTTGACCTGCAAGCACTCGGCAGCTTTCAGGAAACTACTCAACGAGTCTTGAGAAACGTGAACCTCCCCTTTGTACATGAACTCCAACAGTGCGGACATATTGGCCGCCGAGGTGCCGTCCAGAATCACCAGGAGGTTCTGGTGCAGCGGTGCCGTCGCGAACAGGTCGGCCAGATGTTTGCTGCAGGCGGCCAGATGAGTTTGTGAGCTTTGAAGGTAACGCCTGAAAAATAGGATAATTGAAATTTAGAATATAAAATATTCAACGTTTTTTTTTTCTTGCAACCTGATTGCAGCGCCACCTACCGGGTTCAAGTGTAAATCTAAACCTCCAGGGACTCAATCAAATACACACAAAAAATCTCAATAAATCGTAACTCAAATTTAAATAAAAAAAGTGGCTGGTGTGGGGATCGAACCTGACACCTTCGCATTACCAGCAAGACGCACTAAAAGCTAAGCTAACGTGCTCCTTGATGTAAAAGTCGCGGGGCGAGTAAAACAGCGACGCGTTGATTGAACAATTATTGTGGAATTTAAACAAATTATCAAGTATAAACGTTCCTTTTGAAACATTCTATGTACTGCGTAGTTTAATAATCTAAGCGTACAAAGGGACAGACCGCGGGAAGAGACTTCGTTTTATACTATGTAAAGATTTGTAAAATAATGGTTGAATGAGAATTAGAATGCATAACACAATCCGAAGCGACACAGTCTAACTAGGGTGTCCCTAAAACATCCTATGCCTTTCTTATGTAAAGATTTGTCTCTCAAAATAGGCTTCTGAGCTCAATCTCCTTCCTTGGAGCATGTTTTTGATATTTGCGGACAGGTAGAAGTCAGATCGAACTAGATCTGGTGAACATGAGTGTGGAAGGGCAGTCTTCTCGGCTTGTGTATCAGTTCATTGCCTTGCTAAAATAGACGTTTTTTCTAAACGCTATTGATCGTCTGGGCCTGTAAAATACAGAGGCTATCACCTTACCTGCTGCGTGCTAACTATAGAGCGTTAAGACCTATTGAGTAATTCTGGTGTCAATCAATAGAGATTTATTTCATGAAAAAAAAGCAAATTGCCTGCACCATGACTGTAATCAAAGTCCATGGATCAGTCTAATATAAAATGCAGTCCAACATTAATAGTTACTTTGCTTATATGTATACTCAATGATACATGTAAAAAATTAAAGATTTAAAAAATATATAACCGACTTCTACCTAACTAACTAAAAAGCTAAAAATAATTATAACAAAATACGACTCTAGCAAATAAATAACACATTCAATGTTGTTAGGTACCTACCCAGGAAGTAAAAAATGTAAATATTAAAAGGTGCTCATTCTCTACAAATTAATTACCTACCAATCTAGTATATTTTTGAAGCCGGTGCCAAACAAATCTAAAATCCTTCATTGCGTGCTTATCTACTAATTCATCAAACTTGATTGTTGCTTGGCACCGACGTCAAAAATATACTAGATTGGTAGGTAATTAATTTGTACAGAATGATACCCTATACGGTTGCCTACGGACCACTATCATTTTAGTCCGTCCTATATTTCAATCTTCATATAAATGCAACTCCTTCTATCACTTTACTTTGTGATTTTGTTTGCTATAACTAAACACCCTGTCTATAAACGCACCAAATAGCAGTTTAAAGTTTGACATGTGTTGTCACTGAATTTTCTATTAGGCCGGGAGAATGTGACAACCAAAAGCACCGTCTTCGCAAAATGGAAAAAATTGCATTTGAATAGGTATTTGCCTGGTATACAAACAAAACGAGCTTGGTACTCATTGATTTAAGGTGCCGAAAATACTATGCTTTACTACCTATATGGTTGAGATGTACATAGAAAATTTTCAAATTCGCAATTAAAACTTCCAGTGCCTAAAATTACGGCACTATTACGTTGGAATTAAAATATTTATGAGGAAATGTCCGTTATGTCATTTCCATGAAATTTTTGATAAGAATTTTGTAATTTTCGGCGAATTTCTGCAAAACTGCAAGTTGCACGTCGCAGAAAAGTATATGAAATCACCTAAGGATCTTCCTTAATAGATTAAACGTTAAAAAACTATACATATCCATAAAGAGTTTTCGAAAAATCGACCAATATGTTAGGGATATTGGTCGATTTCCATGCATGCACGTGTACATTCTAAAATTTCATCACTTTACCATTAGAATTCTTTTCCAAAATTTGAAGTTTTCCCCAATTTGGATATATACTCTATTAAACAAGACCATATTCATTCAAAACGTTCACCTCACGAGACGAAATCAGGTAACATACATACAAAAAAAAAATACGGGACGAATTGATAACCTCCTCCTTTTCGGTAGTCGGTTAAAAAAACAAAAGAGCAACCTTATTATTATTTTTATCATTAATGTCAGTTGAAGTTGAATTTCGTGTTATAAATATCTGTGCTTAATTTATTGGGTTATAAGAGTGTATAAAATCACTCTTTGTGCTGCATAATATACTGGATTATCAGCGATAGTTAACAAACTAATTTTCTTAAAAATGCTTTTACGTTATTAAGGCAAAAATCAACACGCACCTACCCACGCCCTCTATTGTTTCAAAAGACTGTTCGATGGGATCGCCTTGACTTATCTAACACTCTAACACAGCTAATGAATATTCCAATTTATCAATGCTAAAACATCTCAAGTTCCACAACAACCATCAATTAACTACACTTATTCGGACCTTTCACGTTCTGTTGTCTTCACAAAAACTTACTAACCGTAATTTATGAGCGTTCTGTTGATATTGTATCGCCCCTCGACTATTTGAATTTGGAGGTTTTGAATTTGCAGGCGTAATTCTAAACCTAAACATCGCTCTCGGTTCATTTGAATAACTATAAACTTCGGATATAATTGGTCGGCCGGCGTAGAGAACCGGCAAAACTATCTAATAATTCCTTTGGCGTATTACGGTTGTTATGCTGACAGGTTCAGTTTACACTTGGCTTTGAAATTGTCTATTCGAAAACTTATGCTGAGTTATACAAGGAATAAGGATGGTATTGTTCTGAATTCTGGTCTCCATGAACCGATTCTGTTTGCTGATCAAGCGCTGTTAAAATGTGTTTGCGTAAAACGCCAAAGTTTTTGTTAACCTATTATTCAAATGTCAAACATCAAATGTAGATGAGCTAACAAGCATCATAGATTAGATTTAAGTTGAAGAAAGAAACTTACAAAAGTTTATATAAAAACATCTGGGAATTAAAAAATAAATAAATATAAAAAACAAAAACCGTAAGCTATTTAGATATTATATGGGCTACATAATATGGAACATGAGCCCACCTACATACCCTCCAAGTTTGGCGAACCTTCTAGCCTTTACATTTATGATATTTATTCTTGCGCATTCACCAAATATCACAATAATGAAATCATTGAATTATTTTAATTGTATACATGACATAAGGGAAAATAATATTAACTAGCCGACTTCAAAAGGGTGAATGGACTCAGTTAAGCTGATTTTTTAATTACCGACTACAAAAACCAATTTCACAAGAACCCTTTAACCGAGGTCAAAAAGGCAAAAGTATACTAATTTTCAGAAATTAAAAAAAGAGAAAATTTACAGATAAGTAACAAATAACAAATACCTAAGCGAAACCTAAATACGAAATAAAATAAAAATAATAATTAGAAATTAAACTAAGAGAGACATATTATCATAACGTACAAAAAAGTAAATAAAGAAATAGAGAAAAATGTTAAAACTGTCATTTTATGAATAAAAACATATTTCTCGAAACATCTTAATAGATTTGGATTGCCTAAATTGTTTTCTATCAATGTAGGTCACGAACTAGTTATATAGTTCTCCTGTATTGTAAATAAGCTTTTAGAGGACCGGAAAAATAAATACAACAAAATATAAACGTCAAAGAAGTGTCACATAAGTATAGCAAAAATTATCAACACCTGATTTTTCTATCAAAATATTCACATTTTGTATGTAAGAAATAAAGTTCTTCTACTATATTAGAATAATATTTGGTTTCCCATTTATTGTAATTAAAAAATTATAGTTTATTATGTCCCCGACTAGCATAGCGTGCCTTTTGGGGGAAAATTCACTAAACCCCAGATATCCTAGATATCAAAACGGTTTAGCTCTGTGGGAGCCCTTGCCAGGTTTTCAGCCCCGTGGTTAGAGTCGTAGCAGCAATTTCCCATAAACTTCCTGACTGTCCGGGTTGTTCCTAACAGGACGGCTTTTTGCATTTGTTGGTAAAGATGTTCGTCCAGATCGGGGTATTTTAATTTGTTTAATAGATGTTTTGGAACTAGTCCTGTCGTTGACATAACAATTGGTACAGTTCGTGTGTTGTTCATGTCCCACTGAGTTTTTATTTGAAACTCCAAATCCCTATATTTGGTTATTTTCTCAGCCTGCTTGATATTTATATTATTGTTGTTAGGAATTGCTATGTCAATTAAAGTTGTTTTCCGAGAGACTTTATCTACCAAAACTATATCTGGTCTATTGTGGGCAACAGTCCGATCAGTCAGTATCGTGCGGTCACAGTACAGCTTGTAGTTGTTATTTTCTAAAACAGATTCTGGTTTGTATTTATAGTATGGTAATCTTACCGACTGTGATAGTTCAAGTTTCAGTGCTAGTTCCTGGTGCAGTATTTTAGTCACAGCATCGTGTCGTTCTTTGTATTCAGTTGCAGCGAACGCTTGACAACCTCCTGTGATATGCTGGATAGATTCAGATGTTTGGTAACCGTATCTGCATCTGTCGTTGTTAATAGAAGGGTCTTTAACGATGTACTTTAGATAGTTCTTAGTTGGGATTACTTGATCTTGGATTGCCAATATAAAGCCTTCCGTTTCAGGAAACATATGACCAGAGATCAACCAGTAGTTCGACGCTGCACTGTCGACATAATCTTGGTTGACGTCATTTATATGTCTTCCATGAAGGGCTTCTCTTTCCATTTCAGCAGTTTCTGATCAGTGGTCTGGTGGTGTAATTGGACATGTTGTTGTGTCAATCGCAGTGGTGTTGAGTCATCAACCTGCACATGACTCTGTGAAAATTCTTCGAGTTTCTGGAAATGACTACGCAAAATAGAAATTTGTTGATCTAATAGTTTGTTTAGATCTTAGATTATGTATTATTATTATTATTTTACATAATTTTGATGCTGATGCTAAATTAAACTCAAGAAATGTACAACCTGTCATGTTTAAATTAAATATTGATTTGGTAAAACGTAGATGCTATAGCAAGGAGTGACTGATTAAAATTTGACGAAAAATTCCAAGGAGTTTACATTTTTATAAATTAAGTTTGTTAATAATGTCGTACGTCGCGGTTATCTATACACTCCCCAACACGTCTTGGCATTGATTCAATAAGGTGGTCTATTTCTTCTTGAGAAATATTATCCCAAGCTACCTGTATTTCATGTCTTACAACCTCCAAAATCTTTGAGGACTGGGGTAAACCGTCGATGCTCAGCTGTCAGAGGTAGCACAGAATCGAGACGATAATGTTGAAGTCCAAAAACCCTTAAGAATATAATTTATTATATGGAATATGAGTTACGACGTTTAACATTTGTTATGTTGTTGTTGTTATCTCAAAGATCTGAATTACAGCTTCAAAATTGTCTATGTTATGAATAAAATTGACGAATTTTAGCGGTTTTCCAGATTTTCTCGGGAAATGCTAGGAGCGAGCTTCATAAAAATTCAATTTTTGTAGGTCAAGTTATATGAGAAAAACAAAAAATTGTTTTTATTGTTAATGAAAAAAAGTTACTTTCGTGCTCAATTTTGTTTTTTTTATCACATATGAACCACTCTTCAAAAGATGGCCATGCTAACTTGCTGTCTCAAAAAATCTGTAATGACAGTTTCACCGATAGTCATTAAAAACCCGTGCCATCGTTTTAATACCCACTTTCCACAGATCCCGAACAACCTTATTTTCGTTCATTAGTTCTCTTCATCTCTTTCTGACTTACATCACACACAATAATCGTTTATAGTATCCGTAATCTTTTTATTTGTATGCACTTGACCGAGTGACACAATTACAAACACACACACACACACACACCACATAACAGATATTATGCACTTTGTTTTCCTCGTTACGAAAATAGACGATAAATTAAAACCCGAAACGTATGCAGAGTTTCGTAACATCTTAACTTGAATGATGGTTTTATTTATTTTATTTTGAGATGTTGGATAACGGTGACGGATTAAATTGTTTTGTTTTGGATTTGTTTTATGTCGCTGTTTGAGTTTTGGAATAAACGGATTAGACATGAATGTTTATGCATTCTAGGAATATTATAGGCTAACAACTAACCTTTGATATATTTTTTGTAGCGGTTTTTTAATAAAAAAGGTTTTTAACCAACTTCAAAAACAATGAGGTTTTCAATTCGTCTGTATTTATATTTTTTAAAACTTTTTAAGTGTGTTCAGCGACTACTGGAAATCGGCTCAAGAAACTTGGTTCTTTTAAACTGGATTCTGTTCAGGAGGATTCCAAAGTGGTTCCAGATTTTGTTCAGACATAGATTGTACAAGAGCTGCCTTTTATATTTCGGAATTGGACAACACTAGTGTTGCAATCTGACAACTGACAGCTCTATCGTAAAGTTTGACATTTTTGAGGTTATACGAAACTCCATCAAGGACCACTGTTTATCGATGGCATGGTGAATTCAATCGAGGTCGTAGTTCACTCCTAGACGAATTTCGTGAAGGTCGTCAAAAAACAGTTGTTGTTCCGGAAACCATTGATGCTGTGCGCGAACTGATATTGCAAGATCGTCATGTGACCTATAGTGAGATTGAGTCAACCTTACACATTAGTGGGATCAGCATACATTCATTATTGCATAAACATTTGAATGTCAAAAAAATTTGTTTGCGTTGGAACCCACACAATTTGTCAATCGTTCAAAAAAAGGCTCGTGTCGATTGGTCGAAAGAAAAGCTCAAAAAATAGGAAAGCGGTGCTTCAAAACACGTTTATGACATAGTAACAGGTGATGAATCGTGGATTTACGCATATGAGCCCTAAAGTAAACAGCAGTCGACTGTATGGGTGTTTCAAGATGAGCCGAATCCAACAAAAGCTGTTCGCGCACGAAGCCCTTCCAAGCAAATGATGGCCTGTTTTTTCGGAAACACTGGACATGTCGCAACCGTACCACTAGAACAACACAGAACAGTCAATTCTGAGTGGTACACAACCATTTGTGTGCCAGTTGTCTTCCAAGAAATGAGGAAAACCAACCGCCGAAGACGGATCACTCTTCACCACGACAATGTGAGCTCTCACACATCGGCTCAAACAACTGCATTTTTGACCACTCAAAACATCGATTTGATGAGTCATCCGCCGTATAGTCCTGACTTGTCACCAAATGACTTCATTTAATTCCCGTACGTAAAACACAAACTGAGAGGTCAGAGTTTTTTGGTACCTGAAGAAGCGGTTGCTGCGTTAAGAATGCATGTTTTGGAGATATCTCAATCAGAGTGGAAAAAGTGCTTCGACAATTGGTTCAAACGGATGCAAAAGTGTATAGATCTTCATGGGGAATATTTTGAAAAACAATAAAGCGATTTTCGATGATTAATATTTGTTTTTGTTCTCTAATCCCGTAATATAAAAGGCAGCCCTCGTATAGGTTTTAGAAAATCGGCTTAAACTTTTTATCCGATTTTCTTATACAGTGAGAACGCATGGGTTGGAACAGTTATGTGTTGTTTTTTTGGAAAAATGCTCGGACACGTCGGTTTTGTTTTTTGGACTGCAGTTTTTGTGATGATAAACTCATTCATACAGAGTGAGCCAGAAATAAATTGCGACCGTCAACGTCATTTTTTCAAATGGAAACATTTTTTTTTAATTTTTTTGTTATTATACCGACAATTAACAGTTATTAAAAAAATTACATTTCTTTCAAAATTGAAGAAAAAAAAATATCAACATATCAAATTAAATGTTCAAATTGTTAACCATTAACCTCTAAGACGGTTTTCAAATTCTCATAACACTTCATTTAGCGTTTGTAGCAGAATTTGTTGTATTTCGGCTCTAATTCAATTCTTTAATTCCTCGATATTTTCCGGCTTATTGAAATAGACTTTCGATTTCACGTAACCCCAAAGATAAAAATCTAACGGGCTTAGATCTGGAGACCTAGCTGGCCATTCGATATTACCTCTCCTTCCGATACATCTATTTGGGAAAACATTGTCAAGATAATCTCGAACTGTTCGCAAATACTGCCGGGGCGCTCCATCCTGTTGAAACCGTACCAAATCTGCCAATATACTGGGGTTTTCACCTTCGGGTAATTATGTTATTTTGTAATAGGTCTAAATACTTTTCCGAGTTAAGTGGTCCCTCAATAAAAAAAGGACCCACTTTTTTTAATAACTGTTAATTTTCGGTATAGGACGTTGTACATGAAAAATAAAATAAAAAACATATGTTTCCATTTGAAAAAATGAAGTTGATGATGGCAATTTATTTCTGGCCCACCCTGTATAAATGACTTTATCATCACAAAAACCGCAGTCCAAAAAAAAAGACGCGTCCGAGCGTTTTTCCAAAAAAACAACGGAATTTTAAATGAATTTGTTCCAACCCACGCGTCCCCACTGTTACTATAAGCTTTGGTGGAGGCGCGGGTATTAAAAAATGAAATGTCTCTGTTAGGAAATTGTGGTGTAATAAATTGAAAAAATTACAATGATTTGTTAAATAAGTTGTTGAATGTATTTTTTGTGTAAAAAGAATATCATAAAAATTTCAAATAACACCTTTATTAAACATTGAAGAATATTCTTTCGAAGATATCTGTAGTACTTCCTGAGTTCGTCTTTTTTTAAAGGATGGATCATTTCTATATAAAAAAATCATTTAGGGAAAATCTAAATCAATATAGGGTTGTTTTACAGTAGAGAGCTAAAGAGAGCTACATATGCGTAGGTCGCCTTTGTCTTAAACACTTAACGATACTGTTAATGTATTCTGTTAGCAATAATCAGAGTCTTCAATTTATTGGCATTCTACCCATTTTTTTAACAATCAATTTGAAACACTTTTTTCAAAAAAATAACCTATAAATGACTCTTACCGTCGCAGAATAAAGTGACATCTGCCAATCTTTCCGACTTGAAGAGGCTGCTGAAAGACGTAGCAAGGTTCGATCCAAAACTGTTCCATTTTAGACAGAATTGTTGTTGCTGAGAGTCCATCTCAACACCGGAATGGTTGAACGAAAAGTTATGAGCTGCAACAAAACATATTTATTAGTTAAATTGATAAAAAAATTAAACCAGATAGTATTTTTGCGTACGTTACAAAAATGGTTTCTTCATAGTAATTTTTAGCAACTAAAACATTTTAATTTTTAATATTCGAACCAAAGAGAATTTTCTCTAAAAATAATTTTTTTAAAGATCATTATTTTTATCAATGATAATGATAATGTCATTGCCAATGAAATTTCTTTTAAACAATTATTGCAAAATGACAAAAATTAAACATGAAAAAATTATTACTCTCTTTAATCATTTGATTTTGTCATCTGTTAAATTGTTAATGAAAAAGTGGGAAATCAAAATTTGATAAACGGATCTAAGTTAAACCTTTTTAATAATTGATTCTAGAAGTGAAAAAATCTAAGAATTTTAGTTTGTAAAATACAGAGGTTTTTAGACAGATTTAAACTACCTGATTTAAAAAATAATTAAAAAATTGTATAAATACAACGGTGAAAATAAATGTAAAACAAATTTTCTACACAAATTTATAAAAAATGTCATACAAATATATTGTTTTGATCATTTAAAGTCGTTTCTTTTATTAAAATAAATTATAAATTGTAATATATTAAGCTGATTCCACACATTTTTCTATGACGTAAAACTATTTGTCAAAAAATCAGAAAAATAAAAACAAAAGTCCATAAACGCTTGACGTAAAACTATCAAATAAAAATAATTCCAAATTTAAATGTCAATATCCAGTGATGGGCAAATGTGTGGAACCAAGTAAATATCTTTGGAATTATTAGAGATATCAAAATGAAATTTGGAAGGTGGATACTGCAGTAGATTGCCTATTTGCTTCCAATTTTTTTTACAATTTTGAACTTCCTGTTTTACCGGAAGTACTGTCGATTTTAAAATTTGCAATGAAACACCCTGTATAGTATTTTAGTTTCTGATGAAACATTTTATTGCGAATACAAAAATATAGGGTTTGATATTGTTTACTTCAATACCTACCAAGATATTAACAGAAAAGTAAGTAAAGAAAGGAAAAATTCGATGGTAGCTAAACTCGGTTCAGAGTTAATTTACGCCTGATATAAACAAACCGCTCGGTAAGGATTTGTATTTCTATTGGCCAATCGGTGACATTATACCGTCACAGCCAACAGCACTGCTTGTTCCATAGTCGAATACACGTGTGTTTGTTTAAATCAGGCGCAAATTCATCTGAATCAAGTTTAGTAGTCCATGAAATTCATTGCAGAAGTGATAGTAGTTGTCAAAATAAGTTATTAGTTTTTTTTCTTTGAACGTAAAAAGATTGATTGTTTTAATTTGATCGTAAAATGGCCGAATTAAATGAAAGAGAAATAATAGAAATATTAATGATGACCTTAAAGTCTAAGGTTTACGTTGATAGACGAAATAATTTGCAAGAATTAGCTGCAAGAATAACCCAAGACATCCAGAGAATTACACCAGAAGTAATAGCTAATGTTACTAGAGAATTTAAAAACCGACTTGCTTATTGTCAAGAAATAAAGGGTGCTCAGTTTGAACATCTAATACATCAAGTAGTTAAGTTAAGTTTCAATGTTTTGAAAATCACTTTGATTTAGTTAATAATTATGATTATGTATTTCTTTAATGGATATTAGATTTTTCCTTTCCTTAATTACTTTTCTGTTAATATCTCGCTAGGTATTGGAGTAAACAATATCAAACTCGATATTTTTGTATTCGCAATAAAATGTTTCATCAGAAACTAAAATACTATACAGGGTGTTTCATTGCAAATTTTAAAATCGACATTACATCCGGTAAAACAGGAAGTTCAAAATTGTAAAAAAAATTGGAAACAAATAGACAATCTACTGCAGTATCCACCTTCCAAATTTCATTTTGATATCTCTAATAATTCCAGAGATATTTGCTTGGTTCCACACATTTGCCCATCACGGTATATCAGAAAATAGTTATTGATTGCACAAGGTGTTTAAACTTTTTTAATTTGATGTATTTGAAGTCCGTTGTTTTTTAAATATACATTATTACTAAATTGTTTATAATTTTTTCAAGATTTTTGAGCACAAGTTAGTAGTAAAAATTTTCTACATGCTATCCTAAATCGAATGACACCTCAATCATCATTTTCGGAGAAGGTGAACTAGTATTCCATAAAAATGAACTCAGCTGTAAATGTTAATTTATGTTGTAGTAAATAAACAAACATAATAGTTCACATTGAATTATCGGGTGATAAAATTCAGTCACATCTGAAAATTACCATACATAAAAATGACTGCCAGATTCGAATTAGAAATTCATTCGTATCTTAAAACGGTTTTATATAACACAGCTCATTAAGCAACTTATAAACTTTATGATAGAAGATTTGTTAATGTATTTTTCTACGACGATGATGATCTTTTAGGTAATTAAAGTATCCATGAATGAAACTACTAAACAAATACATAATATGGGAAAAACGTTATTTCAGGAAGAACCTTGAACAGGCTGCTACGTCGTGAGAACAACAAGTAATGTGCAAGGGCAAAGATACACAAATATTTTTATTTTTATCGTATTGTGTAATTGCAAGCAAACAACACACTTACAACGATATAGTATAGTAAAGTACGAGGACTGCCTTTTATATTTCGGGATTAGAGAACAAAAACAAATATTAATCATCGAAAATCGCTTTATTGTTTTTCAAAATATTCCCCATGAAGGTCTATACACTTTTGCATGCGAACCAATTGTCGAAGCACTTTTTCCACTCTGATTGAGGTATCTCCAAAACATGCATTCTGAACGCAGCAACCGCTTCTTCAGGTGTCGAAAAACGTAGACCTCTCAGTTTGTTTTTTACGTACGGGAATAAAAAGAAGTCATTTGGTGACAAGTCAGGACTGTACGGCGGATGACTCATCAAATCGATATTTTGAGTGGTCAAAAATGCAGTTGTTTGAGCCGATGTGTGAGAGCTCGCATTGTCGTAATGAAGAGTGATCCGTCTTCGGCGGTTGGTTTTCCTCATTTCTTGGAATACAACTGGCAAACAAATGGTTGTGTACCACTCAGAATTGACTGTTCTGCGTTGTTCTAATGGTACGGTTGCGACATGTCCAGTTTTTCCGAAAAAACAGGCGATCATTTGCTTGGAAGGGCTTCGTGCGCGAACAACATTTGTTGGATTCGGCTCATCTTGAAACACCCATACAGTCGACTTCTGTTTACTTTCGGGCTCATACGCGTAAATTCACGATTCATCACCTGTCACTATGCCATAAACGTGTTTTGAAGCACCGCGATCGTATTTTTTGAGCTTTTCTTTCGACCAATCGACACGAGCCTTTTTTTGAACGATTGACAAATTGTGTGGGATCCAACGCAAACAATTTTTTTTGACGTTCAAATGTTTATGCAATATTGAATGTATGCTGGTCCCACTAATGTGTAAGGTTGACTCAATCTCACGATAGGACACATGATGATCTTGCAATATCAGTTCGCGCACAGCATCAATGTTTTCGGGAACAACAACTGTTTTTGGACGACCTTCACGAAATTCGTCTTGGAATGAACTACGACCTCGATTGAATTCACAATACCATCGATAAACAGTGGTCCTCGATGGAGTTTCATTGCCAAAAATTAAATTAAGTTCATCAATGCACTCTTGCTGAGTTAATCCACGTCGAAACTTGTAAAAAATAATAGCACGAAAATGTTCACGATTTAATTCCATTTTTTGGCCGAGATGAATCCTTTAAGTTACTGTAAACAACACATAGCGCTCGTATGTCAAAACGTTCTGAGTACGTATAACCTCAAAAATGTCAAACTTTACGTTAGACCTGTCAGTTGTCAGATTGCAACACTAGGGTTGTCCAATCCCGAAATATAAAAGGCAGCCCTCGTATGTCTAAATTAACACAATATGCAATTCACTAAATTCACTACAAATTTATAAGTGGTTACAGATAAATTGCAATAATAATTTTGTGCCAATAAAACTGATGAAGATATTAAAGTTGTGTACAAAAAGAAAACTGTAACATTCCGCATTGATGTTGTTTAGTTAGAGTGCATTAATTAGAAATCACTGCAGGATTTAGTCTTATTATACTCCAGTCAATGAAGGAAAAAAACGGTATTATTGGGTAAGTGTCCAAGCCGCACCTACAAATTTGGATTTAATTTCTACTTATCCTCTACTTCAAACTTGACCCTATGCGGGGTGTTGCTTTTCCCGGGGAGGATGCTACCCCTTCTCGGGAATAAAAAATATTAGATGGAAAAAAGTCCGGGAATGAATAAAATAACTAATTTTAAGCAACTTTTGTTCGATTAAGTTTATTCTGAAAGTGAAATTATCGATTTTTCAACCAAAGAAAAATTTTTCATACGGTATTTTGTAAATAACTTGGAAATTAGCCGGGAAAATTGTCATTGGCTGGACTATTAGAAGAATCCTAAGACAAGGTATATCAGAATGGGTTTGGAGATCAAAATTTGGCATACATTTGTTAAGTATCAAATGAACGAAAATTACATATATAATTTAGATAATAAGGAGCTAGACAATTGGTTGTATTTGACGTAATGGTCTTGAACAAATTTTTTTCGTGTGGTAATTTTCACATACCCTAACATTTATAAAGTTTTTTTGCAAAACCGATTTAACTTCATCATTCACGGACGATATTTATATGTCTACGACCGCTTCTACAAATTAGTTATTTTGAGATTGAATATGAACTATACATATTTGACGTATATGAGATTTTTGATAATTGGTATTTTGGTTTTCCATTTGTTTTTTTGACATGTGTTATCATTATTCTCTTCGAGGTGTCATTCTTTTGTAAGCAAGAAAAAATATATGAACACTGACAGGTGAAGTAACCTGAAAATTTTATCGTGACATTCGAACCTTGGAGTTACGGTAGAACAGCAATTACGTGAAACGACTCCAGATTCGGAACCTCTGTGTAATCGTTTTTCCGAAAATGTAGATGTCGGTCTTTACATCTCGAGTATACAAATGTGTTATCATGGCCATTTTTATCATTTTTACTTTTTATTTTTTACAGTTTTTTGACATTTCCAACATTTTCTGACATTTTTGACGTTTCTGACGTTTTTAACATTTTTGACAGTTCTGACACTTTTGAGATCTTTGACATTTCTGACCTTTTGACATTTTTGACAGTTTTGACGTATTTGACATTTTTAACCTTTTTGACATTTTCGTCATTTTGACATTTCTGACATTTTTAACATTTTTTACATCTTTGGCATTTTTCACATTTTTGTAACATTTTTTGATATCCGACACTTTTCAACATTTCAGTTTCTATCCCTTACAAAAATTCGATATTGGGAAAATGACGAATAATGTCTCCATTCATTTTAAGAAAAGCGTCAGTTTATCAATTCCCATAGAATGAATAAATACTTATGGGGAAGGAAAAAATCATAACTACCAACTTTCACACCTGCATCATTTCTTGTATCATAAAAATTACTAAAACCCATCATCTTATTCAATATTTTTTCAACAGAATTTGAAGAATTAAAAGCATAATTCTCATATCTGTTTTATTTTCGGTTCCCTAAAGATACCAATTTAGACCTATAGGAAAACAAAATTTTTGCAAACTGATAAATCCCGTTAGTATACATGGTGAGTTTTTTTTTTGATGAGGATCTCGGAAACTAGTGGAGATAGAGCAATGGTTAAATTGGGAAAGATTTGCAGTTTTACTGGGCCAATTTAATGACACTTTCGTATTTTTGTAAAAAGTCATGGCTTACTAGATATTTTGAAAAAACGAAATTCTGTCGATTAAGT
This sequence comes from Octodonta nipae, assembly GCA_034190945.1. NCBI lineage: Eukaryota > Metazoa > Arthropoda > Insecta > Coleoptera > Chrysomelidae > Octodonta > Octodonta nipae. Next base: position 1,677,878 of record CM067218.1, read on the forward strand.
CAAATAGCTCTAGCTCCTTTGTTTTTTATTTTATAAAAAAGTGTAGATATCAAAATTGAAGGGAATTGTGTCCCGAATATGATTGTCATGTCCTCGTTTGCGTGACAGCTCTCGTTTTCGAGATATGACAGAAACTTATCTTTTTTTGAATGGAAACCATAGTTGGCTATGACCTCAAAAAATCGGACATTTTCAGAGCTTTTCAACGATATAATACTCGAGATAGTTATTCATAAAAATACCGGAGTTATGGAAGCTTTTCTCTCTTATTATCACTTTTAACGTAGTTAGCCATGAAATAGATTGATTTATTAATACATATTACAAAAAACATTGAACGATTTTTTTATTAGGTATATCAGATATAACGAAAAAACTAAATAAGTAGGTACATACTAAAAACTTAAGAAATTAAAGTACATAATAATGGTTACAATTTATGTTCGAAAAGTCCACCATTGTTATTTAGACAAAAATTGCATCTTTTTAAGATTGACATTACCGCTTTCCTCACAGACCGCCTATCAATTTCTTCAATTGCTTGTAATACTGCCTCCCTTAGATCACCAACTGTCTCATACTTTCTTTTGTATACTTTGTTTTTTAGCGCACCCCATAAATAGAAGACAATAACTGCCAAATCGGGAGACCGGGGTGGCCATTCGCGAGAGCCATTTCTTCCTATCCAAGAGTTTAGATAGATATTATCTAAGTGTTGTCTTACTAATAACGAGTTATGAGCAGGTGCTCCGTCATGTTGGAACCACTCAATTTCTAACCGAGTTCTCAAATTCAAATTAAGCAATGAGTCTTGAAAAGTGTATTGCAAGAAATGCAAGTAGCGCTCCCCAGTAAGTGATTCGTCATAGATAAAAGGCCTCAGAATGGTAGACCCTATGATACCACACCAAACATTAAAACCAAATTTTATCTGGGGTCGTCTTTGTTCTACGTTGAAAGGGTTTTCTTTAGATATGCTCATTGTGTCTATTGAACATACCGCAGTTAGTAAATCTAGTTTCATCTGACCATAACACCTTTAATGAAAACTGTGGATTGTCAAGGCACTATAAACCATGTACAAAACAAAATATGTCGATGTTCGTCACCAGCATGCAAAGTTTGAGAAACTGAATGTTTGTACGGGTGGAACTTGTGCGCTTTCAGTACCTTAAGTACAGTTCGTTGAGATGTGACAGCTTCTGCCGCCATCTGACGAGTTGATGTAGATGGATTTTGATTTACCATTGCCAAAACATTTATATGTGCTGCTTCGTTAATTTGATTACGTTTCTTTGGTGGTTTAGTAAAATATCCATATCTGCGCAAACTATCGTAAAGGCTCTTACCTGTACATAGAGCTGGTTGACGATGATTAAAATATCTATGAAAGTATTCTTCAGCTGCACGAACTGAAAATTGGCATATGATATAACATTTCACTATATTCAGTTTTTCTTCGATAGAATATTCATCACGAAAACTTGTCAATATCGACTGTCAGTTCAGCACTACTAATGGAATTACTCTCAAATGAGGAAACGTCAAAGTGAAAACAATCTACGTTAAAAGTGAAAATAAGAGAGAAAAGCATCCATAACTCCGTTATTTTTATGAATAACTATATACTCGATATAGTATCGAGTATCATATCGTTGAAAAACTCTAAAAATGATTTTTTGAGGTCATAGTCAACTATGGTTTCCATTCAAAAAAGATAAGATTGTATCATATCTCGAAAACGAGAGCTGTCACGCAAACGAGGACATGTCAATCATATTCCGGATACAATTCACTTCAATTTTGATTTGATTTGACTAAATCGACAGAATTTCGTTTTTTCAAAATATCTAGTAAGCCATGACATTTTACAAAAATCCGAAAGTGTCATTAAATTGGACCAGTAAAACTGCAAATCTTTCCCAATTTTACCATTGCTCTATCTCCGCTAGTTTCCGAGATCCTCATACTGATCATCAAAAAAAACTCACCCTGTATATAATTTTGATAATGTTATAATTTTATAATATATATAATTTTTAATTTTACTTATATAATTTGTAAATTAATGCACGAACAGTTTAATCAATCATTTCATACCTCATTATTTGCAATATTTATTTGTATCGACGCAATACTACAACTTAATTATATCCAACATCTGCAGGCCAGTTAAAATAGTTTCAAACAAAGCTGAATGTTTTTTTGAACAAATTAAAAGGTGCACCTTTTTCCTTGAGAGCTCATATAATGTCGTCATCACAAAGTTTATTATTCCTACTCTAACATATACTTGCGCGTAACTTTTCGATGCCAGATCGAAACCGAATAAATATTAATAAACGTTTTCTGGGTGTATGTTGTTGCAATAGTTTTCGTTTGAGTTACAGCTGCCTTGGCAGACATTTGTTTAAAACAACATTCTCAAATAGGTTTTACATATTCAGATGATTTTTTTTAAATGGTAAAGTTCGAGCTACTCCGGAAGCAGATGTACTCTTAATAATATAAAATATTCATCATTATCATTGATTTTGTGTTTTGTTTTACGTTTAATATTTTGTTAAGCAATCTGGGCGTAAAGTAGTCCATACACGATTAAATAAATTAGGTAAAGGTGTCCGTACTTTTTAAATAGATTAATCCGCTAGAAAAAATTAAAATTGCAATAGCTGCTAGATCTGAAATAACAGATTCAACTGTTAAAAATGATTGGTGCATCGCACATAAAGGTTTTCTCACTTCACAAATGCAAACCCTGTAAACAAATTTCAGTTAGGTTTTTGATTTATTCGAATTCTGTGAAATGGAAAAGAAATATCTTACACAGATCTTGCATTTCCAGTTTCGAAAATATGCTCACCCAGAAAGAGATGTTTAAGTTTACTATTGTTTTGCTAAAAAATACATGTGAAATAACAAAGCTTCTTTCAAATTGGAAGAATTTGAAAAAGTTATCTTTAGAATTTCAGGTGGCGTTCTTAGGTACGACATTAGCTAAAAATTCTGATGTTTCTAAGATCTCAGAAAATTCATAAGGGAAAACCTACGAAAAACCTTATGAACTATCCCGATACAGGGTTGTTCAAAACGACATTATCATTATTAATTTCATCTTTTATTATTGACAACCAGGAACGACTGAAGTTGATAGAATACGAACTAGCTATACAATTGTTTTAATTTAATAAAATTAAGGCAGACTCTTTCAGCTTTCGTTTTGTGTTTGTTGTGTTCTTCTTTCTGTACGAGGACTGCCTTTTATATTTCGGGATTGGACAACCCTAGTGTTGCAATCTGACAACTGACAGCTCTATCGTAAAGTTTGACATTTTTGAGGTTATACGTACTCAGAACGTTTTGACATACGAGCGCTATGTGTTGTTTACAGTAACTTAAAGGATTCATCTCGGCCAAAAAATGGAATTAAATCGTGAACATTTTGTGCGATTATTTTTTACAACTTTCGACGTGGATTAAGTCAGCAAGAGTGCATGGATGAACTTAATTTAATTTTTGGCGATGAAACTCCATGAAGGACCACTGTTTATCGATGGTATGGTGAATTCAATCGGGGTCGTAGTTCACTCCAAGACGAATTTCGTGAAGGTCGTCCAAAAACAGTTGTTGTTCCGGAAACCATTGATCCTTTGCGCGAACTGATATTGCAAGATCGTCACATGACCTATCGTGAGATTGGATCAACCTTACATATTAGTGGGACCAGCATACATTCAATATTGCATAAACATTTGAATGTCAAAAAAATTGTTCGCGTTGGATCCCACACACTTCAATCGTTCAAAAAAAAAGGCTTGTGTCGATTGGTCGAAAGAAAAGCTCAAAAAAATAGGATCGCGGTGCTTCAAAAGACGTTTATGACATAGTGACAGGTGATGAATCGTGGATTTACGCGTATGAGCCCGAAAGTAAACAGCAGTCGACTGTATGGGTTTTTCAAGATGAGCCGAATCCAACAAAAGTTGTTCGCGCACGAAGCACATCCAAGCCAATGATCGCCTTTTTTTCGGAAAAACTGGACATGTCGCAACCGTACCACTAGAACAACGCAGAACAGTCAATTCTTAGTTGTATACAACCATTTGTTTGCCAGTTGTCATCCAAGAAATGAGGAAACCCAACCGCCGAAGACAGATCACTCTTCACCACGACAATGCGAGCTCTCACACATCGGTTCAAACAACTGCATTTTTGACCACTCAAAACATCGAGTTGATGAGTCATCCGCCGTATAGTCCTGAATTGTCACCAAATGACTTCTTTTTATTCCCGTACGTAAAAAACAAACTGAGAGGTCAACGTTTTTCGACACCTGAAGAAGCGGTTGCTGCGTTCAGAATGCATGTTTTGGAGATACCTCAATCAGAGTGGAAAAAGTGCTTCGACAATTGGTTCAAATGCATGCAAAAGTGTCTAGATCTTCATGGGGAATAATTTGAAAAACAATAAAGCTATTTTCGATTATTAATATTTGTTTTTGTTCTCTAATCCCGAAATATAAAAGGCAGCCCTCGTAATATGGTTGAATTTTGAAATTGTATGTTATAACCAAGGTTCCAGGCATGTTCACAAATTTTTGACTTTTCTAATTGTCGTTTTCTTAATAATAATTTTTGTGTACATTTATTCGAACATTATTAGGTCTAGAGGTTTGTCCAATACGAAATTTGTTACATTCGCAAATAAATCCTATAAATGTATTTTTTGGAGTTTTGTGTTACATTATATGGTTTAGTTTTTGAGAAAATTGATTTCAGTGTATTTCTTGTTTTCAAATTTGTTTTAATTTTAAAACATTACAAAGTTTATAATTCAGTGAAGACAATTCAGTTATTTTATCATGTTTGTGGTGTAAAATGACTGTGGTTTATGCAAGGACAAGCAAATTGTTAAATAATTATGTAACGAATTTTAATCAGCTATTAGGCTATTAAAAAGAATAATACAAAACTGTATATCGGAAGTTCTTAAAGTATTTTTGTAAAACTGAAATTTTGTGAAACTGCTGTATTGGAATTTTTGGAAAAATTAATAAGCAGATATTGAGTGGATAAAATTCAACGAATACACACAGTACGAAGGAAAATGTTACAATATAATTGCTTATTTATTTTTAAGAAGAAACCGCACATTTTTACTAATTATCACATGTTATATAGACAAAGGTATCGATGTTAAAATGCCTAGAGTACGTGACTTTGAAAGAGGTTAATTTACGGGAGGCGGGTTTTTCATTTCAAGAAATCGCTAACCGCACGAACAGAAATCCAATGTTGTCAAGCGTGGTTTGATAATACCCAAATATGAGAAGAGTAGCAATTCGAATTGGGCTGATGAGTGATTAGGACAACAAGGCCTTCCTGTAAGCATTATCGACCCCACCTTGTGCTACCTCTTATCGCTGAGCATCGACGGCAACGACTTCAGTTATGCTTTTCTCTCTTATTTTCACTTTTAACGTAGGTAGCCATGAGAAAGATTGTTTTCACTTTGACGTTTCCTCATTTGAGAGTAATTCCATTAGTGGTGCTGAACTGACAGTCGAGATTGATAAGTTTTTGTGATAAAATGGAATATTCTAACGAAGAAAAACTGAATGGTGGAATGTTATATCATATGCCATAAAAATTCAGTTCGTGCAGCTGAGGAATACATTCATAGATATTTATTCGTCGTCAACTTGCTCTATACATTAAAGAGGCTTTACGATAGTTTACGCAGATATGGATCTTTTACTAAACCACCACAGGAACGTAATCAAATTAACGAAGCAGCACAAATAAATGTTTTGGCAATGGTAAATCAAAATCCATCTACATCAACTCGTGAGATTGCGGCAGAAGCTGGCATATCTCAACGAACTGTAGTTAAGGTACTGAAAGCGCACAAGTTCCACCCGTACAAACTTTCAGTTTCTCAAACTTTGCATGTTGGTGACGAACATCGACGTATTGTGTTTTGTACATGGTTTAGAAACATGTGCCTTGACAATCCACAATTTGAATTAAAGGAGCTATGGTCAGATGAAACTAGATTTACTAACTGCGGTATGTTCAATAGATACAATGAGCATATCTGGGCTAAAGAAAACCCTTTCCATGTAGAACAAAACGACCCCAGATAAAATTTGGTTTTAATGTTTGGTGTGGTATCATAGGGTCTACTATTCTGGGGCCTTTTATTTGTAATGAATCACTTATTGGGAAGCGCTACTTGCATTTATTGCAATACACTTTTCAAGACAATTTTATCATTGCTCTATCTCCGCTAGTTTCCGAGATCCCCATACTGATAATCAAAAAAACTCACCCTGTATTGGTAACCGCTGTTAAAAAACTTAAACTCCTTGGTATTTTTTATGCACATTTTTTTAAATTATTCACTCTACTATATCATCTACGTACCAAAACAATATTAAATTCAAACATCTCTTTCTGGCTGTTGCGCGATGCCTTTGTCAGTGAGTATACAATGTAAAACATAAAAAATTTTGGAAACGTCTAGTGATAAAAAATAATGGCTATGTTCAAATCAAGTTATATCGTGAAATTCGTTTATATTCATTCCTACTGTATGTTTAATACATCTCAACATATCTTTCTAGGTCCATTAATATTAAAATGTGGGCGATAAAAATTATTATACTACAACTCCAACAAACTATAACAATGAGCCAATAAGTTTTTTAAAAACGTCATTGTGTCGATCTGTGTTATCTAAAGAGATAATTTTTCGATACTTAATAATGAAGAATATACAGATAAAGCAAAGAATTTAGATATTTAAGATAACAGTTTTCATAAGGCTGATTTATAAATGAGATTTTTTTCTTGTAAGTACTGTGTTGTTAAAACAAAACCTTCAATGAGATAATTCTTACATAAACAATTAAATATCCATTATCTGTTTTTCCGGACCTGACCTGACCGCATTGTTACTGTTTAATCAAAAATTATGCTCGTCAGTAGGTACGCACTGCAATCGCAAGCTGCCGCTTGCGATATCAGCTACGCTCCACGTTGTACCGATGGCCTTGCATGCTAAAGGCCACAGCGCAAGGCGCGCTCCAACTAACCGACCTCCACCACCACCACCACCACTACTAATTTCCCTTTCTTTATAGCTTACTTTCTTTTAATCCTTCATATCTGGCCTACAATAAATGCACTTCAAACACATTACACAAAACATTGAGCAACAACACCAATTAACCATTTGCGCCAAAAACAAAACCACCAACTTACGTACGTACAAAAAAAGAAAATTTTGTCGGGTCGCAGAGTGAAAATTCCTCCAATTCCGCGTTCTAAACCATCATCGCGGTATGTGTGTGTGTGTGGCAGATTTTCGCGACGCTTTGTTATGTGTGTTGCGTTTCGTGGCCTACTGCGACTGGCGAGCAGGCAAAACCGACGACACTATTTCGACAGTCCGAGTGAACGCAACGCGGCCACCGACGAAATCAGGAATGCAATAAACATTCTCGCGCATTCACACACGCACCGTACGCAGCAGGCGCTGCTTTTCTGCCTGCCATTGCGTTCGCGGTTCAGCCTTCAGCTTCGCTCTTGCCGCCTGGCCTGCTTGATATCGGGAAATTTCGCGTTCGATTGTTTGATTGTCAAGAATTGAAAGTGGTATGAGTGTGTGTGTGTGTATCCTCTACGTCGGATCTAGCCGGCGATGCATCGCGCTACGACCGGGCGCTGTTGCCGGACGTCCATGTTGGGTTGCGGAAATTAGGACCAGACGATGAGAAAAAGCGAAAGTTGTTTGGTTGGGTCGGTCGGCACGAAGTGGATCGATTTTCAAGGGAGATACACGTACTTTATTGACACTGATAATAGTGAAAGAATAATAGGAATGCAAGAAACAAAAAGGGTCACGTTCTTCTAAACGCATATACTTTTTTATCTAATCCATATCTTCTGACATCTCTTTTTAGGACTCTTATGCTCACGTAGAGTCAAAAACACTCACCAAAACGAGTTGCAATTTTTCCTTTGTAAAAATTAATTTTTTTACCTAAAACCAACAATATGTATGGTTAAACAATCGCTTCGGGCATTAGGATTAAGAGTATTGTTACTTGTTAGGGTTACCCATCTTTCACCTTGCCACCTATACTTCTTCTTCCTGTCATATATCACTGTAAAAGTCTTCCTTCATTGTGTTTTTAAAGTTATATCCATTTATTTCTTTGTTCCTTTTTCTGTTCAGAAAACATACCGTGAAGTTTACATAACAAAACAAATGTAAACAAAGGGTCTATATTTGTTGTTACAAGTGACAGAACAAAATAACAATAAATATAAAAAAATTGCAAACTGCTAAATCTATAATTATAAAGATATTAATTTGATCGTCGATAATACAACAGGGTTTGAACTTTTTCAAAATTTTTGACAATCATATCTGCCATTTTTTTACCCTACATGATTTTTTTAAATAAAAAGTATCCTATGTCCATTCTAATACTTCTAAGAATATGTGTACAAAGTTTAATGAAAATCAGTTCAGTAGTTTTAGCGTGAAGGCGTAACAAACAAACTCATATTCAGATTTACAATATCTAAAATTGTTCCCATAATCTAATGTTGAGTATTATATATAGTTATAATAATAGATAATATAGCTTCATGGTTACTATATATAATCGCATGTACGAAATGGAAATACGAATATTAACTATAAAAGATACCTAAAAGCTTTCTTCTAAGCAATGATTTTTGGATTTATACTATCCGGATCTTCAGGTTTACTGTGGTTGGTAGCAAACAGCAAAAGACATCAATTTTTTTTGATAAAGAAAACCGACTTAACGTTTTGTTGACAAGACACGACAATCATTTATTAAATGGCTTCTTATTTCAATATGACAGCGTCCACAGTTCACAAAATTGTGGAGATACCAAAGGATTAACCTTATAAGTTATGCCTAGTGCAGGAGCTATCTGAACACGATTTTGATAGGATAATTCACTTCTGCGAGCAAATTAATACAAATGAGGAACGTGATCTAATAATAAATAACATTTTCTTCAACAAGATGATGCACCTCCCCATTATGCAGAACCTGCCCGTGCTTATTCAGATGAGGTGATCCCGAGTCGTTGGATAGGGGGAAGGGGAGGATTGTGTGGCCAGCCAGACAGCCAGATTTGACACCACTAGATTACTTTTTGTTGGGGTACTTTATAAGCCAAATATAAGTTACTAGACAAACGAATTTAGAATATTTACAAGCGAGAATTCTTCAAGAGATGTTATTGACCATATTGAGCAAGAATTTATTAATCGTCTTGGTTACTGTCAGGTAGCCAAGGGTGCACAATATTTCTTTAATCAATATCATTAAATTTAATACAGTTTAAAATAATGCTCTGTGAACAAATGATGGTAAGGCTAGATAAGAATGTGATCCAATTAGAAAATGTTTTGTTTTCTGATGAGAGCACATTTACACTTCACGGTCATGTTAATCGTCAAAACTGCCGATATTGGTCTAGTGATTATCCTCACTGGTTGACACAGAAACAAACGCTGTATCCTGAGAAAATTAATTCTTGGAAATCATATCGTAGGTCCCTTTTTCATTGATGACAACTTGAATGGAGATAAATATTTAGAACTGCTCCAAAATAACATTGTAACTTGTATCTTGATCTAGTAAACCCACAAGTTCCTGCGAATACAATATGGTTTCAGCAAGATGGAGTTCCGCCCCATTACGAAATCCATGTTCGGCAGTACCTGAACCAAAATTTTCAAAACCGGTGGATTGGGAGGCGCATATCGATAGAATGGTCAGCACGGTCTCCTGATTTGACGCCATTGGACTACTTTTTGTGGGAAAATGTCAAAAGTACTATATATAAAAATAAAGCTCTCAACTTAGATGTCTTAAAAAGACGAATCACGCTGAGATGTTGAGTAACATTAGCAGATATTTCTGTACGAGATTAGAATGTGGCCAAGACGAATTTGAGAAATACAATAATTTTTCATTTTGATAATAATTTTTATAATAAATGTGAAAACACTTAATATTTCCGAAACAACTGGAGAATCAAAAAAATAAATAACATACAAGGGCTTCCTCGAAGTTTCTTTGGACTTCCATCGTCTTGAAGTGGTTGATCTCACAATAGCTGTGTATCTGCTATCGTCATCAGGTGAATGATAGGAAATTCAGAATATGGGTCGTATTTATATTATACCCTTCACCGGTCATGCGTCGGCGGTCATGGTCATTGGGTCTTACCTGGTCCAATCAGCGTCGTCGTTCCCTGGAGGTTGGTTGCCGGTGATGCGTAGCGGCAGAGGCCGAAGAAGAGCTTTCCAAATATTTTTAATTTGGACGCTGGGCTCGCTAATTATATTTTCGTTCGAGATTATATGCTGTCTCTATGAATTTTCTTTTGTACCAGTGCTCTTCCTTGTGAATTGCTCTAGCCTGGTCCCAGTTGATATTATGGTGTTCGGTCCATGCGTGATTAGCTAGCCCAGACTTCGTTACCTCTGCCCTTTGGGTAGCTGTGCGATGTTCCTTAATCCTGGTGTCCAGCGGTCGCTTTGTCTCTCCAATGTAAATATTGCCACATTCACACGATATGCTGTATATACAGTTATTTGGTATTGCTGGTGCGTCGGGCCTCGTTCTTGTTATCATGCTTCTCAAGGTGTCGTTGCTTTTGAAGATAATTCTGATTCCATAGCTGTGTGCGATTCTTCTAAGTTTCTCCGACAGGCCTTTAGTATACGGTAATAGTAGAGTTGCTACCGTGGTGTCCTCTTCTTGCCTAGTTGGTTTGTCCAGCTTTTCAAACACCTTGGTAATGATAGTTTTTGGATATCCATTCGCCAAAAGGTCTTCTCTAAGTTTCACTTGTTCTTCTTTGAAGGCTTCTGATGTACTGCAGAAATTTTTGGCTATATAGATTAGTGTTTTGATGATGCCAGTTTTCGTTGCTGATGGGTGGTTGGAATTGTAGTGAAGGTATAGTCCTGTATGCGTAGCCTTCCTCTAGACTGTTGTTTGGATTCCGGTCCTAGTCCTTTGACACTTTACGTCAAGGAATGGTAGGCACCCACTCTCTTCCATCTCCATTGTGAATCTAATGGATGGTTGGGATTGGTTCAGGTGCTCCAGGAATGCCTGTAGTTCTGTCTCTCCATGTTGCCAAATAATAAAGGTGTCATCGACATACCTCAACCATAGCTTAGGATGCTTCTCGAAACTCCCCAGTCCATGTTCTTCGAACCATTCCATGTAGATGTTGGCGATGGTTGGTGATAACGGGGAACCCATAGGCAATCCATCTTCTTGCATGAAGAACCGGTCCTTCTCCTGAAAGTAACAGTTCTTGAGGCAACATTCAAGCAAGTCCATGATTGAGTCTATTGGCAGCTCCGTCCTCTCCATCAGGGTTTCGGCTTCAGTAAGTTTCTTTCTCACTATGTTGAGAGATTCGTCTAGTGGTGCGTTCGTGAAAAGGTTTTCAACGTCGAAACTTACTAAGCGATGTTCTGGCCCAAGTTCCATGGATCCGATGATTTCAACAAAGTGTTTTGAGTCCTTGACGTGCGATGATGTTTTGCCCTCCAAAGGTTGGATGATTGGTAGAAGGAATGTCGATAGTGTTGCTGTTGGTGAGCTGCGCGAACTTGTAATCGGTCTGAGAGGTACTCCAGCCTTGTGTATGTTGACAAACATACAAGGGCTTGCATTTAAATAAGAAAGTTGGTATTGGCCACTGTCACATGACAGACCCTATATATTTTTTGTTGAAAAAATGCGCATTTAAAAAACAAATTTTCCCCACAGGTCCCCCTATATTCGTAACGAATTTATTCCATTACAAATTTTCCCCACACGCCCCCCTACATTCGTAACGAATTTATTCCATTTGACTGTTCCACACTGTATACATAGAACGACACGCCATTAAAACAATTGTCGATGATGGCATATCTCGAATAAAGTTTACGTCACAAATAAGTGTCTTGTGTCAAAAAGTGCCATTGTGAAAAAAAAAAGACGTTTCAGAGAATTTTTTTCGAAAAACTCTCACATTCGGAAATAATGAATTCATTCATTACTTTCGAAAGCACGGTATATTTAGTTAGTCGCTTTTTTAAGTACATACAATTCCTAAAACAAAAACTAATTTGACTTGATAATCATGATTAAACTATTACAAAGCAACATCTACTGCGATCAAATACTAAATGCATTGACGTCATATTGATGTTTAAAAAATAGACTTCAATGTCACTTTTCCTATTGATTACAATGCAGTAGATTTTTTATGTATTTATTATGAAAACATAAACTTTGAACGTAGCAATTACCAAAAATGCCATTATATTCGAATTTCTTTCAACAAAAATTAATTATGCAGTTGTTGTTGTCATCTCAATTAAAATTCGGAAATGTTAATTCTGGTATTTCAAATTGGGTACTGCTAAACGGATCAAGGTAGAGTCAGTGAAATAAGTAGATACCATACGATGTAATTCAAAATTAATCAGATATAAAATTTATCTTTGAAAAAGTTGTTTCAATTTCGGAATACAATGCCTAAATGCTTCTTGGGAAATAACACCACAGTTTAAAGAAAATTGCTGTATATTCCAAACGTTTCGGGGTCTAGGTCAGAGCCCGTTGTCAATGGTTAAGAAACTACGGATTAAAAAGGCACAATTTTAAGATCATATAATCATAAAGTTCCTTTCAAATTGGAAGAATTTGAAAGGGAGCTCTTCAGAATTTTATGTGGCGCTCCTAGGTGCGACTTTGTTATAAGATAGTGCATTCGCCAAAAATGCGACCAAAGAACTTTAATGATTCAGTAATTCCATTAAAATCATAAGGAAAACCTAGGAAAAACTTATGAACTATCCCAATATTGGGTTGTTCACAAGGACATGACCATTAGCAATTTCTTCCTTAATCATAGGCAACCAGGAACGACTGAATTCTACGGAGGTAGTAGCGATATAATCGTTTTCATTTAACAAAATTAAAGCAAACTCTTTTAGTTTCCTTTTGGTGTTGTGTTCTTCTTTGTGTAATATAACTGAATTTTGAAACTGTATTTTATGACCAAGGTCCCAAGCATGTTCACAAATTTTGGATTTTTCAATTTGTCGTTTTTTTATGTAATTTTTGTGTTCGTTTATTCGAATATTCAGAGGTCTAGAGGTTTCTCCAATATAGAATTTATTACATTCACACGGAATTTTATAAATGCAATTTTTTGTATTTTGAGTTGTGTTATTTGGTTTGGTTTTTGATATAATTGATTTTAGTGGATTTCTTGTTTTAAATGATGTTTTGATATCATTTCTGTTTCTCACTCTTTTTAGTCTTCTGATAGACCCTGTATGTATGGTATAGTTATTGTATTAATGTGATTATCTTGGAAGTCAGTGTTGCTTGGTGAAGTTTGATGTTGGTTGTAAGGGGATTGTTTGGTACTCAATTTTGTTTAACTCGTTATTAATAAATTTATTTGGGTAATGATTGGCAGAAAGTACATTTTTTATAAACGTTTTTTCTTCATTGAATTTATTAATATTAGAACAGTTGGTTTTTGCTCTGTAATATAGAGATTTAATGATACCTCTTTTTTCTTTTTACTGAACTTGGATGATTAGAGTTAAAGTTGAGATACCTGTTAGTATGAGTTGGTTTTCTGTAAACTTCTGTTTCAAATCTCGATTGTGTTTTGGTTATTAAAATGTCTAAGAATGGTAATTTGTTATTCTGTATATTACAAATAAAATTCTCTTAGTTACGTCAAAAATCAAATAATACACATTGTCAAATATTTTAAATTAAATCTTAGAATTGTGCCTTTTAATCCGTAGTTTCTTAACCATTGACAACGTGGTCTGATTTAGACCCCGAAACGTTTGGAATATACAGCAATTTTCTTTAAATTGTGGTGTTATTTCCCAAGAAGCTCTTAGACATTGAAAAATATGCCACAAGTATCATTCAGAAAAAAAAATTCAGGTTTGTGTTTAAAAAATACATTCACATTTCATTTATTGCTAATTACTACTTAATTGGTATTACAAAAAAAAGTCATTCCTTGGGATTTTGACACAAAATTATAGTCGCTTTTTGCTAAATGCCCAATATTAGAGAAATATTTTTTGACTGTCAACAGTTTTTGTTTTCCACATTTCAATCTATTGTGTTTCACCGAAAAGAACATACAATCACGGTCTGGAAAAATTATTTCATTTAGTCACTTTTTTAACTTGACAGATCATAACGCAAACAAAAAAATAATGATTTTCTTTTTCACATCCACCCATCCTTTCCGAACTTCAAAAACCAGAATTTATAATTCATCCGAAGCTGTCACCGCCCCCCGTGCCAGTTCAACAATCTCCGAATCTTGTTGTTCATAAATAATTTATTGCCGACCTTTTTCGTATAATGAAAAGTCAATAATCTATCAGAGAGCCGTTTTCGGCAGTGAAAAAGTACTGACTAATTTCGTGACTCTTTCATGACAGCCCCGTCGAAGTAGGAATTGAAATAATTCAATAGCTATAAAAGGTCACAGAATAACGAAGCTAGTTATCACATGGAGATCAATATATTTGAGTTATTAGCTACTGTTTTATTTGCAGAATCAGTATTAGACATTTCTTGAATTTGTAGGTATTTAGATCAAATATTTAGAGCAAGTCAGATTCTTTTTTTATCCATAATACCTGTCAGCTTTTCCATCAACTATCCATGATATACTTTAAATGTTATATTTTTTTAACCAGCTTCCAAAAAGGAGGAGGTTATCAATTCGTCGCGTATTTTTTTTCGCTTTTTTTGTATGTATGTTACCTGATTTCTTCTCCTGTGGTGCACCGTTTTGAATGAATATGGTCTTGTTTAATAGAGTATATATCCGGATTGGTGAAACTTCAAATTTTGGAAAAGAAATCTATTGGTAAAGTGATAAAATTTGTGAATGAACACATGCGTGCATGGAAATCGACCCATATCCTTAATATTTTAGTCGATTTTTCGATAACTCCTTATGGATATGTATAGTTTCTTTAGGTGATCTCATATACTTTTCTGCGACGTGCAACTTGCAGTTTTGCACAAAATCGACGAAAATTCCAAAATTCTTATCAAAAATTTCATCGAAATGACATAACGGACATTTCCTCATAAATATTTTAATTCCAACGTAATAGTTTAATTTGCGAATTTGAAAATTTTCTATGTACATCTCAAGCATTTAGGTAGTAAAGCATAGTATTTTCGGCTCCTTAAATCAATAAGTACCAAGCTCGTTTTGTTTGTATACCAGGCAAATACCTATTTAAATGCAATTTTTTCCATTTTGCCAAGACGGTGCTTTTGGTTGTCACATTCTCCCGGCCTAATATTTGGTGCGTTTATAGAGAGGGTGTTTAGTTATAGCAAACAAAATCACAAAGTAAAGTGATAGAAGGAGTTGCATTTATATGAAGATTGAAATATAGGACGGACTAGAATGATAGTGGTCCGTAGGCAGATGTATATACAGGATGGTTGGAACATAGAGTGGACTGGACGTTTGGTGGTATAAAAATGTTGGAAAATATGTGAAATTAAAATTATATAGGGTAATTAAAAAACTGTTATATGATGTGGACATAAGCAAATCATATACAGGATGGTTGAAATATATGCTGGAGTTGAATTATATTTATACAGTGTGATTAAAAAATTATTTCTTTTATAGCTCATAAGAAGTTCCATAAAGTCTGGAGAGGAATTAATGTTACACAGGGCGATAATATAAAATGATAAAAATGAAATAATTTATGGGGTAGCCCACAAGGAGTTATATACTATGGTTGAAATATAGGACGGATTTAACTTATAAATATGGGATGGATTCTACTCCGTCCTATAGTTTACAGAAGGCAGCTAACAAATTTATGCTTGTCCGTGGGCAGTCGTATGTACAGGATGGTTGGTACATAGGTTGGAGTAGAATTATCTATAGTTATAGAGGGTTGTCAAAAAAAGTTGAAAAAACATTACATGGCGTAGTCCATAAGGCATAAATATATTTTGGGCTTATTAAGTCAACGCGTACTAGGATATATTGTTCGTAAAGATTTACCTGTCAATTTAAATGAGAAAGTATCATTGTGTAATGTTGAGGCTTTCGATGTTACCTGGTTCTGTCTATTAAGGTTATACATAGAAAATAAAAAATAAAGAATGAAAACTACCTGAGTTCAAAAAAACTAAAATGTTGAAAATAAAACATTTTAAAAAAAATATAACCGACTTCTACCTATAACTAAAAAGTTAAAAACAATTATAACAAAACACAACTCTAGCAAATAAATAGCACATTCAATGTTGTTATGTACCTACCCTGGAAGTATAAAATGTAAACATTAAAAGGTGCTCATTCTGTACAAATTAATTACCTACCAATCTAGTATATTTTTGAAGTCGGTGCCAAGCAACAATCAAGTTTGATGAATTAGTAGATAAGTACGCAAATGAAGGATTTTAGATTTGCCAGAGTTGTATTTTGTTATAAGTATTTTTAGCTTTTTAGTTATAGGTGGAAGTCGGTTATATTTAAAAAAAATGATTTATTACGAATGGAATCAAAAGCTGAGAGTGGGTAGAGAATCATTATGTAACTGACAATTAATAATAATAGTTTATGCAATAATAATAAATGAATCAATTGTACGAAAATTAACGGAAAATTACAACTAAAAATTTTAAAAACGTAGAGAAAAGTTATAAATAAATTCCACACTGTTCGACAAGCTGGCCCATCACATATTGTAGATGGATGTATTATTGAATGGAAAACATTAAAAATTTCATGTCCACAAAATTGCAACGCCCCTTCGCTCTATCAGAGAATGCAAAAACTGCCCTCCAAAAGTTGTTGCAACTCTTCAATAAAAAGTGGCAGCAAGCATCAAGACATGAAAACCGATCTCTGCAACAACATTCCGAGTGGTTGAGCGTCTCTATTTCTTTCGAAGAATCAGAACAATCTTCAGGAAAATCCGCAAATTTGTGTCGACCTTCTTCGGAATTTTTAGAGTCTAATGACCGGACAAAACGAAGGAAGACTGAAAAATTAAGCCCAACAAATAGTACGGACGAATTAACGTATTTAATAGATGAATCAACTGAGTGTGAATCATCTGATTCTTCAGATGATTCATTTATCCTATTATATAACATTGGATATATTTTGTACATTCTATATAAAAGTGATTCATGTCAAATGCGCTATTTTGTTTTATTTCCATTTTTGACTTCGGATTTATAATTAGCGACCCCAAAAACCTCCGAGTACTGATTTTCAGCTGAATTTGTAACGCTTTCGACTTTTGGCCAGCTTTTTCGCATTTGGCCCCACTGTGCTATCGATGGACTCGTGCCTGGGTTGGGAGGAAGGTGGCTCCACCCAACTGTCGTGGGAACCAATCTGGAGGAAGGTTTGTCCACGACCTACCAGGCGTGTCCCAATGGCTCATAGGGTGAATTCAGCAGCTAAATGGGGGGATGGTGGTGCTGCTACCGGGATTACCTCGGAGTGACACCACCGGGGTTAGCTAGTAAAGTCGGGAATAAGGATTCGTAATGGTGACCGAATAGCATCTCGCGGATCATGTGGAGTTATTGGCATGGCTGCTTCAATCATGTCCCCCGGATTGAAGGTGTTATGTTAGTAGTAAGATGAGGAGCGAGGAGAGAGGTAGGGAGGGGGGCAGAAGTAAACCTGGTTAAAAAATTTAGTTAAAGACTTAGTGATTTGGTGTGATCGAACTATTGCCTCTGGTGAAACCTTATAAAATACCGAGTTTTATATAAATGAGACAGTAAATAATTTGAGGGGCATGATATAAACTTCGTTGGAGAACTATTTGAATTGATGAATCAATTGATGAATATTAGTGCCGATTATGTACATAAATAAAAACATACAGTTACGTACGAGTGTGTTTTATATTAAGAGTCTCAAGACAGATAAAGAAGTACGTGTTATCACTTAAATCAATGCAGTCATCACTTCAGTTATCAGTATGGTTTTTTTCATTGTTCAAAAATAATTGGAGGGTTACAAGTGATTGACATCTGATGAATTTAAAATGATTGATAAGAACTTCAGATTAAGTTATTTCTTAAGTACTGTTTTTAACACGTTTTTATTCTGCCCGATCGGTTACAGTTTTGCAAATGGACTTTAAAGTAGCTTGTCGATGACAATACAATTTGATGAAAACTTTATGAACTATCCCGATATAGGATGATTGCTACCTAGGAGAAAAAATGGTGACATTCAAATCAAAAAATGATATTTTTGTACCTAGAAATTACGTAAATTTTACCTTTTGTTCTGTTTTGCCAGAATTTTAGTAGAAGAAGTTCATTTTAAAGAGAAATGAATTCGATTTTTTTTTAACATATTGATCATAATGTGGAAGGTCTTTGTATGCTTGGGTTGACCTACAATCCCAAAGGATTATCGGCAGTAGTCACTTTGAGATCACTCAGAGGTTAATCAAAGGTCACTTTAAGGTTACATTGAAGGGAATCCCTTACAAAACTTATATTTTGTAAAAATTAATCTACGAGGGTGAATCAAATATGAACCGGACTTTTGTTTTAAAAATTTTATTGGTACGATCAATACAAATTTTAATACGTATTATTTTTCTACATAGTCTCCTCTCTCATGTATACATTTTTCCCACCGAAAATTCCAAAATTCTCATCAAAAAATCGAAATGAAGTTTTTTAATACCTTTCTCAAAGAATGAAACTGGTAAAGCGTGTCGATAACCATTGCGCACGAAGAAACGTTTCTACACATTTATAGACAGGATATTTCGTTGCAAACAAAATCAAAGTAAAGTGTTAGAAGGAGTTGCATTTATATGAAGATTGAAATATAGGACGGACAAAGTGGTGGCCTCCCGTTTGGTGGTATAAAAATGTGAAATTAAAATTATATAGGAGTTAAAAAACTTTAAGTGGCAAATCATATACATGATGGTTGAAATATATGCTGGAGTTGAATTATAAACATGTGATTAAAAAATTATTTCTTCTATAGCCCATAGTCACTCCGTCCATACAGACGGCGACAAATCAGGACTGTAAGGCGGGTGTTCAAAAAAAGTTGAAAAAAGGATGGCGTTTCATAAATATATTTTGGGCTTATTAAGTCACGCGTATGCATTTTGTTTAATTTTCCTTGAGTCAATACAGCTGTATGTGGCCGAGCGTTGTAAATAAAACATTTCATAACCGACTTCTACCAACTAAAAAGAATCACACTTCCGATATACATATCCCGCCTCTTTTGCAACAATCAAGTTTGATAAATTAGTAGATAAGTACGCAATGAAGGATTTTAGATTTGCTTGGCACCGGCTTCAAAATATACTAGATTGGTAGGTAATTAATTTGTACAGAATGAGCACCTTTTAATGTTTACATTTTTAACTTCCTGGGTAGGTACCTAACAACATTGAATGTGTTATTTATTTGCTAGAGTTGTATTTTGTTATAATTATTTTTAGCTTTTTAGTTATAGGTAGAAGTCGGTTATATTTTTTTAAAAAATGTTTTATTTTAGTTTAGATTATTTAAGTAAAACACGTTACTCCTACCCATAATAATTTCTAATATTGAAGGCATTGTATGCGAAAAAAAACATAAACATATCCTTCTGAAAAGAGTTTTGTTAATTCTTGGTTATTCATCGAAACCGGTCCACATGTGACAAACAGGATACACAAAACCCAAATTACGAACGTATTGCAGCGTCGCTACGAGGCGAAAGCATTGTTCCTGTGTTCTCGAACGGGTTCCGGGATCTTCTTGTAAAGAACTGCCGAAGTAAGGAAATGATATTGTGATTTTTTCCCCTATTGTCATCGCAATTGAGACTAACGGCATCGTTACTCGACATACTTTTTATTGTGTAGCAGCAAATACGTCAAATTGAATATGAATCCCGAAAGGGTCTTAGGAAGAGATACGTATGTGTTTAGGGTCGTTATATGTGCCAAAACGTTCCCAGTTGTGTTATTACTTCTTTCGATTTTGCCCTGGAAAATAATTTGCGACTACGGTGAAAGCCTTCGAAATATTTAAATTCCAGACAAATTTGTCAAGGGAAAAATAATGAGAGTCTTTTTTGTTATGTCTAAAACTTAAATGCTAAGCAACAGAATATTTTGACTGAATTCTATTGAATGTTACGTTGTAAATCCTAAAATTATATAAAAGATGATTAAGTGTACTTGTGTAAAAAAAAGGGCTGCCATTTATGTTTCGGAATTGGACAACCCTAGTGTTGCAATCTGACAACTGACAGCTCTATCGTAAAGTTTGACATTTTTGAGGTTATACGTACTCAGAACGTTTAGACATCCGAGCGCTATGTGTTACAGTAACTTAAAGGATTTATCTCGGCCAAAAAAATGGAATTAAATAGTGAACATTTTGTGCGATTATTTTTTACAACTTTCGACGTGGATTAAGTCAGCAAGAGTGCATGGATGAACTTAATTTAATTTTTGGCGATGAAACTCCATCAAGGACCACTGTTTATCGATGGTATGGTGAACTCAATCGAGGTCGTAGTTCACTCCAAGACAAATTTCGTGAAGGTCGTCCAAAAACAGTTGTTGTTCCGGAAACTATTGATGCTGTGCGCGAACTGATATTGCAAGATCGTCATGTGACCTATCGTGAGATTGAGTCAACTTTACACATTAGTGGGACCCGCATACATTCAATGTTGCATAAACATTTGAATGTCAAAAAAATTTGTTCGTGTTGGATCCCACACAATTTGACAATCGTTCAAAAAAAGGCTCGTGTCGATTGGTCGAAAGAAAACCTCAAAAAATTTGATTGGGGTGCTTCAAAACACGTTTATGACATAGTCAGCAGTCGACTGTATGGGTATGTTTCAAGATGAGCCGAATCCAATAAAAGTGTTTCGCGCACGAAGCACTTCCAAGCAAATGATCGCCAGTTTTTTCTGAAAAACTGGACATGTTGCAACCGTACCACTAGAACAACGCAGAACAGTCAATGCTCACTGATACACAACCATTTGTTTGCCAGTTGTCGTCCAAGATATGAGGAAAACCAACCGACGAAGACGGATCACTTTTCACCACGACAATGCGAGCTCTCACACATCGGCTCATACAAATGCATTTTTGACTACTCAAAACATCGATTTGATGAGTCATCCGCCGTATAGTCCTGACTTGTCACTAAATGACTTCTTTTTATTCCCGTACGTAAAAACAAACTGAGAGGTCAACGTTTTTCGACACCTGAAGAAGCGGTTGCTGCCTTCGCCTGCAAAAATGTATAGATCTTCATGGGGAATATTTTGAAAAAACAATAAAGCGATTTTCGATGATTAATATTTGTTTTTGTTCTTTAATCCCGAAATAAAATATAAATATATATATATATATATATATATATATATATATATATATATATATATATATATATATATATATATATATAGCCCTCCTATTAATGAAAAAATTCTCAATTATTTCAGCTTCAATACGTTACTTTGTAAAACCATTTTCAGCATATCCCAATGATGTTTGTTTCAGTTTTCACTTGATGAAAATTCGTTGTCAAGATTACTTAAAAACAACAAACACTGGGTTAAATTTACCCTTTTTATTTATTTTTATTTGACATATGTTTCGTCAAGCCGGGCTTTTTTAGAAATTGGAAATACAATAAATGCTAAATTTCCTAGACCTAATAACTAAAAGACAAGATAACAAACACATTTTCGACATTTATCATAAACGATCACTCTCTGATCTTACCATCCACAAAAGTTCACAGCACCACATACAACATAAACTTGCCGCATATCACTGTATGTTACAATATCATTTATGAAAACGGACTTTGGTAATGAATTTGATAGAATCAAATTCATGGCTGTCAACAATAATTACACTACTCAAATTATTGACAACTTATTAAATAGAAAATTAAATAAAATTGCTATAAAAGAAGTATATCCCACTGACCCCAACCCTATGCCTAAATTATACCATACTCTCACATTCAACAGAAACAAATATCTCCCAAATTTTTACAGAACAGGAACATATATACAACCTTTATAACAAACAGCAATTTATCTAGACATATAACAAATAACAAAGTTAAGACTGACAAAAATTCTAACTCGAGTGTGAACAGGTTGAATTGTGGGAGTTGCCCCAACTTCTATATTGGTCACACCGGAAGATTTTTCAACTCAAGGTAGGGTGAACACACTTAAGCTTTTGAAAATCAACAACACAATAAATCTACAGTGATGGGCAAATGTGTGGAACCAAGCAAATATCTCTGAAATTATTAGAGATATCAAAATTTGGAAGGTGGATACTGCATCCAAATTTTTTTACAATTTTGAACTTCCTGTTTTACCGGAACTAATGTCGATTTTAAAATTTGCAATGATACACCCTGTATAGTATTTTAGTTTCTGATGAAACATTTTATTGTGAATACAAAAATATCGGGTTTGATATTGTTTACTTCGGTACCTACCGAGATATTAACAGAAAAGTAATTAAGGAAATGAAAAATCTAATATCCATTAAAGAAATACATGATCATAATTATTAACTAAATCTAAGTGATTTTCAAAACTTTGAAATTTAACTAAACATAATGTATTAGATGTTCAAACTGAGCACCGTTTACTTCTTGACAATAAGCAAGTCGGTTTTTAAATTCTCTAGTAATATTAGCTATTACTTCTGGTGTAATTCTCTGGATGTCTTGAGTTATTCTTGCAGCTAATTCTTGCAAATTCATTCATAAATACCCCTCCTTCCAATCCATCTGTGATGAAATGTCCTATCTAAATGATCTCGAACAATGCGAGCGTAATGGGGTGGTGCTCCATCCTGCTGAAACCAGATATTATTTGGTAATTGTCCATATACCACCAATGCCGGAATAACTTGTGTCTCCATGAGCTGTAAATACCTATCTCCGTTTAAAGTTTCTTGTAGGAAGAAGGGTCCCACGATTCTGTTGCTATAAATGCCGGCCCAAACGTTTAATTTTTGGGGATGTTGTGTATGAGCCTCTTGTACCCAATTAGGATTACTTTGCGACCAGTAGCGGCAGTTATGTCGATTAACCGTACCATTTAAACAAAATGTAGCCTCGTCTGAAAACACTACATTTCTTATAAAATTATTATCACGGTTACAAATATCCATCATCGTTTCACAAAATTGTCGAAATCGTCTTCGGAGTGTTCTTGAACGAAGCGAATTTCGTATGGATGATATTTTTCTCGCCTTAATATCCTTCCTACTGAACGACGGCTAATTCTATGCATATTGGCGAGGTCGGTAGTGGATAAGTGAGGATAAGATATAGCAACATTTTGAGCTACACCTTCATTACTTGCACTTTTTAACCGTCCACTTTTTGGTAAATTGCTAACTGTTCCACTTGTGTCGTACCTTCGCAAAGTTTTCGTCACTACTCAACGGGATATTTGTGTATTGGGATGAACAAGGTTAAAAAGGTCACACACTTCTTGATGCGTCCTTTTCCTCTCCCCATACCCAATCATCATTAATATTTCTATTCTTAATTTAATGGGGCCATTTTATGATCAAATTAAAACAATACAATCTTTTTACGTTCAAATAAAAAAAACTAATAACTTATTTTGACAACTACTGTCACTTCTGCAATGAATTTCATGGACTACTAAACTTGATTCACATTTAATTTGCCCCTGATTTAAACATACGTACGTGTATTTGACTATGGAACAAGCAGTGAAGTTGGCTGTGACGGTATAATGCCACCGATTGGCCAATAGAAATACAAATCCTTACCGAGGGCTTTGTTTATATCGGGCGTAAATAAAATCTGAACCGAGTTTACCTACCATCGAAATTTTCCTTTCCTAAGTTACTTTTCTGTTAATATCTCGGTAGGTATTGAAATAAACAATATCAAACCCGATATTTTTGTATTCCCAATAAAATGTTTCATCGGAAACTAAAATACTATACAGGGTGTTTCATTGCAAATTTTAAAATCGAAATTTTGATATCTCTAATAATTCCAGAGATATTTACTTGGTTCCACACATTTGTCCATCACTGTATATTTGCTGACCACTTATTATACAATATACCTCAAAATTAATTCGAAATTTTAAATTTACAAAACAAAAGTAAAAAATTATATCTTCTTGTATCCTTCGAAATCAACAAAAACAAAAATTCTGCGAATTTCTTAGATAATCAAACTGATTACAATTCTTCTCCTTTACTTAATCTCAACATCCATTTCTAAATAACATTATCAACATCTGTTGTCTACAACCCGCACACTTATTCCCCACAACTGAGACGACCCCTTTATTTTATTACCCAATCTTTTGTTTCTTTGTGAGAGAAGGAATGGGGACACTTGAGCCTGGGAAAATTTTCAAGGTCACGTCCCCCACTTGAGATCCCGCTCGTGCTCATCCGCACGTGCCATCGCCTGGGGGTCAATGACCTCGGCTGACAGGGGCGTTGAGACGGAACGTTGGCATAGAACGACAGAACGATGGTAAGGGGTGTTGACGTATGGCATAGAACGATGGCACGGGACGTGGGTATGAGGCGTTGAGGTATGGCATAGAACGATGGCATGGAACATTGACAACTGGCAGGTAGGCCACAGAGTCAGAGGTACGAAACACGGTTGACAGCTGACGTATTGTACTACAGACAGGTTATGACGTAATGGATAAGCAGTTACCCCTTGAAGCGCTTTCATTGGTTAATTACCACGTGCTCAGCCATACCAAGCTCTCATTGGTCAATAGTCACCACGTGATCTGTTCAATCGCGCCAAATTTCAATGATGTAGAAAATAATTTATATATTTTCCATCGGTTTCCTATGTAAGCACTTAGCATATGTGTGCCAACAAGACCACAGCATTTGAATATTCTAAAAGTTGATAGTATGTTGAATAAAAACCCGTTTAAGACGCGTAGTAATAATATCAGTCACAGGCAACGTAGAGAGATAGCTGTTGGGTGGAGACACGACGACCTTGCCGAAATTCGCGGATCGACGACAAGTCCAATAGCCGGCCTTAGCGACACATTACGAGTATGTCAAATAAACATAATAAAAAGTTTTTGTTGTTTTTAAGTAATATTCCAATGAGTTTTGATTTTCAGTTTTTTTTTTTAATTTTGTACGAACTAAACAACGTAGTCTGTGGAATAAAATTAGACACAGCAAAAAATTAGGTAAAGATAGTTTCTAGAAAAACAAGCTTGTAACTACTGACAAAGACATCGCAACACCGAAGGAGGTGCTTAAATTCCTATAGTACAGAGAATATGATCAAAATTTGAATAAACATATTTCTTCTTGAGGAATACTATCCCAAGCTGCCTGTATTTCATACCCGACTTGTCGAAATCAGCAGTAGTGTTGTAGTTGTCCTATACACCGCCTTCATACCAAGTTCTTCAAAAACTTTCTTAAAGCCCCTAGTATAACGCCTGTACGGAACCGAGACAAACTTTTGTTCTTGTGACTCATTTCGAAAAGTTGATACTGCATTCATTCCTAACCGAATCTGTTTCTTCCTAATTAATTTATCTATAATATCTGTTGGATAATCATTACATGCACCTGTTTCTCTAACAGTTTTCTTTCCTTATTGAAACCTCTCTTTGTTAAGAGATATACCAGGGAATTAATTCCCCCATTTATGTTGTTGACAGTGAAAAGAAGTAAATACATCAAACTCTAATGTAAAATGAATGACAAAGTCATTAACATTAAACTCATTAGATTAATTATAGCAAATATGCCATTCACGTATCGTATCCATACCCTAGGAAAATACTGGGAGTTATTTTTGCTTCAACTTTGAAGCTGCCTTTAAACAAATTGGCAAGGTATGGCGACAAGGGGTTTCCCATTGCAGTTCCTTCCTTCTGCTCATAAAAGCAACCTCCAAACTGAAAACAATTTTCGTTCATATATATTTTTGCGAGGAAAATAAACTTCTGCCTCACAAAAAGAGTTTTTACGCAGTAAGTCCTCCACGTACTTCAGAGTTTGTGGAATGGGTACACTAGGAAATAAAGAACTAACATCAAACGATACCAAAATTTCTCCAGGTTGCAGCGAAACGTTTTGTATTGATTGAATAAACTCTAAACAAATCTTTACGCTAAAGATGATTACGATTTTGAAAGAATGAATTAGAGATTTGCAAAATGCATAGTAGCAAATACAGAACTTAAAAGAAACACCTGGGCAATAAATCAAATAAATTTGATTAATTATCGTAAAGATATAAATCATAATGTATTACAAAAAGTTAGATTTGTAATAAAAAAGTTCTTTCAATAATACATTATCTCTTCCATTGGAGAAGAAAATTTATTAACATCCAAAAAAGCTTTTAACTGTTTAACAATCCAATAAAAACATGAAATATGGTCCATTCGAAAAACACGAATTAAACAGGATGAATTTGCTTCCGCCTTCCTGCCTCATCTTCAGGTCAATGCCCGGAAAATATCATTGACCTTCTCAACCTGAACTGCCCCATACCCCGTCTGCACCCTTATTGCCGTCGAATAGGGGTGAATTCGCATAATATAATACGTAAGCAAACACCGACTGGCAGTCCCGAAAAACCTCGCCCAATAAAAACCTGAGTTTTTCCTCACTTCCACAGCCTACTACCTCGATTCCGTAAGCAATTAATCATGCCCTTCTTTTCGGGCGAGGGGCGGGGGTGAAAGAAAATCGCTTTTCTTTTCCATGGCAGACGGTCTTGCAACTTTTCGGGGCGACCCCTCTACAAGGGTTGCCTTGCTTTGTTGCGATTCTATGCCGTTCTGTTCTTCTGCGTCTTCGGGTCCTTCGTATATATATGGGTTAGTTGGCTTTGCATTTTCAATGACCCATTTTACAAGCGAGGATCCAGGATGTTGGTTGGACGGATAAAACGTTGCGTCATTGTTTTTCGTTGACTGGGCGATTCTCTTTTGGTGTTTTATGACTTATAACGCTTAGTTTGCTCTTCAGCCTTAGATTTGATTTGTCTTTGTTTGAAGTTTTCTGATTTGAGAATCTTACAAAGTATGCATGAAAACTCGCATAAAATGTATGACAATAGATAGGGTCAAGCAGATGCTGAAAAATTGAGGAGGGAAATAGTCTTTATTTAAAGAATAACTTGCAGACAGATGGCGTTGTTTTCCTAACCACTCATCAACCACATTATGCGGCCATAAGTCTTAGATCAGTAGTTTGATTTCTGTTCGTTCGGTTAGCGATTTCTCGAATTGAAAAACCCGCCATATAAATAAACCTAATAAAACATTTAAAAAATATATAACCGACTTCCACCTATAACTAAAAAGCTAAAAATAATTATAACAAAATACAACTCTAGCAAATAAATAACACATTTAATGTTGTTAGGTACCTACCCAGGAAGTGAAAAATGTAAACATTAAAAGGTGCTCATTCTGTACAAATTAATTACCTACCAATCTAGTATATTTTTGAAGTCGGTGACAAGCAACAATCAAGTTTGATGAAGTAGTAGATAAGTACGCAATGAAGGATTATAGATTTGCTTGGCACCGTCTTCAAAATATACTAGACTGGTAAGTAATTAATTTGTACAGAATGAGCACCTTTTAATGTTTACATTTTTCACTTCCTGAGTAGGTACCTAACAACATTAAATGTGTTATTTATTTGCTAGAGTTGTATTTTGTTATAATTATTTTTAGCTTTTTAATTATAGGTGGAAGTCGGTTATATATTTTTTTAAATGTTTTATTTCCAACTTTTTAGTTTTTTTGAACTCAGATAGTTTTCATTCTTTATTTTTATGTTGTATGTATAACCTTAATAGACAGGTAACAGGTAACATCGAAAGCCTCAACATTACACAATGATACATTTTCATTTAAATTGACAGGTAAATGTTTACGAACCAAATGAACTAGTACGCGTTGACTTAATAAGCCCAAAATATATTTTTGCCTAATGGACCACTCCATGTAACCTTTTTTCAACTTTTTTATTGCCAACTTTGTATAACTATAGATAAATCCACTCCGCCCTATGTACCAACCAACCTTGTGGGCTACCCTATGAATTATTTCATTTTTACCATTTTATATTATCGCCCTGTGTAACAATAGTTCCTCTCTACACTTTATGCAACTTCTTATGGGCTATAAAAGAAATAATTTTTTAATCACACTGTATAAATATAATTCAACTCCAGCATATATTTCAAACAACCTGTATTTGATTTGCTTGTGTCCACATCATATAACAGTTTTTTAATTACCCTATATAATTTCAATTTCACATTTTTTCCAACATTTTTATACCACCAAACGTCCAGTCCACCCTATATTCCCACCATCCTGTATATACAACTATCTACGGACTACTATCATTCTAGTCCGTCCTATATTTCAATCTTCATATAAATGTAACTCCTTCTATCACTTTACTTTGTGATTTTGTTTGCTATAACTAAACACCCTGTCTATAAACGCACCAAATAGCAGTTTAAAGTTTGACATGTGTTGTCACTGAATTTTCTATTAGGCCGGGAGAATGTGTAAACCAAAAGCACCGTCTTCGCAAAATGGAAAAATTTGCATTTAAATAGGTATTTGCCTGGTATACAAACAAAACGAGCTTTGGTACTCATGATTTAAGGAGCCGAAATTACTATGCTTTACTACCTATATGCTTGAGATGTACATAGAAAATTTTCAAATTCGTAATTAAAACTTCCAGTGCCTAAAATTACCGCACTATTACGTTGGAATTAAAATATTTATGAGGAAATGTCCGTTATGTCATTTCGATGATTTTTGATAAGAATTTTGGAATTTTCGGCGATTTTCTGCAAAACTGCAAGTTGCACGTCGCAGAAAAGTATATGAGATCACCTAAGGATCTTCCTTAATAGATTAAATGTTAAAAAACCATACACATCCATAAGGAATTATCGAAAAATCCACTAAAACATTAGAGATATTGGTCGATGTCCATGCACGCATGTGTTCATTCACAAATTTTATCACTTTACCAATAGAATTTTTTCCAAAATTTGAAGTTTCACCAATCCGGATATATACTCTATTAAACAAGACCAGATTCATTCAAAACGGTACACCACAGGAGAAGAAATCAGGTACCATACATACAAAAAAAAAGCGAAAAAGAAACGCGACCAATTGATAACCTCCTCCTTTTTGGAACTCGGTTAAAAAGGCTTTATATTTAATATTCAAATAGACAAATTACAATAATTTAAAAATATTCCAAGGGCGTACTGTATTCCCGTATATATATCCAATTTCGACTTTACATTCCATTGAATAAACTCGTAAAAGCTTGAGTTGTTGCATTAGCTAAAACTACTTAAAAGAGTAGCAATATAAGGTACATGTATACCTCAAATTTCATTTTGATATTTCCACCGGTTTAAGAAATATTTGGTATCTGTTATATATCCTAAACTGCATCTCTGACATCTCATTGCAAGCATCCTTTCAAGCACTAATATGTTAAGTAGCTCTACTAAATTTTTTCTACTTATGGTAATTCGTTCACATTTCTATTTAAATTTTGAGTTTCTTTATGAATCTCAATGACTGATCTAAATGTCATTTTAAAACCTGACTTATTTCAAAGCTGTTTTTTCTAAATCCTTTAACCGGCAGTGGTGCTTATGTTCGTCAACTCTAGTATTCAAAATTTGTTTAGTAGTGCCCATGTATATTGACCCACAACTAAACCCTAAAATAATATCAACAGGCAAAATGTAATAAATTAAATGTTATTTACTCAATACTGAAAATATTTTATGTTACTTTTTCAGTAAATTAATATTTGCAATATTTTAAAAGTGATATCACTGTTAGCATTTAATGATTCACGGGTACAGCAGCTGATTTTACAGACATAATAAATATACAGTAGTATTGATAACAGTGTCAACAAATGAGTATATAGAAATCAAAGCTTTACATTAAAAAAATATGTCTGAAGTTTAAGTCCGACGGCGTATTTTCAAATTGATTTCCAAGTTATACGATTTATGGACAAAAGTTCTGAAAGATATTGTTTGTTTCGGAAATTAAACTTGAGATATTATTCCGATCTGTGGATTTCTAATTCAAACTATCAAAAAAAAAGAAATCCTTAAAAATAATGTTACACCCGTATGGTAGGCCAATAGCAGTTGCATTTACAGGGTGCTTGGAATATATGGTGGAATGAAATTATAGTTATACACGGTTTTTTATGTGGCCATAAGCAGATTCATATAGAGGTGGTTGAAATATATGCCGAGTAGAATTGTAGTTATATAGTGAGTTTTAAAAAGGCTAAATTGCCTAGCTGAAATAGCAATATAGGGTGGAGAGGAATTAATGTTATACTGGGGGACAATAAAAAAGTGTAGATAAAGGAATGATTTATATTGCGATCTCCAGGGAGTTCCATATCTAAGGGGGTTGAAATACAGGAAGGAGTAGAGTGATAGCTACAGAAAGTAGTTACACAATTTATGGTGGCCCATAGGCAGCCATATATAAATGATGGTGGGAACATAGGGAGGAGTGGAATTTTAGTTATACTGGGTGGCCAAAAATGTGATAAAGCGTGGTCCATAAGCAGTTCTAAATAAAAGGCGGTTGAAACATAGTCAAGAGTATAATTACAGTTATACAGGGTCATTAGAAAAAATAATTTATGCGGTAGCCTAAGCAGTTTAATATATGTGATAATGAAATATAAGCCGGAGTAGAATAATTATTATACAGGGTGGTTGAAAAATGTTAAAATTCAAGTCTGTCCTAAATTTACAGAAGGCAGTTAAAAAATGTATGGTTGCCCGTAGTCAGTCGTATATACAGGATGTTTGAAAATAGAGTGGAGTGGAATTATAATTAAACAGGGTTCTAAGAAAAAGTTATGAAACATTTTATTTAGCGTGGTCCATGAGCCGTTCCATATACAGGGTGGTTGAAATACTACGAAGTAGTATGGTTATACAGGATAGTTAAAAATATATATGAGCAATTTTACGTAGTTGATGAAACATATCATAAAGTGGAATTATTATAAGGTGTTTTAACAAAAGAGAACTGAAATTAAACTGATTCTTTTCATTGGCAACAATTAGTTTACAATATTTCAGGTATGAATCATGAAACTATATAAAAATATCCCCAATGAATATGGCGAAATTTTAAATGTTCAATAGCTGACAAACATTTTCGTCATACCTTCCCTAAAGCAGGAAGAAACTGATCATTATCAATGATTTAATGTCGTTTCAAGCCACACTCGTTCTTCAATATTAAGTTCGAAAATATCGGTAATAAAACGCAAGTTTATTGGCTCATAGAATCTGAAATTTATGCCACAGGCAATAGTTTCTCCATAAATTAAATATTTCAACGATATTTCAGCTGTAGGCAGGTGTACTAATAACAGTTATGAATAGTCAAAAATTTTTAGAAAACATTTGCTTGAAATTTGAACGTAAAACAAAGAGAAAATCTTTGATTGATAATGACACTCTTTGAAGAAACGATGAGTGAATTTTATGAATTAAAAATTGTACTGATATCAATTAAAACGCTAGTTTTGTGGATAATAGGATAACTTTTAACTAATTATGTGTGTGTTAGTCTCAAGTTGGTAGACAATGTAACTCGTTCCTCGAAGTTGGACTTCCATCGTTTGAAGTCTGATCTCACAACGTTTCATCGGATCCATGCAACTTGGGCCAGAACACCGCTAAGTAAGTTTCGCCGTTCAAAACCTTTTCACGAACGTACCACTAGACGAATCTCTCAACATAGTGAGAAAGAAACTTACTGAAGACGAAACCCTGATGGAGAGTACGGAGCTGCCAATAGACTCAATCATGGACTTGCTTGAATGTTGCCTCAAGAACTGCTACTTTCAGGAGAAGGACAGGTTCTTCATGCAAGAAGATGGATTGCCTATGGGTTCTCCGTTATCACCAACCATCGCCAACATCTACATGGAATTATTCGAAGAACATGCACTGAGGAGTTACGAGAAGAAGCCTAAGCTATGGTTGAGGTATGTACCATTCTTTGATATAAAGTGTCAAAGGACTAGGACCGGAATCCAAACAACAGTCTACAGGAACGCTACGCATACAGGATTATACCTTCACTACAATTCCAACCACCCATCAGCAACGAAAACTGGCATCATCAAAACACTAATTCATAGAGCCAAAAATATCTGCAGCACACCAGAAGCCCTCAAAGAAGAAAAAGTAAAACTTAGAGAAGACCTTTTTCCTAATGGATATCCGGAAACGATCATTACCAAGGCGTTTGAAGAGCTGGACAAACCACCTAGGCAGGAAGAGGACATCACGGTAGCAACTCTAATATTACCGTATACTAAAGGCTTGTCGGAGAAACTAAGAAGAATTGCATACAGCTATGGAATCAGAATGATCATCAAAAGCAACAACACCTTGAGGAGCATGATAACAAGAACGAGGCCCGACGCACCACCCATACCAAAGAACTGTATATACAGCATACCGTGTGAATGTGGCAATCTTTACATTGGAGAGACAAAGCGACCGCTCAAGAACTTCATTTCTTGACTTTGTAACCTGTTTTTTTTCATTATCTTACAGTTATTAGGGTATTTACCTGAAAATGCCATTACTTTGGTCTTAGTCGATGATTTATTATGTTATACTCTGTACAAATTTGTTACAGTTTGTGTATTCACATTCATCTTTTGTTTCTGTCATTAATACTGTTATAAATTTATTTATGCCGCCCCTTAGCCAACCTTCTGAAGTCATCACTCCGACTAAAACAACTTAAACATTTAAGCAGATTGAAGTAATAAAAAGGGGGACCCTGCGCAAGGTAAACTGGCAGATAAGATACAGGTACATTGTAGATAGTAGTTTTTAGTTTATATTGTGTGTAAATTGTATCGAGGGATCTGTAGTAAATAATTAGTGGATTAATTTTGTGTAAATAAAGTCATCGGAAGGAAAGGTGAATATCGGTGTGTTAATTTGAATGTGAACCCACGAAATTTGTTACACTTTGGTGTCAGAAGTGGGATTAAGTAAAGTTCCTTCGTAAATTGATTTGTGGCTCCAACTCGAAGTATGGCAAAAATGGAGGAATCTAGCAAAAAAATAATAAACAGGTTGCTGATAAATTAGACGAAAAAATAACTCAGATCTTAATAAAGAATAGAGGTATTTTGGTCTATTTTAATTCCGTTCTTGAATTTATTTGCACCCTTAGTTTCCTATCCAAACCTAGACGTTCTCTTTTAGCTAAGAATTATTTGCAATAAAAAAAATTTAGAGGTATCAGCAATCAAAAGTGCTCGTTTTTCTGTAAAAATGTGAACCATTTTTTAGGAATATCTGAAAAACCGTTTTTTGCATGAGAATAAGCTTATTAAAAAATGAAGTATTTAATCTCATTATAACGAAAAAACGAAGTATTTTGAGGAAAATGTGAAGAAAAGTATTAAAGAGCTTAAAAAAATTCCAAATGACAATGTTTTTACATAAATGTTAACAGCGTTACTATTAAAAGTTACTGATTTTTTTATGTGAAAAAAATCAGCAATAAATCCAATACAATTTCGACCAGGATTTCAAATAAAGTAATTCACGAATAAATTTCTTAACTTGAGTCTCAATAATCGTTTTCTGAAGATTCAGGGGTTTAAAAATCCTAATTTTGAAAACACGTTCAACAACAATTGAACAACTGAAGAATACACGTATAAAATAAACAAGGTGGGAGTGTAAAAACTGATTTTTTTAAAGAAGATTTCTCCCATTTTCTAGCCTCTCCATAATAGTTATTCTTTCCGAAGATTTTTTTCACTACATACGGATTTAAAAGAAGCCCAAATATCATGGATTATGAACAATAACATTTCTATGCTAAGGGTCTGGCCGCAGTAGAAAGAATAAAAGATACAATAATCTACCTATGCTTACCAAAATCTGTCGTTGTATTAAAATAGTCACGTTAATTATAATCATGAGTATATCATCTATTTTTTTTTCATCCAGTATCATCCAATAAACATATTCATTCATACCAAGAAGTTAATTCAAGGTCGAATGTTGATATGCTAAAGAAATTGACTAAAATATAAAAAGACAGAATAAATTATTTTTACTCTTCTTTGATTATCAAAAAAAATCATAATAATAATTCTTATTTATTTTTGTGCTGGCGCATATTACCGGGTGTTTATTTTCGGCTCAGTTCCACTGTTTCACAAAATCATACTACACGTGTCTTGCCAAACTCGAATTTTAACCAAGCAGGAGGTTAAAATCAAGGCTAATGTGAATGCGAACCAGTCAATATTTTATCTAGTTGCCTGACATAGGCGTAACAATAGGCTTTTGACCATGTCAGATGTAGTGAACAAAATGGTTTGCTGACTTAGCATATTAGCAAAGAACAAATACCGTTCGCACTTTGTTAATAGAATTATTTTTAAGAATGAGAAATAATAAATACACCAATAGAAGCATACATTATTTTATAGAAAAATAATTCATAATATACATATAAAGCTATGAATTTTAAAAAAATGTAACTTTTAGTATAAACTATTAATGGATACAAATGGATACAATTAAAATAACTTATTTACTATTCACCCTGTATAATTGTAGATATGAGGCACACAGTCTTAATAAAATTATTTTGTAAAAATTAATAAATATATGTTCAAGAATAGCATTAAGTTTGTCTGTAATTTGAATGAAACCTAAGCAACCGTTATAAAAAATAGGTTGAAAATTTTATTGAGATATTTTTTCAAATCTTGAACTAAAGTCATCTGTTATTTTAACTGTCGCTTGCCATTCAGAGGATATACCCAAAATGCTGTTCGATACTGTTTCCATATTTTGTTTTAACGCAAACAGATTTTAAGCTTTTTTGCTTTCGTGCTAACTAGGCTTTAGGAAGCCGCCAAACCAGGAAAAAGACAAATATAGAATAGCTGTCATTTGAAGCGATCTGAGTTCACAAATGACAGCTGAGTATCAATGCTTAAAACAATTTTCAATTTAGCTGATATTTAGAGCTTATACAAATATCGTAACATATAATACCAAAATCATGATTATATTAATTAGTAGTTCTACTTTTACTGTCATTAATATTATACCGTGAACATAATGTACTTTCTACCCAGATACTCATTATCTTACTATACAGGGTGAGTTTTTTTTGATGATCACGATGGGGATCTCGGAAACTAGCGGAGATAGAGCAATGGTTAAATTGGGAAAGATTTCCAGTTTTTCTGGCCCAATTTAATGACACTTTCGGATTTTTGTAAAAAGTCAAGGCTTACTACATCTTTTGAAAAAACAAAATTCGGTCGATTTAGTCAAATCCTTCTAGCTCCTTTGTTTTTGATTTTATAAAAAAGCGTAAATATCAAAATTGAAGGGAATTGTATCCCGAATACGATTTTTATGTCATCGTTTGTGTGGCAGCTCTCGTTTTCGAGATATGACACAAACTTTTTTAGAGCTTTTCAACGATATAATACTCGATATAGTTATTCATAAAAATAGCGGAGTTATGGATGCTTTTCTCTCTTATTTTCACTTTTAACGTAGATAGCCGTGAAAAAGATTGTTTTCACTTTGACGTTTCCTCATTGGAGAGTAATTCCATTAGTGGTGCTGAACTGACAGTCGATATTGACAAGTTTTCGTGATAAAATGGAATATTCTAACGAAGAAAAACTGAATATGGTGGGATGTTATATCATATGCCATAAAAATTCAGTTCGTGCAGCTGAGGAATACTTTCATAGATATTTTAATCGTCGTCAACCTGCTCTATCTACATTTAAGAGGCTTTACGATAGTTTACGCAGATATGGATCTTTTACTAAACCATCAAAGAAACGTAATCAAATTAAGGAAGCAGCACAAATAAATGTTTTGGCAATGGTAAATCAAAATCCATTACATCAACTCGTGAGATTGCGGCAGAAGTTGGTACATTTCAACGAACTGTAGTTAAGGTACTGAAAGCGCACAAGTTCCACCCGTACAAACTTTCAGTTTCTCAAACTTTGTATGCTGGTAACGAACATCGACGTATTTTGTTTTGAACATGGTTTATAGATATGTGCCTTGACAATCCACAGTTTCCATTAAAGGTTTTATGGTCAGATGAAACTAGATTTACTAACTGCGGTATGTTCAATAGACACAATGAGGATATCTGGGCTAAAGAAAAACCTTTCCATGTAGAACAAAGACGACCCCAGATAAAATTTGGTTTTAATATTTGGTGTGGTATCATAGGGTCTACTATTCTGTGGCCTTTTATCTAAGACGGATCACTTACTGGTGAGCGCTACTTGCATTTCTTGCAATACACTTTTCAAGACATGTTGCATAATTTGAATTTGAGATTTCGTTTAGAAATTGAGTGGTTCCAACATGATTCAACCAACTCTGCTCATAACTCGTTATTAGTAAGACAACACTTAGATAATTTCTATCCAAACTCTTGGATAGGAAGAAATGGTCCACGCGAATAGCCACCCCGGTCACCCGATTTGGCAATTATAGACTTCTATTTATTGGGTGCGCCAAAAGAAAGTATGAGACAGTTGGTGACCTAAGGGAGGCGGTATTACAAGCAATTGAAGAAATTTATAGACGGTCTGTGAGGAAAGCGGTAATGTCAATATTAAAAAGAGGCAATTTTTGTCTAAATAACAATGGTGAACTTTTCGAACATAAATTGTAACCATTATTAAGTACTTTAATTTCTTAAGTTTTTAGTAAGTACCTACTTATTTAGTTTTTTCGTTATATCTGATATACCTAATAAAAAAATCGTTCAGTGTTTTTTTGGAATAGTTATTAATAAATCAATCTATTTCATGGCTAACTACGTTAAAAGTGAAAATAAGAGAGAAAAACATCCATAACTCCGTTATTTTTATGAATAACTATATCGAGTATTATATCGTTGAAAAGCTCTAAAAATGTCCGATTTTTTGAGGTCATAGCCAACTATGGTTTCCATTCAAAAAAAGATAAGTTTGTGTCATATCTCGAAATCGAGAGCTGCCACGCAAACGAGTACATGACAATAATATTCGGTATACAATTCCCTTCAATTTTGATATTTACACTTTTTTTTATAAAATCAAAAACAAAGGAGCTAGAGGGATTTGATTAAATCGATAGAATTTCGTTTTTTCAAAATATCTAGTAAGCCATGACTTTTTACAAATATCCGAAAGTGTCATTAAATTGGGCCAGTAAAACTGCAAATCTTTCCCAATTTAACCATTGCTCTATGTCCGCTAGTTTCCGAGATCCCCATATTGATCATCAAACCTGTATACGGTATTTAGATGTTTAGCATTTAGTTTAATATTTTATTCTGACAAAGCCTGTCAATTGAGCGAAGCAAGTGTCAAACAATATCTAATAAATTTGTAAAAATTGCGACAGTGGTTAGGTGTTTTAATATAATTAGAGGACAATTTGAGAAACACCAATGAATAAGTAATCTTTGTCAGAATTCAAGTAACTTTAATTAACGATGGGTAAAACTGAAATGACGTAGTCGGAAGAATGTTAAAAATGCTCAAGAAATTGAGAAACTGTTCCTCAAAGCAGAAATAAGTCATAAATTAAATTTTTCTTGATAATCCAACTACTCAACAAATTCTCATGACCACAAAGTGATTGAGAGTTTAAGAACAGGACCTCAAAATTTGCAGCAAAATGTCGCAGAAACAGCAGAAGGCTATTAGCTTTGTAATCAAGTAGTATCTAAAAATAAATCTTATAAATAGAAAAACAAAAGGACAAGTTATTCAATTTGATTCTATTAATGTAAACTGAATAATATTTAACTCGAATCTACTTGTAAGTCAACCAACTCTGCGAAATTCACCAGTCGTTGAGAATATGGCATTTGTTCAACATGTAGGAATTGAAATTGGCCGACACACTACGTATTCAAAGTTTTAATGAACTTGGAACCGAAATGTCAAGAAACTGAAAACTATGTCCAAATTTATCTGGGGAATATTAGTTCTTTAAAAAAATAAATCAACCGCTTGTAGTCCTTCAATCGGAAACCGTATATCACGCCCAGAAATCTTTGTACATAACCTCCTTGTAAATAAGTATATAGACTTCTCTTGAAAAAACCAAAACCCATGTAGTCAGCGATTCATTATTTTAAATACTGAATGCATTCTGCCAATACATCCATAAAATTTTAGTCAGTTTGTCAAGTATAGCTATAGTTTTGGTTAGTCTACTATCAGCAGCATCGTCAACACGTTTTCTGAATTTATTAATTTAACAAAAACGTTGGCGATTTCAATTCAGTGACATATAAACTACAATAAAATTGGCAAATGGTGAACATTTTTTAAGAGGATATCAGACTTAATTTTTTTCGTCTCTATCTAAGAGACTATGTTATTGGAACAAATATGGGACCTAATTCGGGACATCCTGGAACTAATCCAGTTTCTTTTCAATTTATCCCATGTTCTGAATAGAAAAATTTTCCATATTTTTAGTACCAGCGACTCCACCAAAACTTACAAGTTATAAGAAAGTCGGTAAAAAAGTGGTTCCCCAGTTTCTAAGAAACGGTAACAAGCTATGTTATTGAAAAACATATGGACCACTTCGTGATCCCCCTGAAAGGGATCCAGTATATACGGTCTATATTCCTTGAGACGTTGGCGTGTAATTGCTGAAAAAAAAAAAAAAAACATAGATACAGACTAATTGAGAACCTCCTTCTTTTTGAGCTTTTAACGGAGGCCGCTACTTATACTTGAGAGAAAGACGAAGTATTCCTATTAAATGAGAATTTTTGTCAAAAGACACTCGACCGCTGCCACACGCATCTTGATATTTTTCATGGAACGTGGAGGCAAAGCTAGATCATGCAGTAAACAAGTTTAATGGCTAACTTAAAGTAACGACAACAAAAATGATTTGTAAAGTATTTCACAAGTTTATTGTCTCAGAATGTAAGGTTGCCGGATCTACTAGGTTTGTAATTTAATGTAGTAGCGTTATTTCAATTACAAATGTACCTACATGTAGACTAGGCTATTTTTCTTTTTGTAAGTTTTTATGTCTCTATGTTAAAAGTGACATAAAAACAATTAACACGTGCTGTATACGACTGTCATATATTTCATGTAATAAAATTAGAAATATACAAATTGAAGTTGCTCTTTATAGTTCATACTACACATTTATCAGTATTAACAATTTTAATTGAAGCCAATATGATAAATAAGGGTTTGAGGTTAATTTTTAAATTTGCCGCCATTTATATTTTTTTCACTATTGGAATATCATATGTTATTTGACAGATGACAAGTAGGAATATTCCGGTTATTAAAAATGGAGAGATATACGATTGAGCAACGCGTGTTTATTATTAAAAAAATATTTTAAATTTGGTGA
Source organism: Octodonta nipae (assembly GCA_034190945.1). Lineage (NCBI taxonomy): Eukaryota > Metazoa > Arthropoda > Insecta > Coleoptera > Chrysomelidae > Octodonta > Octodonta nipae. The sequence goes on from CM067218.1 coordinate 1,717,581, forward strand.
AAGTTGTGCAGAATTTGGAAGAAAATTTCGTACAGAATATGGAAGAGCAAAATTGTCCGTCAAATGTTACCATTGAAAAAATTGTTCAAAAATTTGGTAAAACTGGTTCAGTAAAAGATGAAAAAAGCAAAACATATCATCGTAGGGGACGTTAAGAAGAAAACATTGCATTTGTTACTGCTAGTGTTATTGAACAACCTAAAACATCAATTCGGCATCGTGCACAGCAATTGAACATTCCAAAAACCACTTTATTGTGAATTTTGCACAAAGATCTTCATTTAAAGGTTTACAAGATTCAGATAACGCAAGAACAGACTTTGGGCCATGCAACAGAAACTTGAAAATGTGAATTTGTTCAACAAAATCATCTTCAGAGATGAAGGACATTTTGAATTGGGTGGCTTTGTTAACAAGCAAAATTCTCGGATCTGGGGTGAAGCAAATCCATGAGAAATAATGGAAAGACCGATGCATTCACAAAAAGTAACTGTGTGGTGTGGTTTTTGGGCTGGTGGAGTGATTGGTCCATACTTTTTTGAAGATGACAATGAAAATGCTGTTACTGTGAATGGTGATCGATATCGAAGGATGATTACTAACTTTTTGTGGGATGAATTGGAGCATATTCATGTATAGAATAAGTGGCTCCAACAGGACGGCGCAACATGTCATTCAGCAGCAGAAACAATCCATCTTTTGAAACAGAAATAAATAAATCACTAATTGGCCCACTAGATCTTGCGATATTTGGGGTTTAGTGAATGTTCCCAGGGAGTGTGCTGACCATGCACTGTATGGTCAAGCCAGGAAACGAAACTCCTTGGTATTTTTTATTCAAATTTTAATCATTTACTATCTATGTTTTACCAAAACAATATTAAATTGAAACGTCGCCTACTGAGTGTTGCGAGTTCTTTGTTAGTGAGTAAAATTCACTTACACATCTCATTACGAACGCGATGGGATTCTAACAGAATTTACTTATTTCTGGCCCAGAGGACCCCATCAAGAACTGCCTTTCGGAGACGCCATTGCCTAGCAACAACAAGGAAGTTCCTCGTTGTTCACGCATTCGCTTGGTCAAGTTGTCGATTTGTATGTCCGTGAAAACATTTCAATTTCGGTGCTTTAACCAGATTGTCTTGTTATTAGTTATTCTTTAGGATTTTTCGTATGTGTGTCAAATCAGATTCGATTAGAATTGAATGCTGTCGGATATTTTCGATTTGTTCGTCGGTGACAACTAGGCTGTCGGTTGTTGCTGCGATATCGAAAAGCATTGATACGCAATATAGCGCTAGCTGAATAAATTAACAAGAAAATTCGAGTTGTTTTGGAAGGTGCATATTGACGTCAATGGTTTGAGATTTCAGAATATTACTTAAATGACTAATTTGTTTTTAAATGATTATGACTTGTATGCAACTACAATTCAATTTTAAATCGGTTTCAAATTACTTAGTTAAAATTACAAGTTGACGGTATTTACATTACAAAAATAATAGCCAGTTCATTCAAATTAGTAAAAAATCGCTGTTTTATGTAAAAACAAGACTTTTGGTTTCCTCCATAGAAATGACAATTTGACTTGTAAAATGTCGTTCGTGTAAAATAAAGATTTTATATTATAGTACAATTTTGTTTGTTTATATTCCTTAATTATTATACAGAGTGTTTAAAGTCGGAAATATGGCAATTATGGCAGTTCTAGTAACTTCTTATAACAATTAAATGAAAAGTTTTAGTCTGAAGCGTAAGTTTGTTAGGGATACTGCCACTGTCACATCACAGCAATTTTCTCCTAAACTACTGGACGGGAGAGGTTGTAATTTGGTATGAGTCTATAGTTTGGTAACCCGATTAGGAGTACATATCGTAAAAGAAGAAATTTTAATTATAGGGTTACTTCTGGGGGGAAAAACTAAAAAAATCGACCGTTCCCCCTCCCTGATCTCCGAAACTACTGAGCCTAAAATTCTGAAAAAAATAGGAAATATAGAACGTTGCCCGAACTTTACAGGAAAAATAGGAGAAACCATTAAAATTAAATTTGGGGGCAAATTATAGAATTAAATGAAAATTTAAAAATAAAAAAAATTCAAACACATCATGTAATACATCAAATGAAAGGTCCAATTCTGAGGAACCCAAATACATTTTTTTCATATTTGAAAAAATATATATTTAAAAGATATTAACGAGAATATATACCCCCCCCCCCCTTATCACTGAAACTATAAAACGTAAAGTTTTGGTGGAGGTATAGGGCCTGACCTGAAGTTTACTGGAAAAATAAGGAGAAACTTTTACTATTAATTTTGGGGGGCAAATTACAGAATTAAATGGAAAATATAAAATTAAAATTGTTTCTAACGCATCATCTTATATATCAAATGAAAGGGCTCATTATGACGAAACGAAAACAAATATTTTTTTTCATATTTTTAAAATAAATTAATTAAAAGATATTAACAAAAATATTACAAAATTACCCATCCCCCCCTTATCTCCAAAACCATAAGCTGTAAAATTTTGAAAAAAAATAGGGGTATAGCACCTCATCTGAACTTTACTGGAAAAATAAGGAGAACTCCCTGTTTACAGGAAAAATATTCCCTAATATTAATATTGGGGGCAAATTATAGAATTAAATGGAAAATAAAAAATTATAATTGTTTTAATGCGGATCAAGTGCATATACCAAATAAAAGGGCTCATTATGAGGAATACAAATTATTTTTTTTAGTGTTTTTAGAATAGATTGATTATAAGATATTAACATAAAATATATATTTAAAAAATTACCCATTTTCTCCCTTTATTCCCGAAACCAACTACCTAAAATTTTGAACTAATTAGGGGTACTGGGGCTTACTTGAAATTTTACAGGAAAAATTATCTTCTAGAAAACGTTGTTTGTGGCATATTCTTGATTAACTTTTATGTTTTTTTGGGAACAAATATACACCATTAAATAGAAATAAAACGACGTATATTGCAGGAATACCAAACGTTTAGAAAGTACACTATTCTGACATTCGTTGAAAAATCAATGGCTTTATTTGTAGTTTAAAATAATTTGAACAGATTTGATAATTTATAATTTAAAATTGACCTATTGTGGTGTTCCAATATAGAGCCTCAAAAAGACATAAAAGTGAAATTACAGGAAAAATACAAAGAAATCCTCTAATATTAATATTGGGGGCCAAATTAGAAAACTAAACGATACAATGTATTCTTATTAAAATATTTTTTCTTAATGTCCAATGCATGCAATACATCAATACTTGCAAGAGCTCATTATGAGGAATACAAAATATATATTTTTCATATGTTCTTGAAATTAATTGTTTACAAGATATTAACATAAAGATATAACAAGTTTCTCATTTCTCCTTTTATTTCCGAAAGTTCTTGTAACTTTCCAACAACTAAAATTTTAGAAAATATTTAGGGGTACCTGGGACTTTCAACTTGCTACTAAATGATAAAAGCAAAAAATATGACCTAGAAAATCTCAACCCATCAGTAATTTTAGGGAAATTATTACATTCCAGTAAATGGAAATTGATGAGCTAAATTCCCAATTTTTCATAATGTCTCTGATGATGAAGGGTTACATAAATATATATTTATATATTTTGTAAATCATTTGATGGTTATACAACGACTATTAATAAATATATTACAAACATCGACTTAATATCTTTCGCAAAAACATTTAAGGATATTTTCTCACTAGTTTATCTGGGTACTTACACTCAAGCTTTTTTTTTCAATTACAATTCAAAATTTCTGACCTATTTTGCACGGTTATCTAGGTTCCAATCTACAGAGCGTTTAAAAAAATAATCAGGCCAAAAAAGTAGATCTTTACAAAGAGGATCACATGATACCCCTCTGTATTTAAACTTGTAGAAGCGATATTCACCCCCCTTAGGGTGTTAGTTTTCAAATGAAAGCCCTCTATATCAAAGAACAATGAATTCATAATGAATTTTGGGGGCGAGATACAGTAAAAACGCAAAAGGAAAATCCTCAAATACTGAATATGTATTCTTATAAAAATCAAGCGAATCCTGATTAGCAAATTGATAAAAACTAAAGAATTTCAAATTTAAGTCGTTGTTCATGGAAACTATGTAAGTGTATATTTTTTACAATACCTAATTAAAAATAATGTGTAACGCAAATCCTTTAAAAAAATATATTTTAAGCCGTAAATCAAAAAAAACTTTAACTTGAACTTAATGCAGTAAAACCAAAAGAGAAATAATGGATGAGGAATTGTATTCATAGATTTGATATTGACTATGTTCATTACAGATAGTTGTAAAATCAATTTATCGTAAAATGGGAGTATTTGTTCTACTATTAATAGTAGTAATAGTAATGTGTCACCATTTTTTTTTCTCTCTAAATGACCTGGACAATTAAAAGGTTCAAATAATTGTAAACTATTGCATAAATAAATTAGAATTAGATAGAATAACATGGGCCCATAAATTTGAGCTTATCCAACATTAATTAACTTAATATTAAATTGATTACTTTTTGAAACATTGTATTAAACGAACTAATACAATTCTTTCATACAAAGTGCACTTGATTGCTGTTGTACTTACCAGGCATATCTGATACGGATGTAAACAAACTGTCGAGGTATTTATGTGGTGCAACGAATGCAACAAATGCGAATCAAAGCCAAAAGATTTACATTTTAAGGGGCTTATCTCTCAACCGATTCTCATGACTATGCAGTCGTTAGGAATTGTTATTATGTTTGTATAGATCAATGATGAAAATTCCAGAAATTGTCAACAAAATATGCAATTTCGGCATACTTTTATCATGAATTTCAACTGCATAACATTGCGAAACAGCTGACGTCGGAAATTTATAAAACACGTGCATTATGTAGGGGGTCCTATGATTTTGGAACTAGTAGATTATTTGGATATTGCGATTTTATGGAAAATTTGGGTTCACTGTCTGAACGATAACTGAGTTTCAAGAACTACTTTATCTATTTAACATACAAATTTCTCAAACGTCTTCGATAGACTTAATCATGGCATTTTGCTGGCCAAACTAAAACATTTTGGTGTATCTCCCTCACATATTATATTGTTAGAATCATATTTTACAAACAGAAGGCAGTACGTTGAGTGCCGTGGTTTCAAGTCACCAGAAATTGTGTCCACATCGGGGGTTCCTCAAGGCTCCGTATTGGGGCCAATATTATTTGTCTTGATTATAAATGACATTGTTGGTGTTGATGTTCAATATCTGCTATATGCTGATGATATTAGAATCTATACTGTAATAGAAAATGTAAGGGACTGTTTTAGGCTACAGAAAAGTCTTGACAATGTGAATGCCTGGTGTGAAAAAAACAATCTGCCATTAAATGCATCAAAGTGTCACGCCGTGACTTTTACCAGACGGCAAACTCCTAATTTGTTAGACTACAAGGTAGAGGGTGTTACTTTGTCAAGACCGAACAATATTACAGATCTTGTTGTTAGTTTTGATAGCAAATTAAATTTTAACTTGCATGTTGGAAATACTGTACAAGCAGCTTATAAAAGTCTTGGTGGTATAATTCGAAACTCTGAGGGCTTCTCAGACCGAAGCACTCTGATTTTACTTTATAACGCCTTTGTGAAATCTCGGCTTGAATACGCTGCTTTGGTTTGGCACCCAGGGTATAATGAGTACAGTGAGATGGTCGAAAATATTCAGAGGCGAGTTTTGAAATTTCTAGCTTTGAAAATTGACGGTTCATATCCTCCCATAGGTTTTCCTCAATCTGAGCTACTGAAGAGATTCTCGCTTCTTAGTCTGCACGATCGGAGGAGAGTTTACTGAGTTGACTTTCTAAGCAAGTTGTTTAGAAAGCAAATAGATTGCAGTAACATTTTACATCAATTACCTCTGCTTGTTCCTCGACCAAGCTCGCGTACTGATAATAAATTTTATTTACCAAAACCAAGAACTAATATTTTAAAGTTTTCACCTCTCTATTTTATGTGCAAAAGTTGTAACTATGTAAAAGTAATCACCTTTTCTGTTAATCTGGTGTATAATGTTTAATAACGAATTTTTCCTAATTTTTTATATTTATATGTTTTGTCCCTGTCCTATAATTGGTCTTTGTACTGTTGGATAGTGTAATAATAAATAAATAAAAATACAAATATATCCGCTGGCAAAGAAATGGCAACACCCAGGTGCAAATGATTAAAATTTGAATAAAAAATACCAAGACGTGTAATTTTTTTTATTATAAGTTATAGATTCGTCGGGTGACCGATCCAAACACAGCGGTGACTAGGATCTGAGGGGGTCAGTTGAGGGGTCGGGCCACAACAGCCTTTTTCTTTGCTCGTATTCTAAAGCGTGTTCCACTTACAGGTTAGTTTTTAAATTTTTAATAAAATACACAAATTATTTGAGAATGATCAAATCTTTTATTTCAAATGATAGTGCAATTGTTTCGGTTTAGTAATGGAAAACAATATCTTGTAAGTGACCACCTGCTGCTGTACAACAAGCTTCTAATCTTTTGCCAAAAGTTTCGATAACTTTCTGGCATAACTGCGGTTTAATTACTTGAAAACAGTCAATAATGTTCTCCTTTAGGTCATCAATTATTTGTGGATCGTTGGCATAGACCTTTTCTTTTAAATAGCTCCATAGGAAAAAATCTAGAGGTGTTAGATCGCAAGATCTAGGGGGCCAATTAATGTTTCCTCGTCGAGCAATGATGTGGAAATGTAAAATAAATTGCTCGTTTTAGTTGTTGATCTGTTTATTTTGTAATAAAATATTCCCTGACTTTGTGTAAACAAATGTGACACGTTTGTGAACATATGATATACTGCAAGTATTTACAATATGCGTTGTCTCCAAATTTCAAAGAAGCCCAGTTTTTTGGAAACTTATTCTGAGTCACAGAAATGATAATTTGATGGAATGATATGTACACTGCGGTTACTATCAATCCTGACAAACATATTTGTTTTGGTTAAACTACATTTCAGGCTTAAACACAATTTGTCCAAGAAATTGTTTCACTTGCGTCATCTTCAAAGAAGAACTATCTCAAAAAATTATTATATCACTTTAGTATTACGTTTAGTTAACATACGAACTAGCGGTGTTCGATTTCTTATTTAGGAGTCATAGATTGACAGTCAACAAGACTAGTTATTTCGAATCACTAGTGATTCCAGAACAGTTTTTTACTTTTGGTGAACTTCCAAAGCTTGAAAAGCAAGTATGACCATCATTTTGAAGATATAGTATACGAAATTTGTCGTGCGGTTTCTTAAAAACAATCGCAGATTGAGAGTGTTACTGTTTATGCATGTTGGGAATAGCACCACATATGCGTTTTCAAAATTTTGTAGATTTCCAAAAGTTTCGGGGGTTTAGGTCAGACCTGGTTGTCAAAGTGGTTCCAGCAAGATGGAGCGCCTCCAAATAATGCAAAAATCATGACTTTTTGAAAAAGCAATATGGAAATAACTGGATCGTAAATCGAGCTCTGGGTGTCTGGCCTGCTCGCTCGGCAGACCTTACGTCCCTTGATTTTTGGAATTTGGGAATACTTAAAGAATAAAGCTTACTATATTAATTATAAAATGGTATAAAAAGTTGATGCCGTTGTTCGAGCCACTGAAAAAATGCCTAGACAAATGGTTATATTAATTATGCTAGAAAATAAGCCGTAATATATCATTCTAAGATCCTCGAAGTTTCCTTGGACTTCCTTCGTCTTGAAGTGGTTGATCTCACAACGTTTCAATAGCTGTGTATCTGCTATCGTCATTCACCTGATGACGATAGCAGATACACAGCTGTTGAAACGTTGTGAGATCAACCATTTCAAGACGATGCATGGAAGTCCAAGGAAATTTCGAAGAACGAGTTCGTTGTCTACCAACTTCAGACTATAATTCTAAGGAGTTTCACAGTTTATTACTCTAGATAATTTAGCAAAAAATGAAACAATATATTTGGTTTTGTTAATAATGTATTGAATATGTTGATCCCATTTTAAATTCTGATCTAAAATAATCCCCAAATATTTACAATTTTGTACTGTACACTAAGGACAGTTTGTTTAACATAAACCAGGCAGCAATGTGATCGAAATACTTGTTTATTTTCATTTGAACTCGTTCCCATGATTTCTTCTTTGAGGTAACGGCAGTATCATCTGCATACGATATTATATTGAAAGGCATATCCACAATATCATTAATGCATAAAATAAAAAATAATAGCCCCAAAACTGCTCCCTGAGGAACCCCTGTTTTGAAGGTCAAACATTTACTATAATCTTTATCTATCCTAACTCTGTGTTGCCTATTTTCTAAGTAACTTGTTAAAAGTTTATTAGCTTCCCCTCTAACTCCAAATCTCTCCAATTTATCAAGTAAAATTTTATGGTTGACCGTATCGAAGGCCCTTGCTAAATCAAAACGTAATTGCAATTGGGGGCTCTATCTAAGTTTTCTATTACCAAATTTGTTATGAAATTTAAGCATCTTTTGTTTCTTTATTTTGAATGAAGCCAAATTGGTTACGTGAAATGATTTTACATTTGCTTATAAATCCAATCAGTCGATCTTAAATGACTTTTTCAATATTTTTTTCCAAATTTGATATCATGGAGATGGGTCTATAGTTAGATGGAAGGTATCTCTCACTACTTCTGTAAATAGGTACAGTATTTGCTTTTTTGAGAGCATCTGGCCAGATAGATAAATTAATACTTAAGTTAATAATATGTGCATTTAGTTCAATTAAATACTCTGACAATATTTTACTAGTTTTGGTACTTATATTGTCGACACCTCCATTTTTAAATTTTAATTTGTATATAATGATATTTATTTCATTGTAATGAATAAAGAACATAGATTTAGAATTTCTTCCACTTTTAGCAAAGATTTCATTTAGAGATGGACAATTCCTATTTTATTGGTTATTTTGTCCATAAGCAAAAGCGAATATTAATTATAAAAAAAATATGAAAAAATATTCCTTTTTTAAGGAAAAATTCTTATAAATATACAATTTCTATTGACGTGAACCTTTATTGGTGAGTATCCAAACAGCATATGATATGCGTAAAGAACTTCATTTCTGTAATTACCTTATACATCATAAATCATATTCTTCAAACTAGTTCACGAAAATAACGAAGCAATCTCATTGTATATTATTATATACTTACATAAACACAATGTACTTAAATCTATTTATCTAACCGACGAAATTTCCTTAATAATCTATGCCTTTAAAATTAGTCAGTAGAAATGATTTCAACCTTGACCCCGGCCATGGGCAATGGTGTGCGATTCTTTTCCTGCTTTACTCCGATACCGGGTCCGGTTAAAAAATAAACAACCAAATTCAACTAAAAAAATAACTAGGCGAACCTTTTGTTTCTAATATAGAAATATTTACAAAGTACTAATAAACTCACTGAAAAAGAAATTTAATATTTTTTCTTCTATAATAATATAAGATTTGAATCAGGAATTGATGAGGATTATACCCGAAAATTGACTTAGATCGTCTAGAGGTATGTATTGTTTTGAATTAAACAAAAAGAAAGTTTCCCAGTGTTTTTTCATCAAAATGAAGCTTTTGAGGGGGCGTCGAAAAAAAATATATTTTAACCACCACCCTATTGGGTACATATGATGGCCGAAGAAGGGTTAGATGAAGTCGAGGAAAAAGAAGTCAACCTCAATTTGATGTTCAGCTACCTGTACACCGTTATGGTATGTGGTACTATTGTACAAGGAAAAGGGTCACCCTAATCGGCCTTGCTCGAGTTAGTTTAAACTTTCTTGAATAGATCTATGTATGTATGTATATATAGAACATATTTGGGTAGAAATACAGAAATACAGGGCAGCACGAAACACTTATTTTCAAAATAAGTGTATCGTGCTGCCCTTTTTTATTAGTTAAATCTGCAAAGATATCGCTAGTCATTCCTGACAAGATTAATCTTAATGGTTATGCAAAAAATATGAAAAGCATTTTTTACTTTGTAATAGGCTCCATAATTCTAAACCGACTACAATAGAAACAGAAACAATCACACAAGTTTCGTCCATGCAGATTCCATACGGGTTCATTAAAATCCCAAAAATTTCAATAAAGAAAACATACTATTTTGGACTAGTTGATAGATTCTGATTTAAAGATGGTCTTTACGTAGTATTCATTCCAGATTGATTGCATAAAAAATATTACAGTTTTTGTAGTTCTGTAGGGAACTGTGTTGGGTGTTTTCAAGAGCAGGGGCGTAGCTATCGCCCTATCAGCGGTATCGTCACTAAAACTAGTTCTTCCCGAAAAAAAAACATTAATAAAAAGTCATACATCTGTATAGAGTTATCACACCAGAAATGACAAAAGTAAAAAGAGCAATGTCTTATTGCGGGACCACTTGGGGCCCAAATTTTTTCTACAGATAAGTATTTAAAAATTGTATATGTAGAACAAAGTGTAGTAAGGCAATTTCGTAAAATTGCCCGGATTACTGGCTGTCTGTACAGAGATTCTTCCTCACAGTTATTCTGAGAGAAAGAGATGTCTGCAAAATGATCAACCAGTATTCCTATATATAAGTAATGTATTGTATATTGTGTAATACTTATCTGTGTATGGAGACGTTTCAACTCCGAGTCTGGAGTCGTTGTCAATCGCTTAGTGTTGTTTTCGAGGTTTTTTCTAAAAAATTTTCGCTTTGATCTTGATTTGTTGTTTCTCAAAAAATTTGACACTGACAATTTGTCGTTTGGCGATCACTTGACGCTGAGGTTACCGTTTTTTTGTTCTGTTAGCAATAAATTCCTCCAGTCCAAATGAAGGTCGGCTGAAGGTGCTCCGATTTCAGTGTTGTTTATCATCATACAGCTGGCTTCTTTAAGTTTTCTCTTTTTTAAATTTTCTTCTTTCAACAAAATCTTTGTTTTCTCCCACTTTTTTTATCTACACTTTGTTCTATTCATATAATTTTTAAATACTTATCTGTTGCAGGAAAAAATTTGGAGGGGAGAAAACCCAATGAACAGACAAAATAATTCAAGACCTCCTCAACAATCTTTTCGAAATTAAATTTAATTTCCACTAAAACGGATGAACTTAGTTCTTCTTACATTTTTTTCTTCACTATTAGAAATCATTAATCCTAAATTCTAAAGCTCTACAGTATGAAAATAATGACTTACAGAAAGCTAGTATTTCATTAAGTAATCTTCTGAAAAGATTGAGCGAAATAAGAAATCAAAATTCATTCAATGGCTGTCTAAATGAGTCCAGAGTGGGGAATATCTGCTGTTTTCTTAAAAATAAAAGGCAAAACATAACGAAGCGTATTTTTAATGAGTTATCACAAGATGAAAGAACTTCAGACCCAGAATATTTCAAGATCAGTGCATACTATTGCTGTTTCGATATATTAATTTCTCAAACTAAACAAGGATGTTAGAGTATTTGTAACCTGAGTTATATATTCGACGTATTACAACCGGAGAAACTCCTATCTTCTTCAAACGAAGTGATAAAAAACGCTTCCGAAAAACTGTCAGCTAAATACAGTAAAAACATCTCGGTTAATATTTATGAACAATTAATTGCTCTGAAGACATGCTTAAAATCTGAAATTAAAAAAATTAATTCCATTAAGGAACTCATGGAATTATTGCTGATAAAATTCAGTAACCTTGCATCCAGTTTTTTGAAGGTAATAAGATCATGCTTACTATTATTCACCCTTCCAGTTACAAGCGCTATAGCTGAAAGAAATTTTTCAATTTTAAAACTGATAAGACCTATGACCTATTGTCGATAGAGGCTAGCTCAATGTCTAGGAGGAAGTAATAACTTGTAATCAATTATTTTAATTTAATGCAAACATATCTGATTCTTTTTTGAGAAAACTGTACCCTTCATTTGGACCCCCAACTAATTTTGATATAGGGCCCCTCCAAGGCGCGCTACGCCACTGTTCAAGAGAAAGGTAATGGTTGAACCTAAAATTCTCTTCTGTTTTGATTATCACCACCGAAAAAATAGGTGAAACCTCGAACTGACCTAATTGTTTTGCCCTTAAAATCATAGATCAATGCCTATCTCAACACTACAGCTAAATTTTGCGATAACAAGAATCATTTGACAAGACTCAATACAATATTTTCACATATTTAGAGCAATAGAAATAGTTCAGAACAGCTCAAACATAAGAAGCAGCACCATATTCTGGTATTTTAAGATCGATCCTCGTAAATTCATTATGTTGTCATCGGTCGTTCCAATCAACAGGCCCGAATACAAATGGATTTTTTTCATTCTTCTTCTATTGTAATTGAATATTTGCGTTCCACAAGCAGTTTATATTTATCCGTTCTTAGCTATTCGTTCTTATCGACCACTCCACTCGATCTTTCATTTTAATAGCCTTTTTGATTGATCACGGCATGAATGTATTCAACGATATTGTGAACAGAATAGATATCGGAATTGTAAAAATAAATGATGCTGCAATTATATATATTTTTTCAACTGTGTCGAGATAAAGATATATTTATTCTTTGTTTTACAAGGAACTAATATGTTTTGACATCTACCATAAATCATTAGAAGATAATAATAGGATATAATTACTTCTTACCTATTTCCACTAAAAGAATAGCATCAGTGCTATACTATAATCCTCATCGGGATATTCAAATCACTCACCTGAAACAATAGAAATGTAATTAGTTTTTATTCAAATGAAAAGCAATTTTGAATATGTATTTTGCTTTTGTTAATAACTTAACTATTGTTGAAAATATATGGGATCAAAGCTCATGATTGGTTACTTTTATGTTTTTTTGGGCAATAACACCACAATCGAAATAAAACGACGTATATTGAAGGAAAACCACACGTTTCAAAGTCTATTCTGACTTCGTTGTCAATGGTTTTATATTTATTGATGTAAATTGCAAAACGAAAATTATTATGACATTTAAATTGACATTAGAAATTCGTTGTTTTTAGATATGCAGGTAGCACAAAAAATTCTAAAGATCATGTATTATAGTTAAACAGCTTTCAAATTAGAAGAATTTGAAACAGTTGTCTTTAGAAGTTATAAGTGGCGATCCTAGCTACGACTTTGTTATAAGTAGAAGCGATACAATCGTCTTCATTCAAAAGAATTAAGGCAGATTCTTTTATTTTTCGTTTTGTGTTATGTTGTTCTTTGTGAAGTATAGTTGAATTGTCAAATTGTATTTTATGGCTTAGGTCCCAAGCATGTTCACAAATTTTCGATTTTTCAAATTTTCGTTTCTTTATGTAATTCTTGTGTTCATTTATTCGTACGTTTAATGGTATCGATGTTTCTCCAATATAAAATTTATTGCATTCGCAAGGAATCTTGTATATGCAGTTTTTTGAGTTCTGGGTTTTGTTGGTTGGTTTTGTTTTCGATACTAGAGATTTCAGTGTATTTCTTGTTTGGAATGTTGTTTTAACATTAAATCTGTTGCCCACTCTTTTCAATCTTTCTGACAGACCCTGTATATATGGTATAGTTTTAACTGTAATTTAGTGTTCCTGAGTAGTAGCAGTGTTAATAAGAGAAGTTCTGGGTTAATTCGGAACGTTTGTTTTCTGTTCAAGTCTGTTTAACTAATTGTTGATAAATTTTGTAGGGTAATTGTTTCCAGTGAGAACATTTTTTATAATTATTTTTTCTTTTTTGAATTTATTATCATCAGAACAGTTGGTCTTTGCTCTATCATATAATGACTTAATGACACCTTTCTTGACTGTATTCGGATGATTTGAATTGAAATTTAGGTATCTGTTTGTATGAGTTGGTTTTCTATAAACTTCTGTTTCGAATGAAGATTCTGTTTTTAGGGTTCCGTATATACAGTATACGGATACCCTTATAATATCACTCAGGATTTCTGCCTCTGTCACATCACAGCAATTTTCTCCTAAACTACTGGACGGAAGAGGTTGAAATTTGGTATGAAGGTATAGTTTGGTGACTTGATCAGGAGCACATATCGCAAAAGAAGAAATTTTGATTTAAGGGGTACTTCTGGGGGGAAAAACTAAAAAAATCGACCGTTCCCCCCCTGATCTCCAAAACTACTGAACCTAAAATTTTGAAAAAAATAGAAAATATAGAACGTTGCCCGAACTTTACAGGAAAAATAAGGAGAAACCATTAATATTAATTTTGGGGGGCAAATTATAGAATTAAATAAAAATTTAAAAATTAAAAAAAATTCAAACTCATCATGTAATATATCAAATGAAAGGTCTCATTCTGAGGAACACAAATATATTTTTTTCATATTTAAATTAAAATTAATTAAAAAGATATTAAAGAAAATATACTAAAATTTACCCATTCCCCCCACCTTATCTCCGAGATTATAAAACGTAAAGTTTTGAATAAAAATACTTTTATAGGTTCTGACCTGAAGTTTACTGGAAAAATAAGGAGAAACATCTACTTTTTATTTTGGGGGGCAAATTACAGAATTAAATGAAAAATATAAAATTAAAATTGTTTCTAACCCATCATTTTATATATCAAATGAAAAGGCTCATTACGACGAAAACAAATATATTTTTTTCATATTTTTAAAATAAATTAATTAAAAGATATTAACAAAAATATAAAAAAATTTACCCATCCCCCCCCCTTATCTCCGAAACCATAAGCTGGAAAATTTTGAAAAAAAATTGAGTTATAGCCCCTCACCTGAACTTTAGTAGAAAATTAAGGAGAAACCCCTAATATTTATTTTGGGGGACAAATTATAGAATTAAATGGAAAATATAAAATTAAAATTATTTCTAACCCATCATGTTATATATCAAATAAAAGGGCTCATTATGACGAAAACAAATATATTTTTTTCATATTTTTAAAATAAATTAATTAAAAGTTATTAACAAAAATATAAAAAAATTTACATATTCCCCCCTTATCTCCGAAACCATAAGCTGTAAAATTTTGAAAAAAAAATAGGTATAGCGCCTCACCTGAACTTTACTGGAAAAAGTAGGAGAAACCCCTAATATTCATTTTGGGGGGCATATTATAGAATTAAATGGAAAATAAAAAATTAAACTTGTTTCTACCGTATCATGTAATATATCAAATCACAGGGCTCATTATGACTAATACAAATATATTTTTTTTATTTTTTTAAATAAATATTTTAAAATACCCATTCCCCCTTTTATTCCCCAAACTATAAGACCTAATTTTTTTTTATTACAGGAAAAATACGAAGAAATCCCTAATATTAATATTGGGGGCCAAATTATAGAATTAACCGGAAAATAAAGAATATTTTTTAATCATGGAATATATCAAATGAAGGGGCTCATTATGAGGAATACAAATATATATTTTTCATATTTTAAAATTAATTGTTTACAAGATATTAACATAAAGATATAAAAAATTCTCATTTCTTGCTGTATTTCCGAAACCATACTACCTAAAATTTTGAAACTAATTAGGTGTAATGCGGCTCACTTGAAATTTATAAGAAAAATTATTACAAAACCTCCATAGTAATTTTACGGAAAATTTATACAATTAAATGGAAAATAAAAATTAAATTTTCAAAGCATCATGTAATAGATCAAATAAAAGGCTCATTATGTGAATTACAAATATATCATATTTTTATCACATTTGTTTAGAATATATTAGTAAAAATATTAAACATCGACTTAATTCCCATTTTAGAAACTACACTATTTAAATTTTGAAAAATGTATTTTATTTGTATTTTTAAATACTTTGAATAACCGATTTAATGATTTATAATTTAAAACTTGACCTATTTTGCCCTTTATCTTCCAAACTATAGAGCCTCAAAATTCAGACAGTAGATTATAAAAGGCTTCCCTGAAAGTTCATTAGTAAAATAAAACTCTAATGTTAATTTTTGGGGGCCAAATAGAAAACTAAATACAAATGTATTCTTATAAAAATCAAGCGAATCTTGAAGGTGGTACGGAACCCTTAGTATGAGAGTCCAACTCGCACTTGACCAAATTATTTATTTAAATTTTAATCATTTACTTCTTACAAAAGTATCTATGTTTTACCAAAAAAACATTAAATTTGAATATCTCCTTCTAGGTTTTGCGATTTCTCTGTCAGTGAGTATATTAGTAAATAACTTATTATCGTTGAAATTACCTCAGAACGACCAATAATTACATAACAACCTCCTTAATTACTACTACGCCAGCATCACCGGCCTTCTTCTTTTTTCCTTTCCCATAATGTTTGACCAAAAAAAACCACACCAACAACATGATGTGCATTCTTCCATTCAAACGCTAATGACAGTGGCACCGTTCACATTCGTGCTAAAAACTGGTATCCTGCAAATCGTTTTTTGCTATTTCAACCTTGACAACAGTTCCCGGTGCATTGTCCTGCATTAGCATTATGTGTTGTTCTTTTTTTTCGTCTTCTAGAGGGGCAACAAGTTCATTTATAAGAACCGGAATTGGAATCTATTTTTCTATCCTAGCTTCATTGTTTGACTATGATGTCATCGGTGTTAATGTACTGCATTTTTATTATAGACAATGTGAGTTGCTCCTCTCTCTCTCTTTCTATGTGTGTGTGTATGTATGTGCAAAATTGTGTTATGTTCAACCTTGAAAAAACGACCGGTAGAGATGATGGCGATGTTCTCTATTGATATTGACATTGTGAGGCCCGAAAATATAATTATTCATTAATTGTTGCGTTAGAGAGGTTTTTGAACGAGTAGGATATACATGCGATGATGATGAAGAAGAATGGAGAATTCTTTTCCGAACTTCTTTTATATTATCAGATTCATTTAGTTGTATTGTATAGGAAACGAGAAAAGATTTGAAAAATTCTACAACTCCCTACATTACCCACGTATTAACTAATCTAGCAATGATTTACCTCCTCATCCCCCAACCCCTTAATTTACTTGAGAGATCGCAATTTATAGCTCTCCAAAAATGCACTTCCAAGGTATCCGACATACTCAGTTCCAGACTAATAATAATATAGCTTGAAACTCTTGACAGACCTTTGCAAATGTCTCGGGAACAGGCTCGTGATTCTTGAATTATTCATTCCTGCAGTTTCTGTATTGGATGAGATTACGTTTTACTAAGTTGGTCAAGTGCGAGTTGGACTCGCATACTAAGGGTTCCGTACCATCTTCAGGATTCTAATATTCCAGTTTCAGACAAGCAGGGAATGAGTGCATTTTCTTATATTTGCTCTAATATCTTTTAAAGAAAGCGTTTTAAATTTATAAAAAATATACACTTTCATTTTCCACACATAGACTTTTTATTTTACATGCTTCAGGATTCGCTTGATTTTTATAAGAATACATATGTATTTAATTTTCTAATTTGGCCCCTAAAAATTAACATTACAGTTTTATTTTACTAATAAACTTTCAGGGAAGCCTTTTATAATCTACTGTCTGAATTTTGAGGCTCTGTAGATTGAAAGATATAGGGCAAATAGGTCAAGTTTTAAATTATAAATTATTAAATCTGTTATTCAAGTTATTTAAAAATACAAATAAAATATATTTTTCAAAATTTAAATGGTGTAGTTTCTAAAGTGGGAGTTAAGTCGATGTTTAATATTTTTATTAATATCTTTTAAACAAATGATTTAAAAATATGATATATTTGTAATTCACATAATGAATTTTTATTTTTTACTGATTTGTATAATTTGTCCCTAAAATTACTATGGGGGTTTTCTAATATTTTTTCTTATAAATTTCAAGTGAGGACCAGTACCCCTAATTATTTTCAAATTTTAGGTAGTATGGTTTCGGAAATAAAGCGAGAAATGAGAATCTTGCATATCTTTTTGTTAATATCTTGTAAACAATTAATTTTAAAAATATGAAAAATGTGTATTTGTATTCACATAATAAACCCTTTCATTTGATGTATTGCATGATGCGTTAAAAAATATTTTTTATTTTCCCTTTAATTGGGCCTCAATATTAATATTAGGGATTTCTTCGTATTTTTCCTGTAAACAAAATAATGTAAATCTTACAGTTTGGGGAATAAAGGGGGAATGGGTAATTTTCTAAGTATTTTTTAAATATATATTAAAATATTTATTGTAAAAAAATATAATAGTATTCGTCATAATGAGCCCTTTGATTTGATATATTCCTGGATGAGTAAGAAACACTTATAATTTTTTATTTTCCATTTAATTCTATAATTTGCCCCTCAAAACAAATATTAGGGGTTTCTCCTTATTTTTCCAGTAAACTTCAAGTGAGGCGTTATACCTCTATTTTTTTTCAGCTTATGGTTTCGGAGATAAGGGGAATGGGTATTTTTTTATATTTTAATTAATTTATTTTAAAAATGTGGAAAAAATATATTTGTTTTCGTAATAATGAGCCCTTTCATTTGATATATAAGATGATGGGTTAGAAACAATTTTAACTTTATATTTTCCATTTAATTCTGTAATTTGCCGCCCAAAATTAAAAGTAGAGATTTCTCCGTATTTTTCCAGTAAACTTCAGGTCAGACCCTAGGCCTCTAATTTTTTCAAAACTTTACGTTTTATTGTTTCGGTGATAAGGGGAGTGGGGATGGGTAAATTTTGGTATATTTTCGTTAATATCTTTTAACTATTTTTTTTAATATATAATAAATATATTTGTGTTCCTCAGAATGGGACCTATGATATATTACATGAAGCGTTTGAAAAAAATTTTAATTTTTAAATTTTCATTTAATTTTATAATTTGACCCCGAAAATTAATATTAATGGTTTAATTAAGTTCGCGCAACGATCTATATTTCCTATTTTTTTCAAAATTTTAGGCTCAGTAATTTTGGAGATCGACCGTTCCCCATTTTTTTAGTTAAAAAAAACGGATTTCGGGCGACAACACAGAAAAAATCGAGTGGACTTAGGTCCTGGGATCTAGGTGGCCATTTAATTGGCTGTCTTCTTCTAATTCACTTATTGGGATAGCGTCATCTAACCATTGCCTCCCGGAACTACATTATACGAAGGTGAGGTATCTTCCTGGAAATGCAATAAGAGAAATTGAGGCGAGTTAAGCCTGGGGATCCAGGTGGCCAACGAATCAGGCCATTTGTGGCAATCTAATCTCTGCAGCAGAATTCTTATGTTACCTAAGAAAACAATGTTACTGCAGCTAAAATTGTAAATGTTTTAGTTCTACGTCACAAGAAAAAGTCAATTAATTACTTTCACCTTGCAACAAAATATAGTCATATGTATGTAACTTTTTCGTTTCTGCGGATAATGAATGTAAACTTGTTTAGCCTTTGGAAGATTTTTCCAGTTACAAAGTGCCATTTTCTCAATGTATCCTGAAATGGTACGTTCAATTGTTTCTCCAGCTTAATCTGCAGAAAAAAATGCAAATACTATATTAAAATAACGGGCCTCAATTGAGATAAAATTTATAATTTACCCTAGGAGATATCGTACGCATATACAGGAGACCCATTGGTACCTCCATGGTAATTCTCATTATCACTTACTTCAAGTACTAACTGACTAACATCCAACAGACAGTGGTCATCTGAGTACAGAGTGCAATCTAAGAACAGATCTAAAACAAAATTGAAACTCCGACAGAGATATGCAAAAATCGCTAAAACCAAAATCAAGGGCACTATTGAAATATTTCGAGGATTCTAGGTAGA
Source organism: Octodonta nipae (assembly GCA_034190945.1). Taxonomy (NCBI): domain Eukaryota; kingdom Metazoa; phylum Arthropoda; class Insecta; order Coleoptera; family Chrysomelidae; genus Octodonta; species Octodonta nipae. The sequence continues at coordinate 1,737,390 of CM067218.1, forward strand.
AAAAACAACGACACTATTTCCAGGAATGACACAAAAATCACTATCAGTAAAAAATGATCTGATATCGATTCAGTGCGACAAGGGATGTACGAAATTCTGACCACGGACTTGTCACAAAACTAATGTAGGACAAACTAATAGAAAGATTAATACTAGACTAGATAAGCACGAATACACCATAAGGAAAATGCTCAAAAATAACCGCATTGTTGGAAAATTTTACCAACGACCTTCTAGCCCCACCTCGAAAAAATCAACAACCCACTAAAAATGAGTAAATGATGCGCTATGTGACTGTGGGTCAAGTATCAATCACAGGGCGATGCTTAAGGATCAAGTGCATCCAAAACACGTAAGCGTTAATTGTGGTGAAACCAGAAGAGTAGCAATGCGGAGACGACTGTAGACGGCAGAAGTGACGCTACCGAAACATCGTAAACGAGTACATGTTTGTTGCGCTGTTACGTAGGCACTGAAAATATAACAGGTCTCCATGTGATGAAACAACGCAAAGGAAACTGTTAGCATCACTGATGATAATATAGTTTTAAGTGCACTAAAATCTACGAGATCACTGAAGATGTAGTAATAAATAACAAGTGAATGACTCACATTAATAAAGACCTTAAAGTGAGTAAAAGAATACCAAGTTGGCAGTAAATCGATTACGTCACGACATTCATTATAGCCACAACCCAACATAGCGTTTCGACGTACGTCCAATTTCCTCATTACTTTCACTTTTTCACAGAGGCAATATTTTCGTCGGAATGAACTGGGAAAATCGATGGCATAACCTAAAAATACATTTTCATAAATAGAGTCATAAAATTAATTCGCTTTCATGAGTAGATGCAATAAACGTTTGGCTTCATTGTCTTGGCAAATGTTTTCCGTATAAATTCTGGCTCGGTTTTAATTGAAAACCCGTTGCTAACAGAAAATAACTATGAGTTGACAGGGATGACATATAATTATGTTATAAATAATAGGCAATAAAATTAATATGATAATATATACAGGGTGAGTTTTTTTTATGATCAGTATGGGGATCTCGGAAACTAGTGGAGATAGTGCAATGCTTAAATTGGGAAAGATTTGCAGTTTTACTGGCTCAATTTATTGAGACTTTCGGATTTTTGTAAAAAGTCACAGCTTACTAGATATTTTGAAATAACGAAATTCTGTCAATTTAGTCAAATCCCTGTAGCTCCTTTGTTTTTGATTTTATAAAAAAAGTTTAAATATCAAAATTGAAGGGAATTGTATCCCGAATATGATTGTCATGTCCTCGTTTGCGTCACAGCTCTCGTTTTCGAGATGTGACACAAACTTATCTTTTTTTTGAATGGAAACCATAGTTGGCTACGAACTAAAAAAATCGGACATATTTAGAGCTTTTCAACGATATAATACTCGATATAGTTATTCATAAAAATAACGGAGTTATGGATGCTTTTCTCTCTTATTTTCACTTTTAACGTAGTTAGCCATGAAATAGATTGATTTATTAATAACTATTCCAAAAAACATTGAACAATTTTTTTATTAGGTATACCGGATATAACGAAAAAACTAAATAAGTAGGTACCTACTAAAAACTTAAGAAATTAAAATACATAATATTTAGACAAAAATTGCATCTTTTTAAGACTGACATTACCGCTTTCCTCACAGACCGCCTATCAATTTCTTCAATTGGTTGTAATACCGCCTACCCTAGGTCACCAACTGTCTCTTACTTTCTTTTGTATACTTCGTTTTTTAGCGCATCCCATAAATAGAAGTCTACAACTGGCAAATCGGGAGACCGGGGTGGCCATTCGCGTGGGCCATTTCTTCCTATCCAAGAGTTTGGATAGACATTATATTAAGTGTTGTCTTACTAATAACGAGTTATGAGCAGGTGCTCCATCATGTTGGAACCACTCAATTTCTAAACGAGTTCTTAAATTCAAATTATGCAACATGGCTTGAAAAGTGTATTGCAAGAAATGCAAGTAGCGCTCCCCAGTAAGTGATTCGTCATAAATAAAAGGCCCCAGAATAGTAGACCCTATGATACCACACCAAACATTAAAATCAAATTTTATCTGGGGTCGTCTTTGTTCTACATGGAAAGGGTTTTCTTTAGCCCAGATATGATCATGGTGTCTATTGATCATACCGCAGTTAGTAAATCTCTAAACCATGTACAAAACAGAATACGTCGATGTTCGTCACCAGCATGCAGTGTTTGAGAAACTGAAAGTTTGTACGGGTGGAACTTGTGCGCTGACAATCATATTTGGGATACAATTCCCTTCAATTTTGATATTTACACTTTTTTTATAAAATCAAAAACAAAGGAGCTAGAGGGATTTGACGAAATCGACAGAATTTCGTTTTTTCAAAATATCTAGTAAGCCATGCCTTTTTACAAAAATCCGAAAGTGTCATTAATTTGGGCCAGTAAAACTACAAATCTTTCCCAGTTTAACCATTGCTCTATCTCGGCTAGTTTAAGAGATCCCCGTACTGATCATCAAAAAAACTCACCCTGTATATTTATAATGGACGTTTAAGTGTTTATTTAAAAACGCGATTCTCTAGAAACACTAAAATTTAAAATTCATATATGAAGTAAATTTTTTTATATTTTTGTTAATATATTTTAATTTATTTATTTTAAAAATATAATATATATATATATATATATATATATATATATATATGCTTTCGTCATAATGAGCCCTTTCATTGGATATATAACATGATGGGTTAGAAACAATTTTATATTTTTCATATAATTCTGTAATTTGCCCCCCAAAATTAAAAGTAGAGGTTTCTCCTTATTTTTCCAGTAAACTTCAGATCAGACCCTATTTTTTCAAAACTTTACGTTTTATAGTTTCGGAGATAAGGGGGGATGGGTAAATTTTGGTATATTTTCGTTAATATCTTTTTAGCTAATTTTTTTTAAATATGAAAAAAATATATTTGTGTTCCTCAGAATGGGACTTTTCATTTGATGTATTACATGATGCGTTTGATTTTTTTTATTTTTAAATTTTCATTTAATTCTATATTTGCCATAAAGTTCGGGCAACGTTCTTTATTTCCTATTTTTGTCAAAATTTTAGGCTCAGTAGTTTCGCAGATCAGGGGAGGGAACGGTCGATTTTTTTAGTTTTTCCCCCCAGAAGTACCCCTAAAATCAAATTTTTTTCTTTTACGATATGTACTCCTGATCGGGTCACCAAACTATACATTGATACCAAATTTCAACCTCTTCCGTCCAGTAGTTTAGGAGAAAATGGCTGTGATGTGACAGAGACAGAAATCCTGAGTGATATTATAAGGGTATACATATATTGTATATACGGAACCCTAATTATTTTCTACTTTTTTCGGTTTGCTATTAAAGCGGGTTTTTTAGTTTTTTTAAATATAATTAGTCTTATATCGATGTCTATAGTATTTATAATAAAAACTTTGATTTATAAAAAATATTTTTCGTTTTTCAATAAATTCTAGTTTACTTCATGGTTGCCGAACATTTTCATTTCATTACCGCAAGTTCTACTACTGCCAACTAGATGGCAAACGCATCGTTAACAGACGATTCTGGTATTTAGGCAAGTACAGTGACAAAAAGACAAAAAAACGGGAACATTCAACTTAAAGAATTCTATTGTCATTGGCCCTTCACACGTGTTCCAATTTTCAAGTTAATCAGACTTCACTAAGTTGGTGAAAATTACGTTGAAAATTTCCGTTACATAGAAACACGTCAACTTAATAAAGGCGTGTTAAAAACAGTTTTGTTTGAGCTTAAAGCTTCGTTAGGGTGCGTTTTAGGGTACATGTACTTTTTGGCTATTTTAATGAGTTCTATACATAGCAGAAGTTTGAAACCGTAGTTTAGAAACACCTTGTATAAAAATTTCGTTGTGTGTACTTGTAGAATTCTCCACTATTTACTGTGATTCAACATTTACGCACCGGCTGCAAACGATCACGAGCCGCCTCTGAAATTCGCAAACAATTTGATCGACACAACGCTACACACACATCTATTCAATATATTCCACCTCCTTATGTTTGAGAGGGCCCATTAATTCAAAGCATCTCATCACAATTAATAGTTGTGCTTCGTCCGCACCAACCGAGGACCATACCAAATGGGCCGCTGCCGTTGTTGCTCGTCGGACAGCTCGCTTTCTGCGTTCACCACTTCTCGGGGCCGAATCGTTTCGGGCGGTTTTATAAATAGCATCGGAAAGAACGCAGAACATTATGCAATCATCGCTGAGGTTAATGATAAAACTCAATGCCAAATCGACTGTGCGAATATGCCACAGCGAATTTTTGCAAGTGCAAATTTGACCAACAACGGCAGCGCGTATTGGATTCAATGACGACGGAATAGGAATGAGAGGGATAGAGAGAGACGGAACGATGTAGGTTCATTGTACAGTGCACGGTCGAGGAGAATGGCAGACACGTGTGACCTCAAAGATGCTGATGATCAAGAAGAGAAAAAAAATAGAAGGAGGAGTTCGATTGTGGAGATCAGATATGGAAAGCTGACATCAAAGAGTTGTTACGCAACTCGTTCAACTTTTTTTTCTGGTTTCAAAGATAATAGGTTGATTAATAATGTTTGGGCGAGAATACGTGCAGTTTGTTTAAGACGATGAACATTACAATAAAATTCTAGGTTTTTGGGCAAACAATTTATACTATTTTTTAAATATTAAAATGCCTAGAGTACGTGTTGTTGAATGTATCTCCGGCTAAGTGAATATGTAAGAGGTCGAAGGTGCCCACATGAAGTTCAAGATCGATATCTAAGACTTATGGCCTTTACAGACCGATTTTCGAGAACACGAAATTTGGCTGATAATACTAGCTTTATTATTCACCAGTTGCCCGTTTACAAAATCATATCTATATATAAATAGGCAAAGACAAAACGGTTAGGTACCATTTTCTCCTCTGTCCCTCAACCGATTTATTTGATTTTTGTTTTGTTTAGTGGCTATTGACGACCTTCAGTGCAGAATGCTAAAATATATTTATAATATTGATTCATTCATTAAATAAAGTAAAATAAAAAATTCATAATTTACGTCCACAGTGCCGCCAGATTGCGTGAAGAGAAAATCGTAAGACGGATTGACTCGAATGAGAAAAACAAACTAAATTAAACGAAAAACTAGCAAATTTTGTTTGGTTCTAAAAGTTATTCTACATTATCATGCTATTGAGAACTCACTCACAAAAAATTATATTATAGGATATTGACAATTTATTGGGTACTCGCAAGTTTTTCTAAATAGAGTTTGTCAACTAAAATCAGAAATTTTTATTGCGTGGCAACTGAACAATGTTTTTCCGATAATATTTTATTATTTTAACATTATACTATTAATTTATATTGTTTCTATTTTAAAAGCTAATAGTTTCATACAATTTAACTAAGATTACAAAGCCTATGATATAAATACAAATAGTGAAATTGAAGATAAATAGTTAGATCTGACATCATGGCAATGGTTCTTATTTCTCAACCAGTTCACGGCCAACCACAATGTAGCAGATTGAATTTCAATTTGACATTTCTTAACAATGTAAATCGCTAGGTTAAGGTACCTTCTCAATGCAATCAAAAAATTATCAATGTATAATTTTCAAAATTTCAATTTCAATGAACTTACAAAATTTGTCAACACATAAATGTATTATTTAACATATATTAACAGGTGGTATATCTTAAATGTTTTGATATAATCCCCCGATGAAAACTTTTACGTAAGTAAACTAACTATTGAGAGATTATAAAGCTAATTGATACATTTGATTTCAGATCCACTCAAGTTGAATATGCTTTTTTATTTTATGCAATGTGCAAATGAAAATTGAATAAGTATTAGTAATATATTGCTGTTTTATTCGATATAAGGTAATCTTTTAAATTAATATTAACATTTCGTCTAAAATATTAGCAGTCAGTCAAAAATGGTTAATATTCTTTTAATGAGATGTGATATGCTGCAAATATATTTTTACTTATTTATCTAACAATATAATACATATAATGTTTTGTTTATTTACATATATCTTATTATATAGAATTCTCGCAAACTGCACTATGACTGTTGAAATTTCATTTCGGGGTTTTGGCGTCTACAAATCGATTGCTCGGGAAAAACCGTATTATCGAGAAAGAACGAAATTGTGACAATAATTATGACAGCTGAGTTTTGAAATTACAAGAGTTTCAATACAGGATGATCTGGTAACCTACTAGAGCAGAGTGCAATTATAACTAATAACAAAATTATACAGGTTGAAACTAAATATATGTGCTCTTACCCCACCCCGAAAAAAATGAACAAAAACGTCAATACAAATTGATCGACGGACAATAAAATTGTAGAACGTTTTCTTCTTGCAAAAAAAATAAGCAAATCAACAAACTTGCAAATTGCAAAATTGATAACCTATTTAATATTTTTAAAGCTATAATACAACATTAAAAATTGTTTATTACTTTAGGAGTTATTGTTGCTTACGCGATTTTTGGATGGGTAAAAAGTTACATGTTCTTGAATATTCATGCCATATTCATTCAAGATAAATACAGAACGTGACGGTAAGTAAAAGTAGGGATCACAAGGCAGGGCAAGGTACAACTAAGTAACTAGTCTTTATCCTGTAGTTCTTTGCAGGAGTTGTATATTATAATTACACAGGGTCAGATTCCAGGTCTTTTGTGCTTGCGCAACGCTATGTCAAACAACAATACTAAAGTAATAAAATCAGTTATGAAATTAATGTTGTATTTTCAAAAACTTTCGATTTAGTGAAAAAAAATGAGAGGTGGCATTGAACACAAGCATTTCATCTTTTATCAGTTGCATATACACAGTTTTAGGGTGTTTAAAATATAGAGTAGAGTGCAATGCTTATAAGCCCTAGTATATAGTGTATTTGTGTATTAATAACATAATTATATAGGGAAGCCCATTAGCGGTTGAAGTTACAGGATTCTTGGAATAGAAGGTGCAGTAAAATTACAGTTATACAGGGTGGCACAAAAATATTATACAGAGATGCATATACAGGGTGGCGGAAATGGAAATGCAACATTTCGTGACACATATAAGCAGTTGTATATATAGGGAAGATGAAATATAGGGTGATGATGATAGATGATGATAAAAAATGTTAGAAAAGGAAATAATTTATAGAATAGTCCAAGAAGAGATAATTGAAATATAGGTCGAAGTAGAATTATAGTTACAGAAGATAATTAAAAATTTCATAAACAAAAAGAGTAAATACGGTGGCTTATAGGCAGTTTCATATACAGAATGGTATACCGGGTGGTTCAAAAATGTTAAAAAATATTATGCGTGGTCCATGAGCAGTTGCATATACAGGGTGCTGGAAATATATAATGAGATGGAATTATTATAATGAGGATTTTAATAAATGTTAGAGAATTGAGTGCAATTATAGTTATACAGGGAGATGAGAAAAACGGTTGAATTGTTGTCATATTAAATTAAGAATTACGAATTTGAACACAAATAAAGTCCTATGAATTATATCTAAAAAAAAATTGAAATAGATTACTTATTTGTAGAAGCGAAATGTAAGACCGACATCTAGGATTTTCGAGGAAACTATCACACAGAGGTTCCGAATCTGGATCCGTTCCGTGTAATTGCTGTTTTCCTTAAAGTCCTAGGATAGAACGTCACGATAAAATTTTCATGTTACTTAACCTGCCAGAGATATTGACACAATTGGTCGAATTTAGACCACGGGGCGACAGCTAGTATTATTTATTGGATCATGGATTTAGTTATTTTTTATTTTCTCACATTAATTTTAGTAAAAAAATAAATAATCGGACTAAAGCTACTGCATATTATTGACCTGGATCGTATTTCTGTAAGATGAGAAAGTCAAACAATCGTAACAGCTATGCTCATTCATCTACACGGGCGCATTTTTTTATCTGTTTAACCATTGCCAAATATTCTTATCTGTTGTGCGTGCTTTATAGTTAGCATATGTTCATATTTAACAAAGATTATTTCATATCAATTTAAAATGTATATGTGGCCACGCAGCGTTTCATTGCTGCTATTCGTTCAAGTTTCTGAGTTGTACAATTTCCTTATCAAATCTCGCCCTCGGAAGATCCAATGTTAAGAAGACGTTGACACTGTTTTTTTAGGCGATACTGTACGCAATACTTGCCAAAAATACATAAAAATTTGTGTAAACACAACGCATTTATTTAACGTATAAGGCGACATTTATCAGTTATCTGTTATTTATTTAAAGCAAGTGTTTGCCATCGAGAAAAAATTGTTTGTCGATTGAAATCACTATTTATTTTTGACATTTCTCACATGATAGCTGAATATTTCAAGCAGTTTATCAATAAATGCACTGTTAGTAGGGAACCTATTTAATTTGTTGTAATTTTCGATTTCCTCATTCTTCACGAGGAATTTGATTCATCGAAACACCACGAATAATAAGATTATTTCAATAATGTTTTGAAATATTGTTTTTGTTTTGGTTAAAACAAAAAACGAATTGTTTATTAGGTATATTAAACTCTTAGTACTTGTATTACTACTTTTTTGAAGGGTCCTGATGTTTTACAACGCCGAAGCCCATATTTTACTTTGATTAACCTCTTCATCTGTTCTGTTGAATTTTTTTTTGTACTTCTTTAGATAGGAAACTGATGTTCTGGCTAGAACCTCCATATACTCAAAAGGAATGGTGTGCTATTCTGTAAAGCAATGAGCTGCTACTGCAGCCTCATGAGTAATTATCCTTATATTCTTTCAATCAGACGATAATGTTGCATTTCGTAGTTCTGACAATTACTTCTTCATATCATTCTTATTGTTACGAATAGCTCCTTTGATCTTATATACGGAAAACTGGTTGTTTTTGAGAGTTATATGACGATGGTCAATTTCAGATTGAAAGTGTGCAGTTCACATATAGGTTTGCACTCTCTTGTATAATTGTTAACCAGTTTGTATAACTTTGCCATATCATCAGTTTCCATTATCGTTTCTGTCAACTAAAGCATCCAAAAAATAAAGCATTGGATCAATCTTACTCTCCATACTAAACTGTATACTTAATTTAATCGTATGAGGGCTTATATTTCGGGATTAGACAACCCTAGTGTTGCAATCTGACAACTGACAGCTCTATCGTAAAGTTTGACATGTTTGAGGTTATACTTACTCAGAACGTTTTGACATACGAGCGCTATGTGTTGTTTACAGTAACTTAAAGGATTCATCTCGGTCAAAAAATGGAATTAAATCGTGAACATTTTCATGCGATTATTTTTTTCAACTTTCGACGTGGATTAAGTCAGCAAGAGTGCATGGATGAACTTAATTTAATTTTTGGCGATGAAACTCCATCAAGGACCACTGTTTATCGATGGTATGGTTAATTCAATCGAGATCGTAGTTCAATTCAATATTGCATAAAGATTTGAATGTCAAAAAAATTTGTTCGCGTTGGATCCCACACATTTTGTCAATCGTCCAAAAAAAAAGGCTCGTGTAGATTGGTCGAAAGAAAAGCTCAACAAATACGATCGCGGTACTTCAAAACAAGTTTATGATATAGTGACAGGTGATGAATCGTGGATTTACGCGTATGAGCCCGAAAGTAAACAGCAGTGTATGGGTGTTTTAAGATGAGCCGAATCCAACAAAAGTTGTTCGCGCTCGAAGCACTTCCAAGCAAATGATCGCTTGTTTTTTCGGAAAAACTGGACATGTCGCAATCGTACCACCAGAACAACGCAGAACAGTCAATTCTGAGTCGTACACAACCATTTGTTTGTCAGTTGTCTTCCAAGAAATGAGGAAAACCAACCGTCGAAGACGGATCACTCTTCACCACGACAATGCGAGCTCTCACACATCGGCTCAAACAACTGCATTTTTGACCAGTCAAAACTCGATTTGATGAGTCATCCGCCTTATAGTCCTGACTTGTCACCAAATGACTTCTTTTTATTCCCGTACGTAAAAAACAAACTGAGAGGTCAACGTTTTTCGACACCTGAAGAAGCGGTTGCTGCGTTTAGAATGCATGTTTTGGAGATACCTCAATCAGAGTGGAAAAAGTGCTTCGACAATTGGTTCAAACGCATGCAAAAGTGTATAGATCTTCATGGGGAATATTTTGAAAAACAATAAAGCGATTTCGATGATTAATATTTGTTTTTGTTCTCTAATCCCGAAATATGAAAGGCAGCCCTCGTATTTCTTTGTAACAGCTTTAGTCATTTAGCATTTAGTTCTACGTCGTATTCTGAAGAACCCTGTAACCTGGTGAAACAATATTGTCAATAGCAAATAAATATAAGTGAAAAAGTGTGTTCATTTTAATATAAAATTCCTGAGAATGGTGAAGGTCGAATTTGAATCACTCTTTATATGACTTGGTTAAGTTACTTTGTCATCTTCGATTTCACTAATGCTAACACTAACTTGTACAGTTTCATTTGTTGTTAATGTGTGTCATCTTGATCAAAGGATGCATCTTCATGTTGATCGTTGTTGTAATAAACAATAAATAATGAAATATTATTGGAATTCTCTACTCAATTTTAACTGACAATTCGCTACAGAAGCAAAGTAACTGATTACAATATTTACATATGTAAACATTGTCACAAGATTCTTCGAATGGCTTAATAAACATTTCTCGTGATTACTTATTTGTGTGCATGTTGCTTCATATCTGAAAATTGTTTTGAACCACTTCATCAACAAACACTGAATAAACCATGACTTTTGAATGAGTAAACGCAAATATCCTAGTAAACATGTTTACGTTAACTATGGTAAATGCACTTACCTGTGATGAATCCAATCATCTACGATGAATCCACTCTTATTATCGCTTATGTTAATAAATATTGCAGAGAGATTTGCAGGTCGCGATTTAGATAATTGGTTCAGAGAAATTATTTCAAGCTCAAAATGTTTAATGCATTATTGACAGCCATGCGTCTCTTATGAACAGTCAACACGCAAAAAAAACAAGTTAAAATTTCCATTAAAGCACATGTAAAGTAGACATGAAAATTTAATCAAAATTTATAATTTTAGACATTACACTTCCCAACGTGTTAGACATCTGAATAGTGGTTGAGACATAAACAAATCTATTTTCTCCCAATTTGAATACCTTTCTATATTTAATTTAATTGGAAAAAATCTCTAACAACTAGGTTACTTAAAAAATATCTCATTTATTTTGAAAAACATTAAACTCTTAACATACAGAACCAAATAAATAATAAGGTTTTGACATAGCTATGCCAACAAACATGGACAACTAAATGAAAAACTCGTTTTTTTAATAATTTACATTTTCTGTCATCCAAAAATAGATCTGTTATACGAGGGTGAATCAAATATGAACCGGACTTTTCTGTTTCTCGCCCTGTAGGTAATTCGAGTGGCGTGACGTCTCGATATATGTTAGGTAGGGATGTTAAGAAGAGGGGGAGTTCGTCGGTTTGGCGAAGCGTAGTCCATGCGCTGTTAGTAGCATCATGTCAGAGCAAGAGGTGCATACGTCTGTTGAGCAACGTGTTGTTATCAAATTTTTGGCGCGGGAGGGCGTTAGACCGTCTGAAATTTTGCGTCGACTATCTGCACAGTTCGGCAATGAAACACTTTCAAGGACCCAAGTGTACGACTGGCACAAAAAGCTTTCAGATGGCCGAGAGACAGTGGAAAATGAGCCTCATGCACGCCGTCCAACGACAAGCATCAATGAGGCGAATATCTACGCAATTCGTGAGCTGATTGAAGGCGTATTGCTGATCGATTTTCTGCACGAACGCCGTATAATTAATGCTGAGTATTACTGCGAACTACTCCAACAAGTGAAACTTGCCAATCGGCAAAAGAGGCGGGATATGTCTATCCGAAGTGTGATTCTGTTGCATGACAACGCTCGGCCACATACAGCTGCATTGACTCAAGGGAAATTGAACAAAATGCATTGGGAAATCCTTGAACACCCGCCTTACAGTCCTGATTTGTCGCCATGTGACTACCACATGTTTGGGCCACTTAAAGAAGGACTAGGAGGCCACCACTTTGAGGACAACGAAGGTGTAGAAACGTTTGTGCGCAATTGGTTATCGACACGACCAGTTTCATTCTTTGAGAAAGGTATTAAAAAACTTCCGATTAGGTGGGAAAAATGTATACATAAGAGAGGAGACTATATAGAAAAATAATATGTATTAAAATTTGTATTGATCGTACCAATAAAATTTTTAAAACAAAAGTCCGGTTCATATTTGATTCACCCTCGTACATGGCTGAAAAATTCTTAAGATGTACTATTCAATGACCAACAAATCCAATATAGCGCTTAGAAAAAAAGACAAAGAGTGCTATGATAGCAAAAGATCTAAGGGCATCGAAAAATATCGTTAAAGTCAATCTATTGGCTATAGTCCCCAACATAAAACAATAATAAATAAAACATTTAAAAAATATATAACCGACTTCTACCTATAACTAAAAAGTTAAAAATAATTATAACAAAATACAACTCTAGCAAGTAATAACACATTCAACGTTGTTAGGTACCTACCCAGGAAGTAAAAAATGTAAACATTAAAAGGTGCTCATTCTGTACATTATTAATTACCTAGCAATCTAATATATTTTTGAAGTCGATGAAAGGCAAATCTAAAATCCTTCATTGGGTAATTATCTACTAATTGATCAAACTTGATTGTTGCTTGGCACCGACTTCAAAAATATACTCGATTGGTAGGTAATTAATTTGTACCCAATGAGCACCTTTTAAAGTCTACATTTTTTTCTTCCTGGGTAGGTACTTAACAACATTGAATGTGTTATTTATTTGCTAGAGTTGTATTTTGTTATAATTATTTTTAACTTTTTAGCTATAGATAGAAGTCGGTTATATATATTTTTTAAATGTTTTATTTTAAACTTTTTAGTTTTTTTTTAACTCAGGTAGTTTTCATTCTTTACTTTTTATTTTCTATGTATAACCTCAATAGACAGTACCAGGTAACAACGAAAGCCTCAACATTACACAATGATACTTTCTCATTTAAATTGACAGGTAAATCTTTACGAACAAAATGTACTAGTACGCGTTGACTTAATAAACCCAAAATATATTTATACCTTATGGACTACGCCATGTAACCTTTTTTCAACTTTTTTTGAAAACCCTGTATAACTATAGCTAATTCCACTCCGCCCTATGTACCAACCATCCTGTACATACGCCTGCCCACGGACAAGCATAAATTTGTTAGCTGCCTTCTGTAAACTATAGGACGGAGTAGAATCCATCCCATATTTACGGAGTCAAATCCGTCCTATATTTCAACAATAGTATATAACTCCTTGTGGGCTACCCCATAAATTATTTCATTTTTAACATTTTATATTATCGCCCTGTGTAACATTAATTCCTCTCCACACTTTATGCAACTTCTTATGGGCTATAAAAGAAATAATTTTTAAATCACACTATACAAATATAATTCCACTCCAGCATATATTTCAACCATCCTGTATATGATTTGCTTATGTCCACATCATATAACAGTTTTTTAATCACCCTATATAATTTTAATTTCACATTTTTTCCAACATTTTTATACCACCAAACGTCCAGTCCACCCTATATTCCAATCATCCTGTATATATTTAAATAGGTATTTGCCTGGTATACAAACAAAACGAGCTTGGTACTCATTGATTTAAGGCGCCGAGAAGACTATACTTTACTACCTATATGCTTGAGATGTACATAGAAAATTTTCAAATTCGCAATTAAAACTTCCAGTGCCTAAAATTACCGCACTATTACGTTGAAATTAAAATATTTATGAGGAAATGTCCGTTATGTCATTTCGATGAAATTTTTGATAAGAATTTTGGAATTTTCGGCGATTTTCTGCAAAACTGCAAGTTGCACGTCGCAGAAAAGTATATGAGATCACCTAAGGATCTTCCTTAATAGATTAAACGTTAAAAAACTATACACATCCATAAGGAGTTATCAAAAAATCGACTATAATATTAGGGATATTGGTCGATTTCCATGCACGCATGTGTTCATTCACAAATTTTATCACTTTACCAATTGAATTCTTTTCCAAAATTTAAAGTTTCACCAATCCGGATATATACTCTATTAAACAAGACCATATTCATTCAAAGATAGGGAATAATGAATATTTCCCAAAACCTCCATTTCTTGTTTTTTTCTGGATATTTTGAAAATCCGTGTAGATATTTTTAATTTCGATGCAGCACCTGATTGGGCTTGGAATATCCCAACTTTTTGCTTGCCGTCTCGGATATCACTATCTAGTTGCTTTTATTTGGGACACGTGGTATAATGCAAGTTAAGAAAGATAGAATATGAAAAAAAAAGTCATATCATTTGAAGCATAATAAAAAAACGAATCGTTTAATTTCTGTATCCAAAACAGAAGTACAACAAGGCGATCTAAGAATACTCTTTTCGAGGTGTCATTGTTTTTTTTTTCTGGAAAATCCTGACATCTCGCGTCTACGAAGTGATCTAAGAATATCGAATGCCAGCTAATTCAGTTTTCTAAGGTAAAAAATCAAATAGCATTTATTCTTTCATTCTTTTATTCACTAATACTATCCTCATAAAATAGTAACTATCTGTTTATAACGAATTTCCGAATAATTTCGGTAATTTAGTCGTTACGAATCAAGGACAACCAGTTGCTAGCGAGGAATTGATTTCTAAATTTATTTCATTGGTGACATTTCAATATCTGTTTGTATAATAATTAATTAATAGTTAGTGGTTTAGCAACATTTTATTCTTTTTATGCAATTCATTGACGAAAACTCGTATTAGTTGGTGGTACTATTAAGCATCGTTCTTCCTCATATACGAGGATGCTCTACAATTTTTTGCTACTGTTGGAAAAGAGATGCATAAGCAGAGTTTTAGGTTATAGGGCAAAGTATGTAAATATTCTTGGATAAATGAAATTTTATATACAATAATTTCAATTTTAAAGACTTACCAGCTACAAGCGTTTGTATCTTGAATTTTTGTTTATTTCAATAATTGTACATGTGCATCTCAAAAATTCCAAGAAATTACGTAAAATAATACATACAGCGATTGACAAAGACTCCAGATTTGAAGATAAAACGCCTCTACAACGTTGCCGAAGAAAAATTAATGTGCTCGGTGGTTTCAAAAATGTTACACCTATAGGGTAGCCCCTTAGTAGTTATCATTACAGGATATTTGGAATGTAGGGTAGAGTGGAAGTATAGTTAAACAGGGCGGGTCAAACAATTTACTTTGAGGGGCCACTGGCAGATGCATATACAGGGTGGTAGACATATATGCTGGAGTAGAATTATAGTTATACAGCGGGATTTAAAATATATTAAAACAGGAATGCTATATTTGTAGTTGCAATATAGGGTGGTTTTAACGGCGGAGAATAATTGTAGTTATACAGTGTGGTTAAAGAAATGATTTGTTTGTGTTGTAGGCATGCACTGGTAGAAATATAGGGCAGAATAGAAACAAAAAGTGTTTATAGGGCGGCCCATAAAAAGTTACAAGATTTTAGAATTATTTTTATATTGGGTTGTCCATAAGCATATAGAGAGAGACTGAAATATGTTATGAACTAGAATTATTGTAAAGATTGTCTCGATGAATATTACACAATTGATTGATTTCGCCTTGGGAAAAATTTGTTTACATAGTACATGTCCCATTATTTGTATATACGTGTCCATATTTTTTTGCGATACCTTGAATTTACGGGTGAAGTTCTTTTATCCAGATATTAACATGTTAATATTTCAAAAGATATTTTCTTCAAGTTTTCATAGAATGATCTAAAAGCTATAACAAAATCGTCTAATGTCAGTTTGTTATATTTTTATACGAAATTCGCCAAAAAATATTAATTTGGACTAACAATAAAGTTTTGTCTATAAAGAAATTTTTGTAAAGCAAAGTTAATAACAATGGAAAAATGTATCCAATTATGCCCTTATGTCACTAAAAGCAAAAAATGAATCAATAGGATATTTAAAACAAAAAGTATTTTACGTTCTATAAAGCTGTTTATTTCTTTGTAAAATATACGAGAGCTGCCTTTTATATTTCGGGATTGGACAACCCTAGTGTTGCAATCTGACAACTGACAGCTCTATTGTAAAGTTTGACATTTTTGAGGTTATACGTACTCAGAACGTTTTGACATACGAGCGCTATGTGTTGTTTACAGTAACTTAAAGGATTCATCTCGGCCAAAAAATGGAATTAAATCGTGAACATTTTCGTGTGATTATTTTTTACAACTTTCGACGTGGATTAAATCAGCAAGAGTGCATGGATGAACTTAATTTAATTTTTGACGATGAAAATCCATCAAGGACCACTATTTATCGATGGTATGGTGAATTCAATCGAGGTCGTACTTCCCTCCAAGACGAATTTCGTGAAGGTCGTCCAAAAACAGTTGTTGTTCCGGAAACCATTGATGCTGTGCGCGAACTGATATTGCAAGACCTATCGTGAGATTGAGTCAACCTTACACATGAGTGGGACCAGCATACATTCAATATTGCATAAACATTTGAATGTCAAAAAAAATTGTTCGCCTTGGATCCCACACAATTTGTCAATCGTTCAAAAAAGGCTCGTGTCGATTGGTCGAAAGAAAAGCTCAAAAAATACGATCGCGGTGCTTCAAAACACGTTATGACATAGTGACAGGTGATGAATCGTGGATTTACGCGTATGAGCCCGAAAGTAAACAGCAGTCGACTGTATGGGTGTTTCAAGATGAGCCGAATCCAACAAAAGTTGTTCGCGCACGAAGCACTTCCAAGCAAATGATCGCCTGTTTTTTCGGAAAAACTGGACATGTCGCAACCGTACCACTAGAACAACGCAGAACAGTCAATTCTGAGTGGTACACAACCATTTGTTTGCCAGTTGTCTTCCAAGAAATGAGGAAAACCAACCGCCGAAGACGGATCACTCTTCACCACGACAATGCGAGCTCTCACACATCGGCTCAAACAACTGCATTTTTGACCACTCAAAACATCGATTTGATGAGTCATCCGCCGTATAGTCCTCACTTGTTTTTATTCCCGTACGTAAAAAATAAACTGAGAGGTCAACGTTTTTCGACACCTGAAGAAGCGGTTGCTGCGTTCAGAATGCATGTTTTGGAGATACCTCAATCAGAGTGGAAAGTGGTGCTTCGACAATTGGTTCAAACGCATGCAAAAGTGTATAGATCTTCATGGGGAATATTTTGAAAAACAATAAAGCGATTTTCGATGATTAATATTTGTTTTTGTTCTCCAATCCCGAAATATAAACGGCAGCCCTCGTATGCATTTCATAGGCTTGGCACCAACTTCAATCACATTTTTATAGAATTATTTTTCACTTTTTAGTGTCATTATCGTTAGTGAGTATTGAAGTCGGTATTTTTTTATTAAAGCTATTTATAATGTACATAACTTGTATAGATATCATTATTATTATAGAGTGATCAATTATTTTTCGAAATTTTGTTATTTTAATAATTAATGGGTAAAACTGGATTTCTGAATGATTACTCAGATGGAAATTCAATGTCGAGAGAAGGATTATAGAAGATACGTACAGCATTATTGATAGTTAAATAAATTTAATATGAGTGAGTTATTCAAATATTTTTTGGTTATTTAACAAACACAAAATTAAGTGTGACATATTTTGTGAATGGAATCCAAAAGTTGTAAATTTTAATTCGAAATTTTCTTCCACATTAGCATTTGTTCATGAATTTCTTAGATGTTAATAATTTTCGAGTAATTTTTAAAAAACAAATCTTATTTTACAAATCGTAATAAGTTGAATAGCTTTTACAATTAGTATTTTATACCAACAGTTTTGAATAATTAAGATGTACTACTGAAAATCAGTTCGAAAGAAGATTAAACATGTTTTTTTGCTTATTAATAATCCATATCGAATATAATTAAATCACAGCTTTCACACGAAACCAGATTAGTGTGGTATCAGTTACTAATTCTAAAACTGGTTTTGATCCAAATGTAAATTTAAAACATCAGATGCAACATTTATCTTTTACACCATGTTTAGCAAGCTTCCAAACAGGTGTTAGTTTAATCAGTATTATGTTTTAAGATTTCATTATTCGATTCTCGATGAATGACGGTTTTTGGTCGTTTTTAAAATGTTGTAGAAAAAGATTAAGGAAATATTGAGACTAGCGCATTCACCAAAATTATGATGTAAGATTTCTTAAGCTTATTAACCGACTTCCAAAAAGGAGGAGGATTATCAATTAGTCGCGTATTTTTTCGTTTTTTTTTTGTATGTATGTTACCTGATTTCTTCTCCTGTGGTGCACCGTTTTGAATGAATATGGTCTTGTTTAATAGAGTATATATCCGGATTGGTGAAACTTCAAATTTTGGAAAAGAATTCTATTGGTAAAGTGATAAAATTTGTGAATGAACACATGCGTGCATGGAAATCGACTAATATCCCTAATATTTTAGTCGATTTTTCGATAACTCCTTATGGATGTGTATAGTTTTTGAACGTTTAATCTATTAAGGAAGATCTTTAGGTGATCTCATATACTTTTCTGGGACGTGCAACTTGCAGTTTTGCAGAAAATCGCCGAAAATTCCAAAATTCTTATCAAAAATTTTATTGAAATGACATAACGGACATTTCCTCATAAATATTCTAATTCCAACGTAATAGTGCCGTAATTTTAGGCACTGGAAGTTTTAATTGCGAATTTGAAAATTTTCTTTGTACATCTTAAGCATATAGGTAGTAAAGCATAGTATTTTCGGCTCCTCAAATCAATGAGTACCAAGCTCGTTTTGTTCGTATACCAGGCAAATACCTATTTAAATGCAAATTTTTCCATTTTGGGAAGACGGTGCTTTTGGTTTACACATTCTTCCGGCCTAATAGAAAATTCAGTGACAACACATGTCAAACTTTAAACTGCTATTTAGTACGTTTATAGACAGGGTGTTTAGTTATAGCAAACAAAATCACAAAGTAAAGTGATAGAAGGAGTTGCATTTATATGGAGATTCAAAATATAGGACGGACTAGAATGATAGTGGTCCGTAGGCAGCCGTATATACAGGATGGTTGGAATATAGGGTAGACTGGACGTGAAAATGTTGGAAAAAATGTGAAATTAAAATTATATAGGGTGATTAAAAAACTGTTATATGATGTGGACATAAGCAAATCATATACAGGATGGTTGAAATATATGCTGTAGTTGAATTATATTTATACAGTGTGATTAAAAAAATATTTCTTTTATAGCCCATAAGAAGTTGCATAAAGTGTGGAGAGGAATTAATGTTACACAGGACGATAATGTAAAATGTAAAAAATGAACTAATTTATGGGCTAGCCTACAAGGAGTTATTACTATAGTTGAAATATAGGACGTATTTGACTCCGTAAATATGGGATGGATTCTACTCCGTCCTATAGTTTACAGAAGGCAGCTAACAAATTTATGCTTGTCCGTGGGCAGTCGTATGTACAGGATGGTTGGTACATAGGTTTGAGTGGAATTATCTATAGTTATACAGGGTTGTCAAAAAAAGTTGAAAAAGGGTTACATGGCGTAGTCCATAAGGCATAAATATATTTTGGGCTTATTAAGTCAACGCGTACTATTACATTTTGTTCGTAAAGGTTTACCTGTCAATTTAAATGAGAAAGTATCATTGTGTAAAGTTGAGGCTTTCGATGTTACCTGGTTCTGTCTATTAAGGTTATACATACAAAATAAAAAATAAAGAATGAAAACTACCTGAGTTCAAAAATACTAAAAAGTTGAAAATAAAACATTTTTGAAAAAAATATAACCGACTTCTACCTATAACTAAAAGGCTAAAAATAATTATAACAAAATACAACTCTAGCAAATAAATAAAAAACGTAAACATTAAAAGGTGATCATTCTGAACAAATTAGTATATTTTTGAAGTCGGTGCCAAGCAAGATTCAAGTTTGATGAATTAGTAGATAAGTATGCAATGAAGGATTTTAGATTTTCTGAATATGTGAATTACAAATATATCATATTCTTAATTCATTTTTTTTTAAAGATATTAACAAAAATATTAAACATCGACTTAATTCCCACTTTAGAAACTACACTATTTAAATTTGAAAAACATATTTTATTTGTATTTTTAAATAACAGTTTTAATAATTTATAATTTAAAACTTGACCTATTTTGCCCTTTATTTTCCAATCTACAGAGCCTCAAAACTCAGACAGTAGATTATAAAAGGCTTCTCTAAAAGTTTATTAGTAAAATAAAACTCTAATCTTAATTTTTGGGGACCAAATTAGAAAATTAAATACATATTTACTCTGATGAAAATCAAGCGAATCCTGAAGCAGATAAAATAAAAAGTCTATGTGTGGAAAATCAAAGTGTATATTTTTTATAAATTAAAACGCTTCCTTTAAAAGATAAAGGGTAAATATAAGAAAATGCATTCATTCCCTGCTTGTCTGAAACTGGAATATTAGAATCTTGAAGGTGGTACGGAACTCTTAGTATGCGAGTCCAACACGCACTTGACCAAATTATTTCCAGAATAAAGAGCAAAAAAAAAATTCAAAGTAGGTAATTGATATTTTTATTATTTACGTTATCGTATTTTACGTTGCAAAAACTTTTCTATATTCTACTAGTATAATAATATATATATATATATATATATATATATATATATATATATATATATATATATTCTATAAGTACAATAATAGATCTATAATAGAAAAGTTTTTGTAACTTAAAATTTGATAAATAATGTAAATAATAAAAATATAAATTACCTACTTTAAATTTGGTTTCTTTTTATTCTGGAAAACAACTGAAAAAACTTGACCTACTACACTTTGTTCTCCATATAGAATTTTCAAATACTTATCTGTTAAAGAAAAACATTTTTAGAAAAGAAAACCCAATGAACAGGCAAGAAAACTAGATTTGTTTTTGGAAATCTATACCAAACAGCTTGCCGGTACATACTACGTAAGTTTGATACATCAGGAATAAATAGTCAAACTTGCCAAATTAAATTCAATAATAAAAATTAAATCCAATATCTTAAAATTATTTTTATCATGAATACAAATCATGTAGATAGGTTTAAAAACTGTAGGAGTGAAACCTTAAGAAAAATATTTCAAATTACTTGGCTACTAACAATGTTTAAATAATAATCTAATTCTATTATAGCTTTCAACCATTTTTTCCGATCTTGTTATTTCTGACTGATCTCAAAATATCATATAATGTGTCGAAATTACAGATAAAGATTCTAAACAACACTTGAACATATTTATCAGATGATATCGGATTATTTTGATAAATTATGGTGTCTGCTATCTATAACTGGGTTATATCATCTTCTTAGAATTTACGGGTTTTTCTACAAAACATAGATACTACTAAATTCATACAGTGGGTGATTTTAGAATGATTTAGAATATTTGAGACCAGTCTCAAAGATAACATTATTTATAAAGAAGTGTTGTAATAATAAATAAGGAAAATTAAAGTTCACTTGAAGCCCAACATTTTAGTTACCTTACTCGAAAAGAACCATGATGTTGTTACATGATTTTAGCAGATATACGAGGGCTGCCTTTTATATTTCTGGATTAGAGAACAAAAACAAATATTAATCATCGAAAACCGCTTTATTGTTTTTCAAAATATTCCCCATGTGGATCTATACACTTTTGCATGCGTTTAAACCAATTCTCGAAGCACTTTTTCCACTCTGATTGAAGTATCTCCAAAAAATGCATTCTGAACGCAACAACCGCTTCTTCAGGTGTCGAAAAACGTTGACCTCTCAGTTTGTTTTTTACGTACGGGAATAAAAAGAAGTCATTTGGTGACAAGTCAGGACTATACGGAGGATGAGTCATCAAATCGATGTTTTGAGTGGTCAAAAATGCAGTTGTTTGAGTCAATGTGTGAGAGCTCGCATTGTCGTGGTGAAGAGTACTCCGTCTTCGGCGGTTGGTTTTCCTCATTTCTTGGAAGACAACTGGCAAACAAATGGTTGTGTACCACTCGGAATTGACTGTTCTGCGTTGTTCTAGTGGTACGGTTGCGACATGTCCAGTTTTTCCGAAAAAACAGGCGATCATTTGCTTGGAAGTACTTCGTGCGCGAACAATTTTTGTTAGATTCGGCTCATCTTGAAATACCCATACAGTCGACTGCTGTTTACTTTCGGGCTCATACGAGTAAATCCACGATTCATCACCTGTCACTATGTCATACACGTGTTTTGAAGCAACGCG
This sequence comes from Octodonta nipae, assembly GCA_034190945.1. Classification (NCBI taxonomy): domain Eukaryota; kingdom Metazoa; phylum Arthropoda; class Insecta; order Coleoptera; family Chrysomelidae; genus Octodonta; species Octodonta nipae. Next base: position 1,759,894 of record CM067218.1, read on the forward strand.
ATCGTATTTTTTGGGCTTTTCTTTCGACCAATCGACACGAGCCTGTTTTTGAACGATTGACAAATTGTGTGGGATCCAACGCGAACAATTTTTTTTGACATTCAAATGTTTATGCAATATTGAATGTATGCTGGTCCCACTAATGTGTAAGATTGACTCAATCTCACGATAGGTCACATGACGATCTTGCAATATCAGTTCGCGCACAGCGTCAATGCTTTCCGGAACAACAACTGTTTTTGGACTACCTTCACGAAATTCATCTTGGAGTGAACTACGACCTCGATTGAATTCACCATACCATCGATAAACAGTGGTCCTTGATGGAGTTTCATCGCCAAAAATTAAATTAAGATCATCCATGCACTCTTGCTGACTTAATCCACGTCGAAAGTTGTAAAAAATAATCGCACGAAAATGTTCACGATTTAATTCCATCTTTTGGCCGAGATGAATCCTTTAAGTTACTGTAAACAACATCTAGCACTCGTATGTCAAAACGTTCTGAGTACGTATAACCTCAAAAATGTCAAACTTTACGATAGAGTTGTCAGTTGTCAGATTGCAACACTAGGGTTGTCCAATCCCGAAATATAAAAGGCAGCCCCAGTAATTTAGAACGTACCTGACAGATTCTTCACTGTCTACCGAGATTTGTAGTATACATGTGAACAATTCTTAATGCTGATCCATAATCATAGACCTAAAGTTTTGTAATTCTTTTTTTATTTGATTTAATTTGCTGGATTTATTCCAGCAAAAACTAAAAATACTATGAATATTTGCAGAACATTGTGCCAAGTTTGTTCATCATTTATTTGGTTCAAGTTAATTTTTATGCATTTTATTTTTATAGCGTCTAAACATTGCGTGAAATCTCCTCAAGTTTTTGTACTATTTTTGTTTTTTTATTCGGGATTTCCGCGTCTTTACTTTCTTTGCCAAGTTTTTAACAGTTGAAGTATACTATGATTTTAAACACTATAATAATTCAATAACAAATTGTTTTATTAATTATAAAGGTAGTAAGTCATAACAGGCGCAATTCTATGAAACCTTTTCCACAATCAACTTTAAAGCCTTGACAATATCCTATTCTCTATAAGAACGGGTAGAGATATATGGGGCAACATGATACTTCAATATAATATGAATAGATACATAACTAACATTTTCACTGCACCACATGGTATGATCAAACGCTGGATGTGGTTGATGATAATAATCTTCCTAATTTGTTGTTAATTATCGAGGTTTAGCTTTTTTGTATGTAATCCCTCCATTTCTAGCCCTTATGTGTTCTACTGTTTCATCCACTAATTGTAACATTACCTCTAAATTTGATCTGCCACAATTTTATTCTTTTATTATTCTTCTATTTTTTTTCAATCTTTGGTTATTTTATGTGAAAGCCCTGTATATCCAAATAACATATTTTTAGGGTTCCGTATATACAATATACGGATACCCTTATAATATCACTCCGGATTTCTGCCTCTGTTACATCACAGCAATTTTCTCCTAAACTAGTGGAAGGAAGAGGTTGAAATTTAGTATCAATGTATAGTTTGGTGACCCGATCAGGAGTAAATATCGTAAAAGAAAAAAAAATTGATTTTAGGGGTACTTCTGGGGGGAAAAACTAAAAAAATCGACCGTTCCTCCACTCTGATCTCCGAAACTACTGAGCTTAAAATTTTGAAAAAAATAGGAAATATAGAACGTTACCCGTACTTTACAGGAAATATAAGGAGAAACCATTAATTTTAATTTTGGGGGGCAAATTATAGAATTAAATAAAAATTTAAAAACAAAAAAAAATTCAAACGCATCATGTAATATATCGAATGAAAGGTCTTATTCTCAGGAACACAAATATATATTTTTCATATTTTAAAAAAATTATTTAAAAATATATTAACGAAAATATACCAAAATTTACCCATTCCCCCCCCTATCACCGAAACTATAAAACGTAAAGTTTTGAAAAAAAATAGAGGTATAGGTTCTGACCTGAAGTTACTGGAAAAATAAGGAGAAACCTCACTTTTAATTTTGGGGGGCAAATTACAGAATTAAATGGAAAATATAAAATTAAAATTGTTTCTAACCCATCATATAATATATCAAATGAAAAGGCTCATTACGATGAAAACAAATATATTTTTTCCATATTTTTAAAATAAATAACTTAAAAGATATTAACAAAAATATTAAAAAAATACCCATTCCCCCCCTTATCTCCGAAACTATAAGCTGGAAAATTTTCAAAAAATGGAGGTATAGCCCCTCACCTGAACTTTACTGGAAAAATAAGGAGAAACCCCTAATATTTATTTTGGGGGGCAAATTATAGAATTAAATGGAAAATATAAAATTAAAATTGTTTCTAACGGGTGATGTAATATATCAAATCACAGGGCTCATTATGACGAATACAATATATATATATTATATTATATTTTTTTAAAATAATATATATATAATAAAATATTTTAAAATATGTTAAAAAAATAACCCATTCCCCCGTTATTCCCCAAACTATAAGACCTACATTTTTTTGTTTATAGGAAAAATATGAAAAAATCCCTAATTTTATTATTTGCCCCCCAAATAATAGAATTAAACGGAAAATCAATTAAGAGAAAACCCACATAGTAATTTTAGGGACAAATTATACAATTAATTGGAAAATAAAGATTCAATTTTCAAACGCATCATGCAATATATCAGATAAAAGGCTCATTATGAGATTTACAAATATATCATTTTTTTTTGAAATCATTTGTATACAAGATATTAACAAAAATATTAAACATCAACTTAATTCCCACTTTAGAAACTACACTATTTATAAATTTTGAAAAATATACTTTATTTGTATTTTTTAATAATTTGAATAACAGATTTAATAATTTATAATTTAAAACTTGACCTGTTTTGCCCTTTATCTTCCAGAGCCTCAAAACTCAGGCAGTAGATTATAAAAGGCTTCTCTGAAAGTTTATTAGTAAAATAAAACTCCAATGTTAATTTTTGGGGGCCAAATTAGAAAATTAAATACATATGTAATCTGATAAAAATCAAGCGAATCCTGAAGCAGATAAAATAAATTGCCTATGTGTGGAAAATCAAAGTGTATATTTTTTATAAATTTAAAACGCTTCCTTTAAAAGATATAAGGGTAAATATAAGAAAATGCACTCATTCCTTGCTTGTCTGAAACTGGAATATTAGAATCTTAAAGTTGGTACGGAACCCTAAGTATGCGAGTCCAACTCGCAATTGACCAAATTATTTACTTTTTATTGTTAGTACTCTTAATATGGATTGAATTCACATATTTTTTTCAAATGTATTTCTTTGAAGTATATAATTTTTTAAATTTGTACTTTAATTTCATTACAGATAAATACTAATAAAGTAAAGTGATCGCCACCACCGAGAGCGTCAAAGTTAGTAAATTTAATATTAAAACGACGTAATTTTAACTCCAAAAGCCTAGAAGAATGTCACTTCTATGGGTTTAAACCGCATAACGACTGTTTTTAATGTAACAGTCCAAGAAATATGGGTTTAAAATTATATTTTGGTAAATTTAGTAAAGGATCGCCCCCCCCCCTGAAGCATGAAATCCCCCCGGAAGCACGAGTCTGGATCCGCCCCTGATTTGTTGTGATTTTACAAAGTAGAGCATCCTACTGTTATCGTAGCGTTTTTTAATTTCATAAGATCTCACTTATAATAATGATGGCATGGTCCAAACAAAAGATTACAATAAGAAATTCAGATTCAATAATAATCCATCGCCATGATTACGATTGTGTTTTCAAAGGTACTTCCTGAAACGTGTCGAAACGCACTTGTGCGGTAGTCAAGGTTTTTCAACGGCATCTATTCGGTTAGCTCGTACGTCCGTGAGGATTTTTCATAACAACGGCTGAAATATAAGATCATACTAATTGCACATTATACACGGTGGATTTTTATGCTGTGGTGATTAACTGGCAATATAATTTATAGTTTTGTTTTCTGTTATGAATTTAGTGACTGTCAAAAGAGATTCTTGTTGTTATATTAAAAGTATTTATTAGAAGTAAAAGGTCATTTGGAATACAGATTTTAAACAATGTTATTGGATTTAAATGCAACATTGGTTGGTTTTAGTTGCCAAAGAACTAAATATATAGTTGTTTGCATTTGTCTTTATATACAGTGTTGGTTTTTTAGAAAAACGCTCGGCCACGTTGGTTTTTTTTGGATTGTGTTTTTCAATTTCATTTTTTCAAATGGAAATATTTGTTTATTATGTTATTATTTTTGAATTGTTCATGTACAATGTCCTATACCGAAAATTAACAGTTATTAAAAAGATTACATTTCTTTCTAAAATTAAGAAAACAACGGTAAAAATAAGGTGTTTGTTGGTTTGAACCTATTTCTTTACATCTGGTTTTTATGATTGTTGGCGGTATTTTAGTCACATGAATAGAAACCCTTTTTTTAATGCAGGTGTTTTTAACACTTGTTTATTCCCATAGCAACTGTACTATAATTTTACTTCAAATAAGTAGGTGCAGTTCCAAAGTATGGCGCGTTTAACTGAAAAGCAGCGAATAGAAATTTTGACGATAGAAGGATATGGCGACAAAACTCGAACACAGGCTAGAGTTTGCGAATTGTTTAATATGAAGTACCCGGACCGGCCTATTACACGATCGGTAGTTAGTAAAATAGAAAAAAAGTTTCTAGAATTTGGCCACGTAAGAGAAAATTACAAAACCAAACATCTTCCAGAAGATACACAATTACAAAGTTCATTTGGTCAGGAACTTACTGAAGATGATTTGGACCGTAGAGTAGAATTTTGCGAAATAATGATGGATAGATGGAATGCCATCCCGCACTTTTCAAGTAAGATAGTTTTTGCCGACGAGGCAACATTTTGTTTAAATGATTCAGTAAACAGGCAAAATTTTCGATATTGGGCATCAGATAAACCACACTGGATTCTAGAAAGTCATACACAGTTTTCCAAGAAAGCTAACGTATGGGCCGGAATTGTGAGTACTTCAATTGTAGGTTCTTTTTTTATTGAGAGAACTCGGAAAAATATTTACACCTATTACAAAATGACATAATACCCTGAGGAATGAATGAATTAGGGCCGAAATACAACGAATCCTGCCCCAAACGCTAGATGAAGTGTGAATTTGAACATTTAATTTGATATGTTGATGTTTTTTTTCTTCAATTTTGAAACAAATGTATTTTTTTAATAACTGTTAATTTTAGGTATATGACATTATACATGAAAAATACTTAGAATTCAATGCAGAATTCAAAAATAAAATAAAATAAAAAAACAAATGGTTCCATTATAAAAATGAAGTTGATGGTCGCAATTTATTTCTGGCCCACCCTGTATAAATGAGTTTATCATCACAAAAACCGCAGCTAAAAAAAACGACGTGTCCGAGCGTTTTTCCAAAAAACCAACACCTGAATTTTAAAAGAATTTGTTCAAACCCACGCGTCCTCACTGTATACTCACTGAGAAAGAAATCTCTAGAAGAGAATGTAGACTGAACAACACGACGATGACGACGACGACCACGAATCCGAATCGAGAGGCAAGCCAGAAGCATAAGGAACCATGAGGACATCCCACCGATCAGGACCACGACCCTGGAAGAGGTACGGGACCAGATCAGACGTCTCAAGCAACGAAAAGCACCTGGACATGACCGTATATCCAACAGGATAGTCAAACGGTTCACCAGGAAGGCTGTCGTTTCCTTGAAAAACATCATCAATGCAATGCTAAGACTCAGATACTACCCGAGGAGATGGAAGTATGCCGACATTATCATGCTGCCAAAGGCCAATAAGGACGGTACTTTTCCACAAAACTATCGCCCTATTAGTCTACTACCAGCCATGAGTAAAGTAGCAGAAAGGCATCTTCGCGAATCGACTCCAAGAGACCATAGACGATCTAAATGTGATTCCAGACCAGCAATTTGGATTCAGACATCGACCCCCACCGAACATCAAGTTCTACGCTTTGTAGAATTCGCCTCAGACGGACTCAACCGGAATCGAAGAACAGCCTTCATCTTCCTGGATGTAGCAAAAGCCTTCGACCGAGTATGGCATGACGGTCTATTAGTCAAGATGGACCAATTAGGATTTCCCACTAACATCATCCACCTAGTGGGCTCCTTTTTGAAACATCGAAGAGTAAGAGTACGAGTAGGCCAAGGGCACTCCAGATACCGGACCACCGAGGCAGGGGTTCCCCAAGGAGCAGAAGGACACCCCGATGCTATTTTCAATCTACACTGCAGACATCCCAAGACCAGCCGACACTATAATTGCCCAGTTCGCCGACGACACTGCCATAGGATGCCAATCTTTCAGATTCGAGCCAGCCTTGAGGCGGCTGCAACAAACCACTGACAATTTAGCTGAATGGTGCCTTCAGTATAAGATAGCCATCAACGAGGACAAAACCCAAGCTCTGTTCGTCAACGGGAGAACCCGCACGATCGTTCCGACAGGAAACCTGACCGTCAACGGCAGACAAATTCCGTGGAGTCACCATCGACAAGGGGTTGACTTTCACGAGGCATGTCCAAGAGACTCGTAATAAAGTCCGGGCTGCCCGTGCCAAACTTTACCTCTTATTAGGAAGAGGAAGCAAGCTGGGACTCTTAAACAAGCTGACTCTCATCAAGACAGTCATCTTGCCAATGCTGACGTACGCTTCAATAGTATGGGGACACACCAGCAAGAGCAACAGGCAGGCCATTCAAAGGCAGGAGAACCTATGCCTACGCCTTGCAGTCGACGCACTCTGGTTAGTTCGTAACACGGTGATTTTCAACGATTTACGACACCAACCAGTGCTTGCAAAAATGAAGAGGAGGGCCGGAGAGGCTTACGCCAAACTGGAACAGCACCCAAACCTTCACCTACGACAACTAATCGACTATGACGTCAGATTTATTGACAGATACAAACGGCCTAAGAACCAGCTCTGCCTTAGCGAAGGGGAAGAGGACGAAGAAGCCCAGAGATAGAGGACAGGTAAGTAAAAAATGAAGTATATAGCAATCTTTTTTTCAGGAGAAAACAAGGGGGGCCCGGGGGGAAACCAACCTACCAAACAAAGAGAAGACAGAAGAACACACACCTACAAAACAAACGACCACAACGTGCCCCTAGAAGGGTACAATTAGCTATATATCATAGTAAAGAATGAGCCACGTAACATATATAAGACAGTTGCTGTAGTACCAATAAGGTAAAGCAACGGAACCAAACCAAAGCCAAGCTATCCCAACAAGAAGACAGCGATTATGCAGAAGGAAAACTGCGTTAGCGTGAGGACCTGAGTTAAGTGTCTCAGGGGGTGGGTGGCAAGGGGGCTGGAAGTGCAATGTTCTGAAGGGCAAATCCAGTTCCTGGGCTCGCGCATGGGTGTGTGTGGAGAGAAAGAAATCTCAATACGCATAAGGAAATGTTTAAATTTAATATTGCTTTGGTGAAACATAGATGCTATAGGCAGGAGTAAATGATTTGTATAAAAGCAATTTTCTAATTATCGTTTCTTTATATAAATTTGTGTTCATTTATTCGAGCATTTATAGGTCTAATGGTGTCTCCAATATAAAATTTGTTACATCAGCAAGGAATTTTATAAACGCAAGTTTTTAATTTTGGGGTTACTTATTTGGTTTAGTTTTTGATATAATTGATTTCAGTGTATTTCTTGTTTTGAAAGTTGTTTTAATATTAAACTTATTACCTACTTTTTCCATTCTTTCTGAAAGACTTTGGAACATCAGAAATTCTTTGGTCTCAAGAAATTATAACTGAGTCCAGTTTGAAAGTATTGGATTTTTACTTCAGCTTAATTTAACATAGTTTGGTTTAATTTTCTTTCTTATTCTGAAAGAATATGTTAACAAAAAAATATATAAAAAAATTTATTAGTTACATATGAAAGAATATACAAAGATTAACTCTTATAATAAACAAGGGCTAAAGTAAAGTGGCGCAGTTACAGTTTAGGATTAAAAATGCATTTCCAGGGCCGGCGTCGTTACTCAAAGGATATTTTTACGATATATAAAAAACGAAATAAATAAGCCTACCTCGCATTTCCATATTAAAATCCCAACGAATAGAATCCTGCTATGCACCAACCGAACCTATACATGCACTTCCTGCTCGCACAAGTTCATCGTCACAAACGTTTATGTTTTATTAAAAGTTTTTATTAATCGATACAAATTGATGCACAAAAAATGTCAGCAGAATTACATAAAGAAAAAACCTTCGCAAAATCAATGTCACACCGTAATTATCGATTGAACTAAACCCAATCGAGTCCAAAAACAAACTGAAATTAGTGCAACCGCAGCGAGTCTTTGAAACAAAATTTTGCAGTATATCTAATACCCAATCTATTAGTATTAGTCGTGAACCAGGAAAAAAATGCTATTCGCATATACGCGTACGATTCGTGGGTCTTGGCGCAACTCTTGCCGAAAAATTTTCGGCAGTATTTGGGGGAGAGGGGGGGGCATTGGGCATAGAAGTTATATTACGTAAGGTCCCGCATGCACGTCCGCAAATACATCAATTGTACAAACCACAAGGTTAAAAGTGTACAGCGTTGCCGCAGTATGAAGTACGTATACACGAAATTTGTTCTTCGAGTGGATATGATTGTTTTGTTTAATTTGTCGTTGCTGATCGCTTTTTGTCAGCGGAATTGTTGCTTTGTTTACAACTATTGTTGTTTGTTTTGTCAGTGAACAGGGAGAGTATTTTAAGGATGACATGATAACCAATAGATGTATAGAACTCTTAAATTATTGTTTTGGTATCACTTAGATGGTATATACAGTGATGGGCAAATATTTGGAAACAAGTAAATATCTCTGGAATTATTAGAGATATCAAAATGAAATTTAGAAGGTAGATACTGCAGTAGATTGCCTATTTGTTTCCAATTTTTTTTACAATTTTGAACTTCCTGTTTTACCGGAAGTAATGTCGATTTTAAAATTTGCAATGAAACATCCTGTATAGTATTTTAGTTTCTGATGAAACATTTTATTGTGAATACAAAAATATCGGGTTTGATATTGTTTACTTCAATACCTACCGAGATATTAACAGAAAAGTAACTTAAGGAAAGGAAAAATTCGAGGGTAGCTAAACTCGGTTCAGATTTTATTTACGTCCGATATAAACAAACCGCTCGGTAAGGATTTGTATTTCTATTGGCCAATCGGTGGCATTATACCGTCACAGCCAACCGCACTGCTTGTTCCATAGTCGAATACACGTGCGTTTGTTTAAATCAGGCGCAAATTAAATCTGAATCAAGTTTAGTAGTCCATGAAATTCATTGCATAAGTGACAGTAGTTGTCAAAATAAGTTATTAGTTTTTTTTTAATTAATAGAAAAACGATTGTATTGTTTTAATTTGATCGTAAAATGACCGAATTAAGTGAAAGAGAAAGAATAGAAATATTAATGATGATTGGGTATGGGGAGAGGAAAAGAACGCATCAAGAAGTTTGTGACCTTTTTAACATTGTTCATCCGAATACACAAATATCCCGTTCAGTAGTGACGAAAACTTTGCGAAGGTACGACACAAGTGGAACAGTTATTTACCAAAAAGTCGACGGTTAAAAAGTGCAAGTAATGAAGGTGTAGCTCAAAATGTTGCTATATCTTTGGAAGAAAATCCTCACTTATCCACTACCGACCTCGCCAATATGCATGGAATTAGCCGTCGTTCAGTAGGAAGGATATTAAGGCGAGAAAAATATCATCCATACAAAATTCGCCTCGTTCAAGAACTCTCCGAAGACGATTTCGACAGACGTTTGCAATTTTGTGAAACGATGATGGATATTTGTAACCGTGATAATAATTTTATAAGAAATGTGGTGTTTTCAGACGAGACTACATTTTGTTTAAATGGTACGGTTAATCGACATAACTGCCGCTACTGGTCGCAAAGTAATCCTAATTGGGTACAAGAGGCTCATACACAACACCCCCAAAAATGGAACCTTTGGGCCGGCATTTATAACAACAGAATCGTGGGACCCTTCTTCCTACAAGAAACTTTAAACGGAGATAAGTATTTACTGCTCTTGGAGACACAAATTATTCCGGCATTGGAGGTAAATCGACAATTACCAAATAATATCTGGTTTCAGCAGGATGGAGCACCACCCCATTACGCTCGCATTGTTCGAGATCATTTTGATAGGACATTTCATCACAGATGGATTGGAAGAAGAGGTACTTATGAATGGCCTGCACGAAGTCCTGACCTTAATCCACTAGACTATTTTCTGTGGGGTTACTTAAAGTCTAAGGTTTATGTTGATATGTTGATAGACCAAATAATTTGCAAGAATTAGCTGCAAGAATAACTCAAAACATCCAGAGAATTACACTAGAAGTAATAGCTAATGTTACTAGAGAATTTAAAAACCGACTTATTGTCAAAAAGTAAACGGTGCTCAATTTGAACCTCTAATACATTAAGTTTAGTTAAGTTAAGTTTCAATGTTTTGAAAATCACTTAGATTTAGTTAATAATTATGATTATGTATTTCTTTAATAGATATGAGACTTTTCCTTTCCTTAATTACTTTTCTGTTAATATCTCGGTAGGTATTGAAGTAAACAATATCAAACCCGATATTTTGTATTCGCAATAAAATGTTTCATCAGAAACTAAAATATTATACAGGGTGTTTCATCGCAAATTTTAAAATCGACATCACTTCCGGTAAAACAAGATGGTAAAAATTGTAAAAAAATTTGGAAACAAATAGGCAATCTACTGCAGTATCCACCTTCCAAATTTAATTTTGATATCTCTAATAATTCCAGAGATATTTGCTTGGTTCCACACATTTGCCCATCACTGTATATTTGGCGAATGCGCTATCTATAACTCCGTTTGTATTGGTTTTACAGAAACCATAAACCCAAATTTTTTTTTTGCTTTTTTATAAGCTACATTTTTTACCCAAATATTTTTTTCCTTAAAGTGCATATTTTTGAAGTTATTTACGAAAAACCGTATGAAAACAAGTTATTTTGTTGAAAAATCGATCCATTCACTTAGCGATTAACTCGAAAAGAATTGACTTTCAGAAAAAAACTCTATGGAACAAAAGTTGCTTAACATTAGTTAATTTATTCATCCACGTTCTTTTTCACATATATTCATTTTCACCCCCGAGAGGGGTAGCTTTTTGCCTTCATTGACTGGACTATTGGAAATTATTTAAAAAAATTATCCAACAATTCTTATTAGCTACTGTCTAAATTTACTCGATACGAGTAATTATTCGGCCGAAAAAACTTTTTAGTGGAAGCAATAAATAAAATTCATAATAACTTCAATAAAACCGAACAAATTATTCGAATATATTATGTGTTCAAACTCAAGTATTTTTACTTTGTCGTAGTTTAACAGAATGTTGAGATAACATTTTTAAAATATCATCGTTGTTTACAATAAAATCGTAATCTTGACATGCAATATTTGATAATTTCCTTTAGCTAAAATTACTCCTTTATTTAGTTTCCAGATACCAGAGTTTTATTTTACACACAATTTGTTATTGTAGTCATTTATTATAAAATGTTCTGAATGTGGTACTACTTCTGCGTGAAAAAAAAATAATGCCAATTTAGGAGGAACAATTCTATTGATTCGCTGATCATTCAGTTTGTTTTATTACGATGCCATCTTGTAATTCTGGGGAAAATTATGAACAAAATAAGTAATCCCTGTTATTAAATTGTAAACGCGACATGATAAATGCTTCCGAAATAGTTATGCTTTAATGTCAAATTATAATAAAACATTTTTAAAAAAAATATAACCAACTTCTACCTATAATTATAAAGCTAAAAATAATTACAACAAAATACAACTCTATCAAATAAATAACACATTCAATGTTGTAAGGTACCTACTCAGGAAGTAAAAAATGTAAACATTAAAAGGTGCTCATTCTGTACAAATTAATTACCTACCAATCTAGTATATTTTTGAAGTCGGTGCCAAGCAAATCTAAAATCCTTCATTGCGTACTTATCTACTAATTCATGAAACTTTTTAGTTTTCGTTCTTATTTTTTATTTTCTATGTATAACCTTAATAGACAGAACCAGGTAACATAGAAAGCCTCAACATTACACAATGATACTTTCATTTAAATTGACAGGTAAATCTTTACGAAGAAAATGGACTAGTACGCGTTGACTTAATAAGCCCAAAATATATTTATGCCTTATGGACTACGCCATGTAACCTTCTGTAAACTATAGGACGGAATAGAATCCATCCTATATTTACGGAGTCAAATCCGTCCTATATTTCAACCATAGTATATAACTCCTTGTGGGCTACCCAATAAATTATTTCCTTTTTAATATTTTATGTTATCGCCCTGTGTAACATTAATTCCTCTCCACACTATATGCAACTTCTTATGGTCTATAAAAGAAAATTTTTTTTAATCACACTGTATAAATATAATTCAACTCCAGTATATATTTCAACCATCCTGTATATGATTTGCTTATGTCCACATCATATAACAGTTTTTTAATCACCCTATATAATTTTCGTTTTACATTTTTTTCAATATTTTTATACCACCAAACGTCCAGTCCACCCTATATTCCAACCATCCTGTATATACGGCTGCCTACGGACCACTATCATTCTAGCCCGTCCTATATTTCAATCTTCATATAAATGCAACTCCTTCTACCACTTTACTTTGTGATTTTGTTTGCTACAACTAAACACCCTCTCTATAAACGTACCAAATAGCAGTTTAAAGTTTGACATGTGTTGTCACTGAATTTTCTATTAGGCCTGGAGAATGTGACAACCAAAAGTACCGTCTTCGCAAAATGGAAAAATTTGCATTTAAATAGGTATTTACCTGGCATACAAACAAAACGAGCTTGGTACTCATTGATTTAAGGAGCCGAAAATACTATGCTTTACTACCTTGAGATGTACATAGAAAATTTTCAAATTCGCAATTAAAACTTCCAGTGCCTAAAATTACCGCACTATTACGTTGGAATTAAAATATTTATGAGGAAATGTCCGTTATGTCATTTCGATGAAATTTTTTATAAGAATTTTGGAATTTTCGGCGATTTTCTGCAAAACTGCAAGTTGCACGTCGCAGAAAAGTATATGAGATCACCTAAAGATCTTCCTTAATAGATTAAACGTTAAAAAACTATACACATCCATAAGGAGTTATCGAAAAATCGACTAAAATATTAGGGATATTAGTCGATTTCCATGCACGCATGTGTTCATTCACAAATTTTATCACTTTAACAATAGAATTCTTTTCCAAAATTTGAAGTTTCACCAATCCGGATATATACTCTATTAAACAAGACCACATTCGTTCAAAACGGTGCACCACAGGAGAAGAAATCAGGTAACATACATACAAAAAAAAGCGAAAAAAAAAATACGCGACGAATTGATAACCTCCTCCTTTTTGGAAGTCGGTTAAAAAAATATTGTTTGTTGACACTTCAGCATTAGTTTTTTGTCGATTCTTTCAAAAACGCCTTCTGATAATTCAGATTTTTCTATTGTTAACCGACTTCAAAAGAAAGGATGTTCTTAATTCGTCTGTATCTTTATGTTTTTTTAAGTTCAAAGATTATTCGAAAACGTAAGTAAAGTATGCTTTGGTGGAGGTGCTGGCATTAAAATATGGAAATGTTTGTGTGCGGAACTTGAGGTATAATAAATTGAAAAGAAATTGATGAAGATGAAGATTATTAATGGGTCTGCATATACAGTGTGTCTTCATGAAACGAAATTGTATTAATGAATAATATTAAGGAAAAAAAGTTATTCTTCTTCAACAGATTTGTTTGGTCTAAAACGTATACTGTAATCATTACATGTCACTTTTTTAATTGAAGACCAGGTTTGTCAACAAATAGGAATTTTGCTTAAAACTAAAATTCTTTTATTTTTAATAAAATCTAAAATGCTTATCAAACATGAGTAATTAGAATTATAAAATACTTCTAATTGTGCCACATCACTAAAAAATGTATTGTAATATTCATGTCACTTTTGCAAATTGTATACTAGGTTTGACAAAGAATACAAATTTTGTTTAAGTACCTTTATTTTTAATAATAACTCAAACTGCAATCAAAGTTTATTAGAGTTGAAAACTGCGTTCTATTGTACTATATTCACTTAAACCCACCTAAGTTGGAATCATATGCAAAACTTTCTTTATACATATACATTTTTAGAAAACAAGTTAATCCTTTCAATCAACAGTAAACGCAGTTGGTAAAAATAATAAATGTAGCTTAAAAGTCAAATCGCAAAATTGTTGAAATTTCATAACAGTAAAGTCAGTTTGGGGTCTCAGAATTACCTTTCAAACATTATTCAAAGATAAAGATAATTCATATAGTAGATCTGGAGTTTATGAGCTAATCTGTCCAGACTGTAATATTTTTTATGTAAAATTATCACCCGTTATAGTGAAGACTTCCGCTCAATTAAATATCAGGAAATATATTCCACATTTTCTAACCATATACTTGATTCAGTGCACTCTTTACCAAAACCATAGAATACGAGGGCTGCGTTTTATGTTTCGGGATTAGAGAACACAAACAAATATTAATTATCGAAAATCGCTTTATTGTTTTTCAAAATATTCCCCATGAAGATCTATACACTTTTGCATGCGTTTGAACCAATTGTCGAAGCACTTTTTCCACTCTGATTGAGGTATCTCCAAAACATGCATTCTAAACGCAGCAACCGCATCTTCAGGTGTCGAAAAACGTTGACCTCTCAGTTTGTTTTTTACGTAGGGGAATAAAAATAAGTCATTTGGTGACAAGTCAGAACTATACGGCGGATGACTCATCAAATTGATGTTTGAGTGGTCAAAAATGCAGTTGTTTGAGCCGATGTGAAAGAGCTCGCATTGTCGTGGTGAAGAGTGATCCGTCTTCGGCGGTTGGTTTTCCTCATTTCTTGGAAGACAACTGGCAAACAAATGGTTGTGTACCACTCAGAATTGACTGTTCTGCGTTGTTCTAGTGGTACGGTTGCAACCTGTCCAGTTTTTCCCAAAAAACAGGCGTTCATTTGTTTGGAAGTGCTTCGTGCGCGAACAACTTTTGTTGGATTCGGCTCGTCTTGAAACACCCATACAGTCGACTGCTGTTTACTTTCGGGCTCATACGCGTAAATCCACATCACCTGTCACTATGTCATAAACGTGTTTTGAAGCACCGCGATCGTATTTTTTGAGCTTTTCTTTCGACCAATCGACACCGTTTTTTTGAACGATTGACAAATTGTGTGGGATCCAATGCGAACAATTTTTTTTGACATTCAAATGTTTATGCAATATTGAATGTATGCTGGTCCCACTAATGTGTAAAGTTGACTCAATCTCACGATAGGTCACATCTTCCAATATCAGTTCGCGCACAGAATCAATGGTTTCCGGAACAACAACTGTTTTTGGACGACCTTCACGAAATTCGTCTTGGAGTGAACTACGACCTCGATTGAATTCACCATACCATCGATAAACAGTGGTCCTTGATGGAGTTTAATCGCCAAAAATTAAATTAAGTTCATCCATGCAGTCTTGCTGACTTGATCCACACCGAAAGTTGTAAAAAATAATCGCACGAAAATGTTTACGATTTAATTGCATTTTTTGGCCGAGATGAATCCTTTAAGTTACTGTAAACAACACATAGCGCTCTTATGTCAAAACGTTCTGAGTACGTATAACCTCAAAAATGTCAAACTTTACGATAGAGCTGTCAGTTGTCAGATTGCAAAATTTTGCATTGTCAAAGCCTATACGAGGCTTAACCTTTTCCAAAAAGTCTGTGTCGAAACTATAGTCACTTATATACTTATCAATCAAGTGAGTGACAGAAAAGAAAGAAAGTTTTTGGAGTTTGATCATCACAATTGACTATCAAAAAGTAACGGCTACCAACAACGAATTTTTGAAAAGATTTTTTCTTAGTTTAGCATAAATTTTTGGAACTGAAAAAAAGCCATGGTATAACAGATCCCATCTGGACTGTTACCACAACATAACAAAACATGTTCTTCCTGTGAATTTACGGCAGCGTCATTTTCCTTTCAGCATACACGTCCAACAATCACGACCGAAAATCGTGTATTTTAAGAAACCCAACATGTAATTATGTAATAAAAACTCCTAATTTTCCGCAGTACATACGATGCCATCCATTCATATGAAATAATGAAGATTATCGTGTTCAGGTTGTTCATTATTCATATATTCATATCGTAATTTGTAAAGGAAGTATAACAAAACAATTATATACTTCTCCAAAAAAATACTGACACACGGATCGATTCAACCGTGAAGAGAATACAACCAGCAGAATAAAGGCAAAATTTTTAATTTTTGAGGTAGTGAATCATCATATTTAAGATAGAATTAAAACTATTGTTAAAGTGCAATAAAAAAACAAATGTCCGCAGGAGTATTTGGGTCTAAGTAAACTAAATTATATCATAATCCTTTTATTCACAGAAGAATAGCTTTTACAATATTTAAAAAATGTAAAAGTAATACAAATGATACTAAATGTTATATGGAAAACTACTGGCAGCTGGTTTCGGTTAAAATATAGCCCTACTAAATGGTGTATTTGTGTATTAATAATATAGTTGCTATACATGTAGATTATCGCTGGTCCATAACCGGACACACTGTATTTCAAA
The DNA here is from genome assembly GCA_034190945.1 of Octodonta nipae. Classification (NCBI taxonomy): domain Eukaryota; kingdom Metazoa; phylum Arthropoda; class Insecta; order Coleoptera; family Chrysomelidae; genus Octodonta; species Octodonta nipae. The sequence continues at coordinate 1,776,765 of CM067218.1, forward strand.
AATTGGCTGAAATGCAAGCCAGTGTGTCATTCACAAAGATTCTTAGAATCAGAAAATTGCAGACCAATTACCGTAATTGAAAAAAATGATTTCATGCGGAACAAATTAAATGCTTTAATAGCAGCACTGCAACAACAATACAATTTCGATTTCAATTATCCGTTCAATCGCTAAAAATCTAACAGATACTAATGCTTTTTTTCTGTCATATTTTTTAACAGCCGATGCTATGACCTCGGCAATGTGTTTTAAAATCCATTTAATATTCCTGCAACGAGTTCTTTCTAATATCGAAATTGTTTTTCGGCTGTATTTGACATTGTTATTGTTGAGCAATGCTACCGAAATGACATTGAATGCGTAACAAAAGAACCGTTAGATTTATTGTGCACCAAGAAGTTGTTGACGAGAGCGTAATTTTCCTTAATTTTATTGCCCCGTTAAAGAATCGTGATATTAAACCGTTTAATAAGGTGCCGGATAATAAATTTTAGAAAAAAAGTCGTGTTCTTATATTAAATACTAGCCGTTACCCGCGGTTTCAGCCGCGTATAGAATGTAAGATTCTATGCAAAAAAGTTACTCATGAAACATATGGACTATCCAATATAACAATTTTTTCTAACTGTTGAACCACCATACATAACTATAAATCTACCAATCCTGAATGTATTTCACCGAAACTGCAAGCCCTTATGGGTCACCCTATACAGGGTGAGTTTTTTTGATGATCAGTATGAGGATCTTGGAAACTAGCGGAGATAGAGCAATGGTTAAATTGGGAGAGTTTTGCAATTTTACTGGCCCAATTTAATGACACTTTCGGATTTTTGTAAAAAGTCATGGCTTACTAGATATTTTGAAAAAATGAAATTCTGTCGATTTGGTCAAATCCCTCTAGCTCCTTTGTTTTTGATTTTATAAAAAAGGGTAAATATCAAAATTGAAGGGAATTGTAACCCGAATATGATTGTCATGTCCTCGTTTGCGTGACAGCCCCCGTTTTCGAGATATGACACAAACTTATCTTTTTTTCAATGGAAACCATTGTTAGCTATGACCTCAAAAAATGGGACATTTTTAGAGCTTTTCAACGATATAATACTCGATATAGTTATTCATAAAAATAACGGAGTTATTTTTATTTTTAACGTAGTTAGCCATGAAATAGATTGATTTATTAATAACTATTTCAAAAAACATTGAACGATTTTTTATTAGGTTTATCAGATGTAACGAAAAAACTAAATAAGTAAGTACTTACTAAAAACTTAAGAAATAAAGTACATAATAATGGTTACAATTTATGTTCGAAAAGTCCACCATTGTTATTTAGACAAAATTGCATCTTTTGAAGATTGACATTACCGCTTTCCTCACAGACCGCCTATCAATTTCTTCAATTGCTTGTAATACCGCCTCCCTTAGGTCACCAACTGTCTCATACTTTCTTTTGTATACTTTGTTTTGTAGCGCACCCCATAAATAGAATTCTGTAACTGCCAAATCGGGAGACCGGGGTGGCCATTCGCGTGGGCCGTTTCTTCCTATCCAAGAGTTTGGATAGATATTACCTAAATGTTGTCTTACTAATAACGAGTTATGAGCAGGTGCTCCATCATGTTGGAACCACTCAATTTCTAAACGAGTTCTCAAATTCAAATTATGCAACATGTCTTGAAAAGTGTATTGCAAGAAATGCAAGTAGCGCTCCCCAATCAGTGATTCGTCATAGATAAAAGGCCCCAGAATAGTAGACCCTATGATACCACACCAAACATTAAAACCAAATTTTATCTGGGGTCGTCTTTGTTCTATATGGAAAGGGTTTTCTTTAGCCCAGATATGCTCATTGTGTCTATTGAACATACTGCAGTTAGTAAATCTAGTTTCATCTGACCATAACACCTTTAATGGAAACTGTGGATTGTCAAGGCACACATCTCTAAACTATGTACAAAACAAAATACGTCGATGTTCGTCACCAGCATGCAAAGTTTGAGAAACTGAAAGTTTGTACGGGTGGAATTTGTGTGCTTTCAGTACCTTAATTACAGTTCGTTGAGATGTGCCAGCTTCTGCCGCAATCTCACGAGTTGATGTAGATGGATTTTGATTTACCATTGCCAAAACATTTATTTGTGCAGCTTCGTTAATTTGATTACGTTCTTTTGGTGGTTTAGTAAAAGATCCATATCTGCGTAAACTATCGTAAAGCCTTTTAAATGTACATAGAGCAAGTTGACGACGATTAAAATATCTATGAAAGTATTCCTCAGCTGGACGAACTGAATTTTTATGACATATGAAATAATATTCCACTATATTCAGTTTTTCTTCGTTAGAATATTCCATTTTATCACGAAAACTTGTCAATATCGACTGTCAGTTCAGCACTACTAATAGAATTACTCTCAAATGAGGAAACGCCAAAGTGAAAATAAGAGAGAAAAGCATCAATAACTCCGTTATTTTTAAGAATAACTATATCGAGTGTGATATCGTTGAAAAGTTCTAAAAATGTCCGATTTTTTCGAGGTCATAGCCAACTATGGTTTCCATTCAAAAAAAGATAAGTTTGTGTCATATCTCGAAAACGAGAGTCACGCAAACGAGGACATGACAATTATATTAGGGATAAAATTCCGTTCAATTTTGATATTTACACTTTTTTTATAAAATGAAAAACAAAGGAGCTAGAGGGATTTGACTAAATCGACAAAAATTCGTTTTTTCAAAATATCTAGTAAGCCACGACTTTTTACAAAAATCCGAAAGTGTCATTAAATTGGGTCAGTAAAACTGCAAATCTTTCCCTATTTAACCATTACTCTATCTCCGCTAGTTTCCAAGATCCCTATACTGATCATCAAAAAAAACTCACACTGTATATCGATTTCAACCCTTAGACCCATTACTGCCCTCTTGCAAAAAAAAACGATAGTAAAATATTGTTTTATTAACATTGCAGTACTCAGAAAATCGTCTCAGCACCTACTTTTTTTTGTTACCTCATAGAACCTTTCAGTATTCCAGAATGCAGGAAAATCGTGTTTGAACTTCTAATTCAGATATCCCGATCTATTAGAAACACGCAAAATTAGTGGGATATATTTGTAAATAAGTAGTACTCTGCTTTGTATGTCATAGACTATATTTCCAAACTGGGTCGAGATAAAAGGCAAATTGCAAATCCTAATATGATTATTCTTACTGATAATCACTTTCAAGTACCGATATCCTGCATTTTGCTTACAAAATATGATTCTCAGAAAATAAGTCACACCTTTTTTGCTGAATGCGTTTGCAGTGGCATTACGAAATAAAAACAATTATTTATGTAAGTGTGTTTTATTGATAAGAAACTAGATTATTAAAAATTCCCAGCTGAGGAATTTTATATTAGGCAAATAAATGGATAAAATATTGACATGCGATATATAGGATTTAGGTGGAGATTATATCCACCAAACAAAAAACTCTTATACCACTGTGGTTCAAGATTATTCAAAATGTATTTGAAGTAAATTATTGTTAATTTCTATTTAGTAATTAAAAAATTAAATTTGTTTTGTTGATAATTAGTTTTTTGTTTCCGTGAATATTTCTGAAATAGATTTCATCATATGTATTAATTTTTGGGGAAAAAAATCGCGCAATCGTGTTAAACAGAAGGATAAAGAACTAATTACATATTATTTAGAAATAACTGGATACAATGTTATGTTAAAGGATCTATTTATTTCAGAAACACATTAGTTAACTTCAAATTACTATTTTTAACCGTATAACTGCACTAAACTGCAAGACTTCAGTTCTGCAATCTGGTAGCAAGCAGCAGGTTGTGTAACAAGCTTCGAATTCGCAATATATATGTATATATATAGGGTGATCCAAAAGTATTGGAACGCCTGAATAACCTGGCAGAAAACCTGGGTAAACTTTTCTACCGACATTCTTATATAGTTTTGGTGGAGGCGCTGGATGAAAATATGGAAATGTTTCTGTTCGGAACTTCGGGTATAATAAATTGAAATGAAATTGGAATAATAAATTAAGTTAAAATTGGATTAATAAATTAAATTAAATAAATGTCTATTTATGAACTTCAAGATGAAGATTCTCAATTAGTGTGTATATACAGTATGTCTTCATAAATCAAATAATTTGAAGAGAAAAAGTAAACAGATTTGCATTGTCTAAAACGTATACTATAATCACAACATGGCACTTTTTTAACTGTAGGCGAGGTTTGTCAGAAAATATTAATTTAACTTAAAAATGAAGTACCTTTATTTTTATTAATATCTAAAATTTAATTCAAACAGAAGTAATTAGAATTAAAAAGTGCATTTAATTATGGCATTGCACCAAAAACTGTATAATATGAATTTATGTAACTTGTCAAACTATATACCAGGTTTGAAAAAATATATCAAGGTTGATTAAAAGTGAGGTACTTTTATTCTATTCTGTACAGAATGAGCACCTTTTAATGTTTACATTTTTTACTTCCTGGGTAGATACCTAACAACTTTGAATGTGTTATTTATTTGCTAGAGTTGCATTTTATTATTTTTAGCTTTTTAGTTATAAGTAGAAGTCGGTTATATTTTTTTAAATATGTTTTATTTTCAATTTTCTACTCTACTCAGGTAGTTTTCATTCTTTATATTTTATTTTGTATGTATAACCTTAATAGACAGAACAGGGTAACATCGAAAGCCTTAACATTACACAATGATACTTTCTCATTTAAATTGACAGGTAAATCTTTACGAACAAAATGTACTAGTACGCGTTGACTTAATAAGCCCAAAATATATTTATGCCTTATGGACTACGCCATGTAAACTTTTTCTGACAACCCTGTATAACTAAGATAATTCCACTCCAACCTATGTAGCTGTATATACGACTGTCCACGGACAAGCATATATTTGTTAGCTGCCTTCTGTAAACTATAGGACGGAGTAGAATCCATCCCATATTTACGGAGTCAAATCCGTCCTATATTTCAACCATAGTATATAATTCCTTGTGGGCTACCCCATAAATTATTTCATTTTTAACATTTTATATTATCGCCCTGTGTAACATTAATTCCTCTCCACACTTTATGCAACTTCTTATGGGCTATAAAAGAAATAATTTTTTAATCACACTATATAAATATAATTCAACTCCAGCATATATTTCAACCATCCTGTATAAGATTTGCTTATGTCCACATCATATAACAGTTTTTTAATCATCCTATATAACTTTAATTTCACATATTTTCCAACATTTTTATACCACCAAACGTCCAGTCTACCCTATATTCCAACCATTCTGTATATACAGCTTCCTACGGACCACTATCATTCTAGTCCGTCTTATATTTCTTCATATAAATGCAACTCCTTCTATCACTTTACTTTGCGATTTTGTCTGCTATAACTAAACACCTTTTCCATAAACCCACCAATTAGCAGTTGAAAGTTTGACATGTGTTGTCACTCAATTTTCTATTAGGCCGGGAGAATGCGACAACCAAAAGCACCGTCTTCGCAAAATGGAAAAATTTGCATTTAAATAGATATTTGCCTGGCATACAAACAAAACGAGCTTGGTACTCATTGATTTAGGGAGCCGAAAATACTATGCTTTACTACCTATATGCTTGAGATGTACATAGAAAATTTTCAAATTCGCAGTTAAAACTTCCAGTGCCTAAAATTACCGCACTATTACGTTGGAACTAAAATATTTATGAGGAAATGTTCTTTATGTTATTTCGATGAAATTTTTGATAAGAATTTTCGAATTTTCTGCGATTTTCTGCAAAACTGCAAGTTGCACGTCGCAGAAAAATATATGAGATCACCTAAGGATCTTCCTAAATATATTAAACGTTAAAACACTATACACATCCATATGGAGTTATCAAAAAATCGACTAAAATATTAGGGATATTGGTCGATTTCCATGTACGCATGTGTTCATTCACAGATTTTATCATTTTACCAATAGAATTCTTTTCCAAAATTTGAAGTTTCACCAATCCGGATATATACTCTATTAAACAAGACCATATTCATTCAAAACGGTGCATCACAGTAGAAGAAATCAGGTAACATACATACAAAAAAAGCGAAAAAAAAATACACAACGAATTGATAACCTCCTCCTTTTTGGAAGTCGCACCCTTAGGAAGTTATATGCACTTAAAAGGGCTCAAACAAAACCGTTTTTTTTTCTGTTATTGACAAAAGCATTTTTTTTATTAGAATGATAACTTCTCAAATGTTTCTTAATTTTTGGCGGCATAAAATGGATGTTATAACAATATCATACAGGTCCTTATAAATGCTCATTTGTAAATAAAACGTTTCTCGATTGTCAACTGTTTAACTACAATTCTGAAGCACAGTAATAATAACAAAATAAATATACCAGAAAATTTTTGTTATCTTAAAAACCAAAAATGTATTTTAAATTCGTATTAAATAATTTATTACTAAACTCTACAAATATTACGACGAAAATTGAATGATTGAAAGCGTCTAAGAACCGTACACAGCAAACAAAAAAACCCACTCTCCCAAGAAAATTGTATTCATCAAAATCAAAATCTTTCCAGAAACTGCAGTTTCAGGAGAATGCCATGCTAGCGCTCTTTTCCAATAATAATTCGATGATAATCCTTATCTGGAAACTTGTGGATTGTTTCCAAAATAAGCGTCTATTGATTTGATTGGCAGTCAAAGTAGACAGATAAGGTTATCGTTACTGTATTATGTTTGTCGAATATCTGATAAAATTTTAGTATCCAACGCAATTTGCAGTAAATGAATGATCAGCTATGCGTTGGTTAGCGCCACTACAATTTGCATGTTCGATTAATTTTGTCAGATAATAGGAATAGCCATCTAGGTAGGTCATTGAAGTCCACGCACTCTCTAATCATGTAATGAAAACGAAAACGTTATTCTTAATGAAGATAATTAAAATAGTGAATTATTACTTGTACATATATAGAATGGATAACTATTATGATGAATATTTAGTCTGGGCGATAGGAGGGGTTCTCGTAGATCTGATAAATAAATAAATAAACCTTTATCCAACATTTAAAATCACTGCATTTACAAAAAAATGACAAATATTCTTAAAAATACTAATGATTTATTTGCCTTGTCAAACAATCACCACAAGCGTCACTCAGCATTTTTAAAAAAACTCTCATACTAGTAGAATATTTTTCTGGATAAATATGTTACTTTCCAAACTTCACTATATTTTTAACCGACTTCCAAAAAGGAGGAGAATATCAATTCGTCCCATATTTTTTTTTTTGTATGAATGTTACCTGATTTTTTCACCAGTGATGCACCGTTTTGAATGAATGTGGTCTTGATAATAGAGTATATATCCGATTGGTGAAACTTCAAATTTTGGAACAGACTTCTATTGATAAAAAGATGAAATTTGTGAATGAACAGATGCGTGCATGGAAATCGACCAATATGCCTAACACATTGGTCGATTTTTCAAAAACTCCTTATGGATGTGTATAGTTTTTTAACGTTTAATCTATTAAGGAAGATCCCTAGGTGATCTCATATACTTTTCTGCGACGTGCAACTTGCAGTTTTGCAGAAAATCGCCGAAAATCCCAAAATTCTTATCAAAAATTTCATCGAAATGACATAACAGATATATCCTCATAAATATTTTAATTCCAATGTAATAGTGCGGGAATTTTAGGCACTGGAAGTTTTAATTGCGAATGTGAAAATTTTCTATGTACATCTCAAGCATATAGGTAGTAAAGCATAGTATTTTCGGCTCCTTAAATCAATGAGTACCAAGCTCGTTTTGTTTGTATACCAGGCAAATACCTATCTAAATGAAAATGTTTCCATTTTGCGTAGACGGTGCTTTTGGTTGTCACATTCTCCCGGCCTAATAGAAAATTCAGTGACAACACATGTCAAACTTTAAACTGCTATTTGGTGCGTTTATACAAAAGGTGTTTAGTTATAGGAAATAAAATCACAAAGTAAAGTGATAGAAGGAGTTGCATTTATATGATGATTGAAATATAGGACGGAGTAGAGTGGCCCATAGGCAGCCGTCTATACAGGATGGTTGGAATATAGGATAAGCTGGACGTTTGGTCGTATAAAAATGTTGGAAAAATGTGAAATTAAAATTATATAGGGTGATTGAAAAACTGTTATATGATGTGGACATAAGCAAATCATACACAGTATGGTTAAAATATATGCTGGAGTTGTTTTATATCCCATAAGAAGTTGCATAAAGTATGGAGAGGAATTAATGTTACACAGGGCGATAATATAAAATGTTAAAAATGAAATAATTCATGGGGTAGCTCACAAGGTTGGTTGGTACATAGGGCGGAGTGGATTTGTCTATAATTATACAGAGTTGTCAAAAAATGTTGAAAAAAGGTTAGATATCGTGGTCCATAAGGCATAAATATATTTTGGGCTTATTAAGTAAACGCGTACTAGTTCATTTTGTTCGTAAACATTTACCTGTCAATTTAAATGAAAATGTATCATCGTGTAATGTTGAGGGTTTTGGATGTTACCTGGTTCTGTCTATTAAGGTTATTCTTAATTTTTTATGTTGTATATATATACAACATAAAAAATAAAGAATGAAAACTACCTGAGTTCAAAAAAACTAAAAAGTTGAAAATAAAACTTTTAAAAAAAATATAACCGACTTCCACCTATAACTAAAAAGCTAGAAATAATTATAACAAAATACAACTCTAGCAAATAAATAACAGATTCAATGTTGTTAGGTACCTACCCAGGAAGTAAAAAATGTAAACATTAAAAGGTGCTCATTTTGTACAAATTAATTACCTACCAATTTAGTATATTTTTGAAGTCGGTGCCAAGCAACAATCAAGTTTGATGAAGTAGTAGATAAGTACGCAATGAAGGATTTTAGATTGCTTGGCACCGACTTCAAAATATACTAGATTGGTAGGTAATTAATTCGTACAGAATGAGCACCTTTTAATGTTTACATTTTTTACTTCCTGGGTAGGTACCTAACAACATTGAATGTGTTATTTATTTGCTAGAGTTGTATTTTGTTATAATTATTTCTAGCTTTTTAGTTATAGGTGGAAGTCGGTTATATATTTTTTTAATGTTTTATTCTAATAGTGAATTCAAGACACATCAATGTCATTTTAGAAAATACCCATATCATAAACATAAAGGGATCCCAGATATGCTGGTTCTCCTTTACAAATATTTTTTTCTTTATTAACTGTATCCATATCAGATCAGTTTGTTTTTCGTCATCATATAAAGATTTCCGTTTTTACATTTGGGTGTATAGAGTTAAAATTGAGATATTTGTTAGTGTGAATCGACTTTCTATAGACTTGTGTATCAAATGACGATTGTATTTTTGTTATTAAGATATTTAAGAAAGGTAGTGTGCTAATTTGCGCAATTTCTATTGTAAATTGAGTAATTTGTTATTAATGTCGTTTAATATACAGACTTTCATGTTTATGTGGTGTTATTCCTTAAGAACACAGAAAAAATAAATACCGGAAAACAATCAAAATTGAGTTTAAGAAAAATTCACTTTCACATTTTCGTCTACTTCAGAGGCAGTTAGGCAACGAATCACTTAGCCTATTAGTCCATGTACCCTAGTCGCATATTAAACTCATGATGGATGAAAATATTGCATGCACCAACAACAGCAGGATTGCGTGACTGATGCAAGCCAATACAGCAGTTCTGGAGCGATGCCAACATTATGTTAAATGATAACGTTTAATATACGGAGAAGAATGAAATTAGCGAATAATCGAAGCTAGAATCCAAATTTTTGGGTTGTTCCATGCTGATTAATCAACGCCGAATGAGGAAAATGTCGGAACGAATTTGAATCAGGGTCGGTGAACGCCCTGATGATATCGAAGAAAGGCAGCGTGTTGGAACATGATTAGATTTTTGCACATTAGGTTTCAGATAATTAACGATTACGTGGGTCGTCATTTCAGTGAAATATACTGAAAACAATCCTAACACAACTCACATGTTATGAGTTATACAGGGTGAGTTTTTTTTAATGATCAGTATGGGGATCTCGGAAACTAGCGGAGATAGAGCAATGGTTAAATTGGGAAAGATTTGCAGTTTTACTAGCCCAATTTAATGACACTTTGGGATTTTTGTAAAGAGTCATGGCTTATTAGATATTTTGAAAAATAAACGAAATTCTGTCGATTTAGTCAAATCCCTCTAGCTCCTTTGTTTTTGATATTATAAAAAAGTGTAAATATCAAAATTGAAGGAAATTGTATCCCGAATATAATTGTCATGTCCTCGTTTGCATGAAAGCTCTCGTTTTCAAGATATGACACAAACTTATCTTTTTTTTAATGGAAACCATAGTTGGCTATGACCTCAAACAATCGGACATTTTTAGAGCTTTTCAACGATATAATACTCGATATAGTTATTCATAAAAATAACGGAGTTATGGATGCTATTCACTCATATTTTCTCTTTTACCGTAGTTAGCCATGAAATAGATTGATTTATTAATAACTATTCGAAAAAACGTTGAACGATTTTTTTATTAGGTATATCAGATATCACGAAAAAACTAAATAAGTAAGTACTTACTAAAAACTTAAGAAATTAAAGTACATAATAATGGTTACAATTTATATTCGAAAAGTCCACCATTGTTATTTAGACAAAAATTGCATCATTTTAAGATTGACATTGCCGCTTTCCTCACAGACCGCCTATCAATTTCTTCAATTGCTTGTAATACCGCCTCCCTTAGGTCACCAACTGTCTCATACTTTCTTTTGTATACCTTGTTTTTTAGCGCACTCCATAAATAGAAGTGTATAACTGCCAAATCGGGAGACCAGGGTGGTCATTCGCGTGGGCCATTTCTTCCTATCCAAGAGTTTGGATAGATGTTATCTAAGTGTTGTCTTAGTAATAACGAATTATGAGCACGTGGTCCATTATGTTGGAACCACTCAATTTCTAAACGAGTTCTCAAATTCAAATTATGCAACATTTCTTGAAAAGTGTATTGCAAGAAATGCAAGTAGTGCTTCCCAGTGAGTGATCCGTCATAGATAAAAGGCCCCAGAATAGTAGACCCTATGATACCACACCAAACATTAAAACCAAATTTTATCTGGGGTCTTCTTTGTTCTACATGGAAAGGGTTTTCCTTAGCCCAGATATACTCATTGTGGCTATTGAACATACCGCAGTTAGTAAATCTAGTTTCATCTGACCATAACACCTTTAATAGAAACTGTGGATTTTCTAGGCACATGTCTCTAAACCATGTACAAAACAAAATACGTCGATGTTCGTCACCAGCATGCAATGTTTGAGAAACTGAACGTTTATACGGGTGGAACTTGCGCGCTTTCAGTATCTTAACTACAGTTCGTTGAGATGTGCCAGCTTCTGGCGCAATCTCACGAGTTGATGTAGATGGATTTTGATTTACCATTGCCAAAACATTTATTTGTGCTGCTTCGTTAATTTGATTACGTTCTTTTGGTGGTTTAGTAAAAGATCCATATCTGCTTAAACTATCGTAAAGCCTCTTAAATGTACATATAGCAGGTTGACGACGATTAAAATATCTATCAAAGTATTCCTCAGCTGCACAAACTGAATTTTTATGGCATATGATATAACATTGCACCATATTCAGTTTTTCTTCGTTAGAATATTCCATTTTATCTCGAAAACTTGTTAATACCGACAGTCAGTTCAGCACTACTAATGGAATTACTCTAAATGAGGAAACGTCAAAGTGAAAACAAACTTTTTCATGGCTACCTGAGTTAAAAGTGAAAATAAAAGAGAAAAGCATCCATAACTCCGTTATTTTTATGAATAACTATATCGAGTGCCCGATTTTTTGTGGTCATAGCCAACTATGGTTTCCATTCAAAAAAGATATGTTTGTGTCATATCTCGAAAACGAGAGATGTCACGCAAACGAGGACATGACAATCATATTCCGGATACAATTTCCTTCAATTTTTGTATTTACACTTTTTTATAAAATCAAAAACAAAGGAGCTAGAGGGATTTGACTAAATCGACAGAATTTCGTTTGTTCAAAATATGACTTTTTACAAAAATCCGAAAGTGTCATTAAATTGGGCCAGTAAAACTGCAAATTTTTCCCAGTTTAACCATTGCTCTATCTCCACTAGTTTCAGAGATCCCCATACTGATCATCAAAAGAAACTCACCCTGTATATCGATTTCAACCCTTATACCCATTACTGTCCTCCCGCAAAAAAAAACTATGGTAAAATATTGTTTTATTAACATTTACTCAGAAAATCGTCTCAGAACCTACTTTTTTTGGTTTTAATAAACCTAATTTTCACAGAAAAATCCCGTAGAAAACTCTAGGATTTTTCCATAAATTGTAAGTACCTCATAGAACCTTTCAGTATTCGAGAATGCAGGAAAATCTTGGTTGAATTTCTAATTCAGATATCCCGATCTATTAGAGATACGCAATATTAGTGAGAAATATTTGTAAATAAGTAGTACTCTGCTTTGTATGTCATACACTATATTTCCAAACTAGGTCGAGATAAAAGGCAAATTGCAAATCCTAATATGATTATTCTTACTGATAATCACTTTCAAGTGCCGATATCCTGCATTTTGCTTACAACTCACCCTGTATATGTTACCCAAGAAAAAATGGCATTTGTAACTTTGGCCTAAAATAAAAGAACTTTCTGAAACTTCTCAGAAAGATGTCTTAAAATGTAATTACCTTATGAAACAAAAACTTACTTGAAAAAAAGTAACTTAACTAAAAAGCATGAAATATGTTTTACTGCAACAATTAATTATTTTTTTCTGAACAGAAACAATTTCATCTTGTAATATCAGCACCTCCACCAAAGCTTTATATATAAGAAAGTCGGTAAAAAAGTTTTTCCAGATTTTCTAAAAAACGGTAAAAGCTATGTTATCGAAAAAAATATGGTACCACTTCTGGATACTCCAGAACCGAATCCAGTATAAACGGTTGAAATTCCTTGAGCCGTTTGCGAGTAATAGCTGAACAAACATAAAAAAGTCATATAAAAACAAATGAAACATTTTTAAATATTACATTGACTACCATACATATAAATTCATAATTTACCAAATCCAATTCTTGACAATTTTTTAATAAAACACACAAATTATTTGATAATGATCAAATCTTTTATTTCGGTTCACTAATAGAAAACAATATCTTGTAAGTGACCACCTGCTGCTGTAAGACAAGCTTCTAATCTTTTGCCAAAATTTTCGATAACTTTCTGGCATAACTGCGGTTCAATTACTTGGAAACAGTCAATAATGTTCTTCTTTATGTCATCAGTTGTTTGTGGATCGTTGGCATAGACCTTTTATTTCAAATAGCTCCATAGGAAAAAATCCAGAGGTGTTAGATCGCAAGATCTAGGGGGCCAATTAATGTTCCCTCTTCGAGCAGTTATTCGATTACCAAATTTCTCTTTCAAAAGATTGACTATTTCTGCTGTTAAATGACATGTTGCACCGTCCACATATTCTGCACATCAATATGCTGCAATTCATCCCACAAAAAGTTGGTAATCATCGTTCGATATCGATCACGATTAACAGTAACAACATTTCCATTGTCATCTTCAAAAAAGTATGGACCAATCACTCCACCAGCCCAAAAACCAGACCAAACAGTTACTTTTTGTGGATGCATTGGTCTCTCCATCATTTCTCGTGGATTTGCTTCACCCCAGATTCGACAATTTTGCTTGTTAGCAAATCCACTCAATTCAAAATGTGCTTCATCAGTGAAGATGATTTAGTTGAAAAAATTCACATTTTCAAGTTTCTGTTGTATGGCCCAATTAACGAATTGACGACGTAAGCCAAAGTCTGTTGGCTTTATTTCTTGCGTTATCTGAATCCTGTAAGCTTTTAAATGAAGATCTTTGTGCAAAATTCTGAATAAACTGGTTTTTGGAATGATCAATTGCTGTGCACGATGACGAATTGATGTTGTTGATTATTCAACAACACTAGCAGTAACAGCTGCAATATTTTCTTCTGAACGTCCATGTTTTGCTTGTTTCATCTTTTACTGAAAGTTTCCACAAATTTTTGAACACTTTTTCCATTGGTAACATTTGACGGACAATTTTCTCTTCTATATTCTGTACGAAATTTTCTTCCAACTTCTGCACATCTTTCCCCAAATTTAAAATAATTTTTAATAACAAATACGCGTTGCTCAATCGTATATCTCCCCATGTTTAATAACAGGAATATTTCTACTTGTCATCTGCCAAATAACATATAATATTCTATTACAATTAATATAAATGGCGGCAAATTTAAAAATTAACCTCAACTTGGAGCACCCTTTAACCCTTCATATGAAATATATTCAATGTGTTCTAATTCCTCTATTTGGACAACCAAACTATCGTGTTCAATCATGTTATTACTATGTAACTGGTGTTTCAAGAACTTACACGCTTATGAATGCAAGACGATATATCGGTTCTAGATGGAACCCGTCATGAGTTGCGCCACTATAAACATCGAAATCTTATGCTGCAGAGAGATCTAATCGTGGTTGTGCTTTCACCAATTCAAGTCATAAAGACCATCTGCTCATCTCACAACATTTTCAAGACAATGCCATTGAATATTAATTTTGAAATTCTTTAGATGATAACGAAATTGATATAAGTAAGTAATGAGGAATTGTAAATAAAGATCTGTAAATAGTAACCACACATGCGTGATGACAGGCCAGATGTATTTTTAACCGTTAGAAAGAAGCATTTGCGGTGAAAACAACGAACATCTTGATAAAAAAATAGATGCACATGTTAAATTAGAAAATTAACGAAGTATGAGAAGTTAGGTTCAATTAGTTAGGTCAGTTCCAGATGTCCAGTCATCAAACTTCAAGAACTGAGAAGTGTGATTATGTATGCAGTTTGAAAATAGTGGAATAGAAAGGTCTATTTCACAGAAAGATCTTCCTCTGTGTTCTAAAGGTTATTTGTGGCATGTTCTTGATAATTTTTAAAATTTCCTGAGAATAACACCACAATTATAACAAATGTTCTCACTGGAAACAATTACCCCACAAAATTTATCAACAAAGAGTTAAAGAGACTTGAACAAAGAACAAATCTTCCAAATCAACCCAGAACTTCCCTTATTAACACTGCTACTCAAGACAACCACATTACAGTTACAACTATACCATACATACAGGGTCTGTCAGAAAGATTGAAAATAGTGGGCAACAGATGTTAAAACAA
Source organism: Octodonta nipae (assembly GCA_034190945.1). Classification (NCBI taxonomy): domain Eukaryota; kingdom Metazoa; phylum Arthropoda; class Insecta; order Coleoptera; family Chrysomelidae; genus Octodonta; species Octodonta nipae. The sequence goes on from CM067218.1 coordinate 1,792,150, forward strand.
CATACCAAACAAGAAATACACTGAAATCACTAATATCGAAAACAAAACCAACCAACAAAAATCAGAACTCAAAAAACTGCATATACAAGATTCCTTGCGAATGCAATTAATTTTATATTGGAGAAACATCGAGACTATAAAACATACGAATAAATGAACACAAGAATTACATAAAGAAACGACAATTTGAAAAATCGAAAATTTGTGAACATGCATTAGGCCATAAAATACAATTTGATAATTCAACTATACTTCATAAAGAACAACATAACACAAAACGAAAAATAAAAGGGTTTGCCTTAATTCTTTTAAATGAAGCCGATTATATCGCTTCTACTTCTGTAGAATTCAATCGTATCTGGTAACCGACAATTAAGGAAGAAATTATTAATGGTCATCTCCTTTTGAAAAACCGGGATAGTTCATAAGGTTAGGTTTTCCCTTATGACGTTAATGGGATCACTGAACAGCTGAATTCTTTGATCGCATTTTTGGCGAATGCGCTATCTTATAACAAAATCGTACCTAGGAACGCCACTTATAAATTCTAAAGCCATCTCTTTCAAATTCTTCAAACTTTAAAGCTGTTTAACTTAATACATGATATTTAGATTTTTTTGTGCTACCTGTATATTTAAAAACAAGAAAAATCTTATGTCAACTTAAATGTCATAAATTTTCTTTCAATATACAGCTTTTTTTAATTCAATTGTGTTGTTATTCCCCGGAAAACTTAAAAATAAACAATAGTTCTTGTAAGACCAAATGGATTAATGCAGCAGGATTTTAAGGTGCTCCCATAAAAAGAAAACCAAACTATTGAGATTGGAGATCTTGCTGGCCAATGTTGATGTCCTCCGTGATTTTGGTAACTAATTTTTGTGTTTAAAAGTTATTGGGCGGTACTGCGAGATGAAGCAGTTTAATTTAACTGTTTTAATCAAGAACGGCGCATCAAAATACATTTTTAAGTAAGTCGGTAGAAGGAAAATCAAAGATCTAATTTGCGTAGAAATGAAATGAGATTTATTTTTTTTTATTTTTAGACACAGCAATGGCGAACCATTTTTTTCAAACAGAAATTCAATTCAAAACCTACTACGCAAATGCAACTTAAATTGACCATATACTACTGAAAAGATAAATAACATCTTTGAAAGAATTGATCAATTCCGAAAACGTCCGTTAGATTGCATTTTAATAGAGTCTTAACCCATTGATGAATTCTCAAATGACGTCTGTTGTACACACGTTTCTGAATGAGTACTAATGCTTTCAGTTTTTATTATCCCCATCAATAATCCCCAGTCGAAATGCAAAAAACTGTGAGACTTTATGGACAGTAAACAATTGTAACACCGGATATAATTTGAATTTTAAATACCCCCATGAAGAAAATAATAAATACACTTAAAACTCGTTTAAGAAACTGAAGAACCTTCAAATGACACATTTGTAAAATTATGGTGAGTAATTTAAATGGCTCTATGTGTGGTGTAACAAAGAGTTCTATCTCCTCTAAATCAAACTTATACTTATCTATATTTTATCAATAAACCGAAATACGAGGATGAGTTTGTAACTCTTCTGAAACAATGGAATTATGAAACAAAAACATATTTAGCCATTTGAGGGCTTTATTTAAAGTTTTCAATTCAATGACTGATAAAATTGTTCTAGTGGAATACAAAATTAAGCTGAATGAAAAAAATGGGTCAGGCAACTTTACGGGGTATGGATTTAAAACTGGTTTTCTACAGCTTGTAGATATTCCTATGAGTAGTAAATTATGCAAACTTTTCCTAGTAGTAATAATCTGTGTTTTTAACTTTTATTGACCATACGAGAATTTAACAGTTTTATTCTAGTGTTTTAACCAGGATCATCAGGGTAGAAAAAAGTGGTTTTACAGGCTAAACATATACCATCTATAGAATGGCAGTGAATATGGTCGTTCTTACAAAATGAAAAACTACAGCATATAACGAAGATGGCAGCTTAGAGTTGAAACGCTGTTGGGTGTTTTTAAATAGAGCTCTTCAACCTGAAAATCGCAGTTTCTTTAAACATTTACACCCAAGAGGCCAATAATTGGTTAAGGACATAACCACTATTCGAGTGCAGGTCGAGAATCTTGTAGCACTAGCTTGTGGAGAAGGAGCATCTGTAGACGGGTTCCAGAGTTTAAGGCACATCTACATCAACACCAAACACTTCTACACAGCTATTGTGGTATTTTACATCCGGAAACAGTATGTTATGTTTCCTCATAGTCTCCACATGCCAAGAATCCGATCGAAAAACAATAAAACACCAGAATAGCTTACTGAAACTGTAGAATAACGTGGTCCATTAAAGTAATTATTTAATTTTCCGTTACCTATAACTTCATTCCACTTTTGCTTTGCAATAAATTATATTATATGTTATTTGTTGGAGGAAAACATGTTATTTATGCGTTTGTGATGTGTAGATATGTAACGAGATACACATTTCCGTTCCTGATATGTTCACTGAATCCTAGTTTTATCCCTGGAATAATGTTGTAGTGTCTCCCAAAAAAATTAATATGTTCGTTTGTTGGTGCGTTTCATTCTGATTCCTACAATTCTATCCGATACATATTTGTACTCTTCAATCAGGTTATTTACTGAACTTAAAATATAATTTTCATTTTGGTATAACTTCTTAACCATAACAAAAATAAAGGAACCAGGTATATATATATATATATATATATATATATATATATATATATATATATATATCATCATCATCATCATATGCAGCTAATTTCGACCATTATTTTATGGTGTAGCCTCTCTTACATATTCGTTTCGCAAATCTCTCCATGTTGTTCTGTTGTACGCTTTTTGGGACCAGGTTATGCCTGCTATTTTCTTGATGTCATAGTCCCATCTTACATTGGGGCGTTTCCTTGGTCTTTTAACACCCCTAGGATACCATTGTGTAATTTTTGTTGACCACCTATTATCTTGCCAAATGCCCTGCCCATTGCCACTTCAGAGATTTCACTCTGTGGATAACATCTATTACCTGGGTTTTGTTCCTTATCCACTCTATTCTCTTCCGATCTCTTCTCGTTATTCCGATCATGCATCTTTCCATAGACCTTTGTGCTACTTGTAGTTTTCTTGTAAGGTCGGTTTTCAGAATCCAGGTTTCACAACCGTATGTCAGTACTGGTAGAACACACTGATCAAATACTTTCTTCTTAAGCCGGAATGCCATTCGTGACTTGAAGATTATGGAGTTTCTTCCAAACGTCATCCATGCAAGTTTGATCCTTCTGTTTATTTCTGGTAGTAGCGAACCTGATATGTGTATTAATTGACCTAGGTATATATATTGTTCTACTATTTCCAGAACTGTGTTATCTATTGTGATGTCTTGTGTGTCTATTAGTTCGTTATACATTATCTTTGTTTTTCCGATATCTATTTTTAGGCCTATTTCCTTGCTTACTCTGCTAAGTTCATTGATTGATATATCAATGAACGATATATATATATATATATATATATATATATATATATATATAAATAGGCTAAGACAAAACGATTAGGTACCATTTTCTCCTCTGTCTCTCAACCGATTTTCTTCATTTTTATTTTGTTTAGTAGCTACTGACGACCTTCAGTGCAGAATGCTAATATTAATTTATAATAATGGTTCATTCATTAAATAAAATATAATAAAAATTCATTATTTACGTCATAATGTCAATGCCAAACAACTGAATATGCCACGTGCCGCCACCGCCAGACTCAAAACATTGAGTAATTATATATAGAGGGACCAATGCTGTTTATACTTAGAGCATGTACTACTGGAAGTGGCATGCAAGAGTTTTTATTGTTTAGTGGTAAAGTAATCGTTGTATATTATAATTATGCAGGGCGATTCCAGATATGTTCAAAATAATTTTTTCGTGGGTGGCACATAAGCAGTTGCATATATAGGGTGTTTAAAATACAGAGTAGAGTGCAATTATAACTAATAAAATAATTATATAGGGAAGCCCATTAGTGGTTGAATTTACAGGGTTCTTGGAATAGAAAGTGCAGTAGAATTACGGTTATACAGGGTGGTGCAAAGAATATTATACAGAGATGCATATACAAGGTGGCGGAAATGGAAATGCAACATTTCGTAATCCATAAGCAGTTGTATATATAGGGAAGATGAAATATAGGGTGAGAGGAATTATCGATATACAGGATGATGATAAAAAATGTTACAAACGGAAATGATTTATAGAGTAGCCCACGAAGAGTTCCATATATATGATGATTGAAATATAGGTCAGAGTAGAATTATAGTTAAAGAAGATAGTTAAAAATTTCATAAACAAAAAGGGTAAATACCGTGGCTCATAGGCAGTGGCATATACAGAATGGTTTACCGGGTGGTTCAAAAATGTTAAAAAATATTATGCGTGGTCCATGAGCAGTTGCATATACAGGGTGGTGGAAATATTTAATGAGATGGAATTATTATAATGAGGATTTTAATAAATGTTTGAGAATTGAGCGCAATTATAGCTATACAGACAGGTTAGAAAAAATAAATATGTATGGTAGCCCATTAGCGGTTGCTTTGTTGTCATATTAAATTAAGAATTACGAATTTGAACACAAATAAAGTCCTATGAATTATATCTTAAAAAAACTTGAATTTCTTTACTTATTTGTAGAAGCGAGATGTAAGACCGACATCTAGGATTTTCGAGGAAACTATCACACAGAGGTTCCGAATCTGGATCCGTTCCGTGTAATTGCTGTTCTCCCTAAAGTCCTCGGATAGAATGTCCCGTTACGATTTTCAGGTTACTTAACCTGCCAGAGATATTGACACAATTGGTCCAATTTCGACCACTGGGCGACAGCTAGTATATATATATATATATATATATATATATATATATATATATATATATATATATATATATATATATAAGAAATAGATGATAACGGCTGAATTAATATAAAAAATCAATTAATTAGGAAGCAGCCAGTTCACTAGGGTGTTAAAACGAAATACTCTTTATTACTTTGAAAAGCTTTCAGAATATGTTTAGTCCATCGTCATTTCAACTAAAAATTACATATAAAATGACAGTAAGAATTGTTAAAAAATTTTTGAATATAAACTTACGAAATGCGAGGTTCTTATTCACACTAACATTACTAGAGAAAAAAAAGGCCATACTAATATAAAACTCGTCTTGTTCGTTAAATTGCACTATTGATGTTTTAATAAAATTCTTGTTAGATATTTCATGATTGACTGACATTAGTTTGTTTTGAAGTTATTTGAAAGGGATATGATTCGAAAAAAATCTAACTGAAAGCATCGTAATAATAATCTTAATTTGATTTCAACCAATGCCAGACCTTACATAAATATTCTAAAAAGAGAGAAAAAAGTTATTATAAAAATATTGATCATGAGTGATCATTTGATATATTTGGTGTGACCTTTTTGAAATTTTAACTTCAATACCTAACAAGTTACAATAGATAACATTAAGATTTTGTAAATCCGTTCTTTTATTTATGTTGTTGACTTGATTATTAATGCAAACCATCTCTAGGAAGTTTCGTTTGAAAAGATTTTTTTTCTTGTTCTAATACTTTTGCATTTTTGAAATCGGCAGTGTGATTGTTGTTGATGCAGTGTATGGCAAGAGCACAGCTTTCTTGGCCAAGCCTGATATCACTCTTATGTGAAATTATTCTGTTGTTGAGGCTTCTAGATGTTTGCCCAACATAGGTAGCTTGACAGTCTTTGCAATTAATAGAGTACACTACATTTGAATGAAAATCATCACGGGATGTCCTGTGATGAGGCTGTGTTGTGATTGGTTGGGTGTTGGTGGGCGTGTCTACTTTGTTTAATCTGGCAATTACGGAGGTCCATGCTGTGGGAAGGCGAGAGCTGTCATCGCGTCGGTTTAGACAGAGGGGTCTTTTTTCTATTAATAGAGGACAGTAGGACATCCCCTTCTAACCCAGCGCTAACTATAAATAAAAGAAGCAGCGCAGACTCACCTTCAGTTAGTTACCTAGTGACTCTTGGGGAGTAGGCAGGTTGAGGCCCCGAGTTCGATCTAGACTCTGAAAGTCTATTTTATTTTTGTCTCTTGATAATGGCTCCAAAGCAGGAGTCGAAACGTCGAGTATTGAATAAATTCAGACGCGGTTCTCACCCGCTTAGTTCATATATATATATATATATATATATATATATATATATATTTATATTTATATATTTATTTATATTATAGTTTATTTACAGACACACTATAAAACGAAATAATAGTATTATAGTATAATACTTAAATATGATTTTCTCATTAATTAATATTTTTTTCAAAAAACTAATTAGACGTCACCATGGCTTAATGTTCAACAATTTGACTCTGACAAGAGCGTCCTTTATTACGGGCGCTATAGTCAGGCACACAGCGAATATACTGCTTGACTCAGAATTCCACGACAATCCTTTATATTTTGTGGGATTTCTGCTGTATCATCTCTGCTATAGCTGATGCGTCAACCGTGTTAAGTTTTTATGCGTTTTAAATTGATGACATTGTCTGAAATTTCCATAAATATTCCAACACCAAGGCCAAACAACCAAAATTATGCACGTGTGCATATGCTATAAATAAACAATTTAGTAAAACAAATTTGACAGGAAACCACATCAATCCGCCAAAGTGTGAAGCGGTTTTGATAAACGAACTTCATATAAACAATTCAGGATATGGTAACGTAACAGTTCGATGGGAAATGCAACACTCGTTTTGGTAATTGTGTGGTATTTTTAGAATTCTTAGGATCGTACCGAGCATTCTTCAGGAAATTATCAATAAGAAATCCCCTTGGTAGCAGGATAAATGCGGTCTGGGTTCTAAGCGTAATAGATGAAATTTGAATTTGGTTTGTATTAGATGATAACGGTGGAATTTCCTCAAATAAAACTACAAAATTCATTTCGTTATCATACAGCATGTGTTTTGGTACTATAATGTTTTTTTAGTGTAAAGCTAGTTTTCCATTAGAGGAATTTTTAGAATTTGTTTTGTTGCTTTCTGTTTCCTCTTGGTATCTATCGTAAGTAGACCCGACATAAAACTTATTGTTTTGTAACCAAGAAGGGAGTCTTCCCCATAATTTCTTGAAAATAACATTACAATTGACTGGAAAGTCTATATATTTCAAATACCCCAAACATTTCCGGATATACAGTAGACCCCGTTTTTAATGACATAATAAGTTTAACACAACTGAATAAAGAAATTAATAATTTATAGTTAAAAAAATCCGATTTCAAGTGGCTTAAAATAAAAACTTTGTAGAAACCGTGTGCAATCAATAACTATTTTCTGAAGATTTTTTTTTATTGTTTTATTATTTGGCCCACTTTCTGTAAGTCTAACTCTAATTCATCTTATATTACAACCATCCTGTATATGTTTCTGTGTATCATTTTCTGAATCACCCTGTACAACTATAATTCAACTGTACACGATGTTGCAACCGCCCTATTTGAGTATTAATCCTCTCCACCCTATTGACGGTTGCTATTTTTCTTTTGTTTAAATCACCCTGTATACCTATTTCGCTCAATATGCCTAGTATAAGCAACTATTTATGTTCCACACTATATACGTTTTTTTAACCACCCTGTATAACTATAATTCTACTCCACCTTATATTTCAACCATCCTATATATGGAACTGCTTATGTACCACCCAATATCACATTTATTTGTAAGTTTTTTGAACCCACCTGCCTAACTGTAATTTTACTTCGCCCAGTATTTCAATAGATTCCCTAATAGAACAAATGTCGTTAGGGAATCTATTGAAACGGGAGGATGCGCAACGCCTCCCACCCACTTGGAGAGCTGCACTAACAGACCGCTATATTAGCATTAAAATAAAAATAAAATCTCCAGAAAAAAGAACAAATAACGCGGATACTCTTCCTAGATCCAACAATATTGCAATGACAAGCCATGACCCATAACCCGTCAAAGGGCAAGAGCTCTCATTGGCTAGAGCGAACAAGACCACGCCCCCCCCCCCGGTTCCCGGTCAATAGCATAAAAGCAGAAACGCAAAGCAGCAGCAGATCGGTCGGAGGAACACCTATCAACTGGCAGGAAGACGTAAAGTACCTAGGGATCCACATCGGCAGGAAGCTAACATGGAGGAAACACATAGAGGAAACAGCGAAGAGAGCCAAACAGCGGATCAGCATGATAAACGCATTAATAGGACGGAGGAGCAGGCTACACCTGAGGATAAAGAAGACGATCTACGAAGCAGCAGTAAAACCATTGATGATGTACGGAGCAAGCATATGGGGACAAGCAGCGGACACACACACCAAGAAATTAGAAAGGATTCAGCACAACGCCCTGAGAAGAATGACGGACGCACCATGGTACATGAGAAACGAGCAGCCAAGAAGAGATCTAGGGATACGGACTATAAAAGTGGAAATAATAAGGAGGACTAAGAAGCAAGAATGGAAAACCACAGGAACCCACTAATACGAGAGGCCACAAACTACGACAAAAGCAAGAAACACAGGACGAAGAGACCCAGGATGGCGCTACTGCAGACAGAAGAGGAAGTAACAGGTAACTTGAATATCTTAGGAAATGAAATATCTTAAGGAATAGCGTAGGGAAAATATTTTAACAGCGTAGGGAAGTTATATGAAACATGGAAAACAAGAAAACAAATTAGGCAAATAAGAGTTAAAACATCAGTAATCCCGAAGAAAATGAGTGAGATCTCATATTCAATCTTTATGGGCCGGTTAAAACTACCACAGACAAAAACTAGACATTTTAGATAATCTTTTCCTACGTGAATTTTTTTTATAGCTAACGAACCATGTTTACTGAATATCTACTTCGTCTTGATAACTGACTTAATTAACAAGATTTTTTCCAACACCCTGCCTACTTGATTCACATAAATTAACCTGAAGGTCCTATAAATCAATTGTTCTCTGCAATAAACAAATGCGGTTCGTCCTATTTCCTGTGCCTTCTCTGATGTGAAAATTACCGCTAAGCATGGAATTTTCGGGCGGCAACTGCCCATAAAATGTTTGGAAAGCCAAAATTATTGACGGTGCCAGTAAATGATGATAGCAAAATCCCTCCTTACATTAGAATAAAAGTCGTTTTTTTTTGTACGAACGCCGAACGCAAAACCGCACCACGTGGCTTGTGCATGTGAATTTTCTGGGTGGGAATTGCGGAGACGATTATTTTATTTTTTTTAGCTCAGCTGTGACTGTTTTATTGCTTTCCGCATACAACAGCTGTTGATTAAATTTCGTCAGAATTCGTAGTGGGAAACGAACATGCAATGGAAATAGATATTTTTTTTTAAATAATTTTTGTTAATATGTACTGCCACAAATTAACGATGCAGCTTTTGTACATTTAGAATTCGATTTTAGGGGATATTAAAAAATATATACAGTGTGGAACAGCCAAATGGGATAAATCCGTTAACGAATAAAAAAATACGCATTTTCAATAGATATATATATATATATATATATATATATATATATTTTGTTTTTAAGTTTTCGCGGGCACTAAATGTTTTAGGTGGTTTCCGGGAATTCATCCGCGTAGTTGATAACTGATCCCTGCCGGGATCGATGGTAAAATGACGACGTTTCGGCAGAGTCACATCTGCCCTCTTCAGGTCGGTTCGCATAATTCTCGTAGCCTTCTGCTTTCGCTTCTAGTTACTCGAATACTGTATTCGAGTAACTATCACCAATATCCCTAACATATTGGTCGATTTTTCAATAACTCCTTATGGATGTGTATAGTTTTTTAACGTTTAATCTTTTAAGGAAGATTCTTAAGTGATCTCATATACTTTTCTGCGACATGCAACTTGCAGGTTTGCAGAAAGTCGCCGAAAATTCCAAAATTCTTATCAAAAATTTCATCGAAATGACATAACGGATATTCCCTCATAAATATTTTAATTCCAACGTAATAGTGCGGTAATTTTAGGCACTGGAAGTTTTAATTGCGAATTTGAAAATTTTCTATTTGCATCTCAAGCATATAGGTAGTAAAGTATAGTATTTTCGGCTCCTTAAATCAATAAGTACGAAGCTCGTTTTGTTTGTATATCAGACAAATACCTATTTAAATGCAAATTTTTCCATTTTGGGAAGATGGTGCTTTTGGTTGTCACATTCTCCCGTAATGTAAACATAAAAAGGTGCACACTACCTGGATTTTGAAATACCCAGGCTCATACAACTCAGTTTTCTATGCAAGAAACTGGGACCAGTTTATACATTAAGAATCTCTTCTGCAATAGGAAATCAATAAATCTATATTCAAATAGACAAAGACAAAACGGTTCGGTACCATTTTCTCCTCTGTCCCTCAACCGATTCCCTTTATCTCCAAAACATGTATACTGAACGCAGACACCGCTTCTTCAGGTGTCGAAAAACGTTGACCGATCAGTTTGTTTTTTACGTACGGGAATAAAAAGAAGTCATTTGGTGACAAGTCAGGACTATACGGCGGATGACTAATCAAATCGATGTTTTGAGTGGTCAAAAATGCAGTTCTTTGAGCCGATGTGTGAGAGCTCGCATTGTCGTGGTGAAGAGTGATCCGTCTTCGGCGGTTGGTTTTCCTCATTTCTTGGAACACAACTGGCAAACAAATGGTTGTGTACCACTCAGAATTGACTGTTCTAGTACGGTTGCGACATGTCAAGTTTTTTCGAAAAAACAGGCGATCATTTGCTTGGAAGTGCTTCGTGCGCGAACAACTTTTGTTGGATTCGGCTCACCTTGAAACACCCATACAGTCGACTGCTGTTTACTTTCGGGCTCATACGCGTAAATCCACGATTCATCACCTGTCACTATGTCATAAACGTGTTTTGAAGCACCGCGATCGTATTTTTTGAACTTTTCTTTAGACCAATCGACACGAGCCTTTTTTTGAACGATTGACAAATTGTGTGGGATCCAACGCGAACAATTTTTTTTTACATTCAAATGTTTATGCAATATTGAATGTATGCTGGTCCCACTAATGTGTAAGATTCACTCAATTTCACGATAGATCACATGACGAACTTGCAATATCAGTTCGCGCACAACATCAATGGTTTCCGGAATAACAACTGTTTTTGGACGACCTTCACGAAATTCGATTGAATTCACCATACCATCGATAAACAGTGGTCCTTGATGGAGTTTCATCGTCAAAAATTAAATTAAGTTCATCCATGCACTCTTGCTGACTTTAGTCCACGTCGAAAGTTGAAAAAAATAATCGCACGAAAATGTTCACGATTTAATTTAATTATTTGGCCGAGACGAATCCTTTAAGTTACTGTAAGCAACACATAGAGCTCGTATGTCAAAACGTTCTGAGTACGTATAACCTCAAAAAAGTCAAACTTTACGGTAGAGCTGTCAGTTGTCAAATTGCAACACTAGGGTTGTCCAATCCCGAAATATAAAAGGCAGCCCTCGTACCTGCCAATCTAGTATACTTTTGAAGTCGGTGCCAAGCAACAATCAAGTTTGATGAATTAGTAGATAAGTACGCAATGAAGGATTTTAGATTTGCTTGGCACCGGCTTCAAAAATATACTAGATTGGTAGGTAATTAATTTGTACAGAATGAGCACCTTTTAATGTTTACATTTTTTACTTCCAGGGTAGGTACCTAACAACATTGAATGTGTTATTTATTTGCTAGAGTTGTATTTTGTTATAATTATTTTTAGCTTTTTAGTTATAGGTAAAAGTCGGTTATATTTTTTTAAAATGTTTTATTTAGCTAAAAATCATTAATAAAATTTTTCTTAAGTAAACAATTAAATTAAAAAACAAGAATTAGAATAATAAAATGATTTTATATCAGCTATTTTATAAGATTACTTGAACACACGTATTGCAGAAAAGGCCTGTCACCCGACATTTCAGTATGTTACTAAGTGACAAACAAAATTTGTCACTTGTCACATTAAAATGTAATACAGCTTGAAACTTTAACAAGTTAAGAGTTTGGCAAAACCGCTGTATTTTACCAATCTTCCTGAAGGATGCCTTCAGTTTAGTTGACATCAACTTTCAAAGTTCATTTCATTTAAGTTTCTCATATACATTGGTAAGAGATAGAGCATCGTGAAAACAATGATTGTACATATTGTGGGTGATCATTCAACATACGACATATTTATGGTTCTAATTTCGAGTAAACAATCTATATATAAAATTTATTACCTGCAGTGGTTCGATAAAATACATTCAAGGACTTCAGGAAATGAAACGTAATCGTTAATTAAATAAAGTTCGGCAATGTAGAGAAAAACAAAGTTGTTATGCATCTATATTATGACATCAAAGATTTTTCCGTTTGTATTACACAACTTATGTAAACAGAGTATGTCTCCCGAACTTGTACCATATAGAAAACGTTTTTAGTTGAAAGAGACCCACACTTATGACAATAGACGAGTATGGGAATGAAATGCATATCTTAAAATTTCATTTGTTTCGACCTGTTCCGACCGACACTACACACTACTTGGATTTTGAAATACCCAGGCTCATACAACTCAGTTCTCTATGCAAGAAACTGGGACCAGTTTATACATTAAGAATCTCTTCATCAATAGGAAATCAATAAATCTATATATAAATAGACAAAGACAAAATTGTTCGGTACCATTTTCTCCTCTGTCCCTCAACCGATTTCCTTTATTTTTGTTTTATTTAGTAGCTACTGACGACCTTCAGTGCAGAATATATAAAGAATCTTTTTTTGTGTCTTTTAAAATAAGTAATTTAATGATAAATTATTAATATAATCCAAGTGAGTGGCGCCCACTATGAACAAGTAGCGTAATGTTCGAAATTTGACAGCAGTCGACAGTAAAAATTCAATTGTGTACAATCATGTAGCAAGGCATAAATATTACTATAATAATCGACTTTTACTTACAAATATGTATGCTCTAAAAGCTTTCTTTTCTATTCATTTATGACGTTACTTTTTTACAAAACGAAGACGACAGCAACTATTGAAGTAAGTAAATTTTATTTGATATAAGGTATTCTTTAAAATTAGATTTAACATCTCATCTAAAAATTAGCGGTCAGTTAAAACTTGTTTACTGTTCTTTTAGCAAGATGTGATATGCTGCAAATATAATTTTACTTTTTTATCTAATAATATAATACATATAATTTTTGTTTATTATTTGTATTAGATTTTATTTATATGCAATTCTCGCAAACGGCACTACGATTTTGTCGAAATTCCATTTCCGGGTTTTGCCGTCTACAAATCGGTATAAATCGTAGGATCGAGAAAGAACGAGAATAGAACAATTATGTTTTGTTCAAAACAGGGGGATTTTGTGACCTACTTGAGAATGAAATAATTCTTTCAATACAAATTAATGTGTAAGATCTTATAAGAATTTTATCACTATTTGATATTTTTCTAGCATTACATTTCTACAGTTGAACCTTTTATAAGATTTTAAAGTAAAAAGTGCTGGTTATGCGATTTTTGGATAGGTAAAAAATATGTGTTTGGCGACGTTTCGGCAGAGTCACATCTGCCCTCTTCAGGTCGGTTCGCATAATTCTCGTAGCCTTCTACTTTCGCTTCTAGTTACTCGAATACTAAGATATTCGGAAGCGCGCGCGCTGTTATAAATAAAATAAATTAAATAATATAGAGTAGAGTGCAATTATAGCTATACAGGGTGGTTTGGAAAAATACGTATATAAGGAAGCCCATTAGCGGTTGAATTTACACGGTTGTTGGACTAGAGAGTGCAGTAGAATTACAGTTATACAGGGTGTGCACAGATATTTGTCATATTAAATTAAGACTTATGAATTTGAACACAAATAAAGTCCTGTTAATTTTATCAGAAAAAGAAGTTGAATTTCGTTACTTATTGACACAATTGATCGAATTCCAACCACTGGGCGACAGCTAGTTATGGGAAATACTCAAATCTCACTTCCAATTAAGTTTTAATAAACATTACAGTTTTGTCTTTAGTATATATTAAATTCTACACTCATGGACAAAATTCTCGGAAAACTTTTTTGTCATGTGTATAAATTTTAATAATTAATTTACGCAACAAACAAGAAATAAAAGTTTATTTTACAAATATTTAATAAGGAATATTAAATTATTATTGACAGAAAATCGAAAAAAAAATACTAAATATTATAAAAACCAAGGATAATTAGTTTCAACTTAAATACTATAGTGGTAAGTAAAACCTTTTGAATAGAATACAAGGGCATAGTTACTGGTGCGTTCCCGCATTTGTTTAGTGTATTGTGTTCAATTTGATTGAATTACTTCATTGATTTTTAAACTTCTGCACCTTTTCTAAAACATTCCGTCGCGCTAATGCTAATTGTAAGTGTGTTTTTGCGTGTAAAATATAGACAGTATTGTGATTCGTGTTTTGGATCCCGAGCTGTTTGGACGCTTGGGAGTTTCGTGCAATGTACTCCGAACTTTTCGGTGGCTTTGATTCCGTCTGAAGAGACGCCGCTTTTTGTTGTCTTTTGCGTTACGATCCGCGAGTTTTTAGCTCCATTCGTGGCGACCGCTAAACCGTTTTCATTTTGTTTCTTTTGTGTTTACAAAAGCGCATCATTTGTTGTTAAACCCGCATTTTTTTGTATGTTCAATCAATGAACATTACGTCACTATTTTTTGTGTAACGTGTTGTCCAGACGAAGCTCTAAGAAACTGTTCCTGTTCACGGGGCTAGCCTCAGAAGAAAGAAGAACCAAGAAAAGACCAGAGCTTCGACTTAAAGGTTAGTGATAACTTTTATTTGGTGATTCGTTTATGTGACGGCACGTGTTTATTGATTGTTCCGCTAAAGGTCCTTCGTCAATTATATACTTGCATTGAACCAGCATTGAACTAAAACCGCAACATCTATTTCATACATTTTTTTGAATATTATTCTCTCTATGGAATGTGCATCGAAGACATTCCAGTTACTAAGGAGTATTCCCACCTCGCAAATCGCAAATAAAACCTCTTTTAGTGCATTTGGATCATGATTTCGTCATCACATCCGACGTTTTAGCTCATCTGACAAATGCTCAGTGGGATTTAACTCTGGGCTATATGGTGGCCAATCTAATCTTTGAATCTGGACTTAATCAAGATAATTAGTCAATATTCCCGCTACGTGTAGTCGAGCGTTATCGTGCATAAGTATGAACCTGTCGTATCCGGTGTGGCCAAGATATTGTCAGTATATGATCTTGATGGATAATTTCAACATACCAGCCAGTAGTAGTTCGTCCAACCACTCCAAACCATTATACCGACACATCTAAAATTAGCAGTCTGTATGAGGTTGAAGCTGCTGTATCGTTCCCCAAATATTCTATAGACTTGAATTCGCCCATTTGGCTCCCATACATGTATTTTAGCCTCATCAGTTAACAGAACTTTTTCTAGTCCTCAATATTTCACTGAGTACGTTTTCTGATAAATTGACATCGTCGAGTTTTGTGATTTTGGAGAAGACGTGGAATTTGGTGGGTCGTCTTGGCTTTAAATCCAGTTCCTTTAATCTTCCCGTATTTGTACTGTTCTGTTTTTAAACATTATATTGATGTTTCTATCGCGTGCATGAGTACTGGTAGTATCAATAGCGCGCGCACGGGTTTTATAAACATTTAAAGACTTTATACTTTAATTTGGTTTTTGTGGGTTCAAAAGTAATAATTTTTATCGGAGTTATAGAGCTTTGGAAAAGGCAATTTTTGGCGATTTTTCGACTTTAAAACGCTTATAACTTAAAAACGATCTACTTTGGAGAAAAATCACAAACAAACTTTTGTATCAAAATTACCCAAACCTAAATACTGTTTTCAACGCAAAAAAGTGTTTTTTGAATTAGTTTTAATAAATGTTGTAACAATCTCTCGCACAAAATCAGTAGCAAAAACGACGCTCCTGCCTGGACTATCTGCCGTTAAGGACATAATTAGCATTCTTATGCAGGGTGAGTTTTTTGATGATCAGTATGGGGATCTCGGAAACTAGCGGAGATAGAGCAATGGTTAAATCGGGAAAGATTTGCAGTTTTACTAACCTAATTTAATGACACTTTCGGATTTTTGTAAAAAGTCATGGCTTACTAGATATTTTGAAAAAACGAAATTCTGTCGATTTAGTCAAATCCCTCTAGCTCCTTTGTTTTTGATTTTATAAAAAAAGTGTGAATATCAAAATTGACTGGAATCGTATCCCGAATATGATTGCCATGTCCTCATTTGAGTGACAGCTGTCGTTTTAGAGATATGACACAAACTTATCTTTTTTTGAATGGAAATCATAGTTGGCTATGACCTCAAAAAATCGGACATTTTTAGAACTTTTCACCGATTTAATACTCGATATAGTTATTCATAAAAATAACGGAGTTATGGATGCTTTTCTCTCTTATTTTCACTTTTAACGTAGGTAGCCATGAAAAAGTTTGTTTTCACTTTGACCTTTCCTCATTTCGAGTAATTCCATTAGTAGGGCTGAACTGACAGTCGATAATGACAAGTTTTCGTGATAAAATGGAATATGCTAACGAAGAAAAACTGAATATGGTGGAATGCTATATCATATGCCATAAAAATTCAGTTCGTGCAGCTGGGGAATACTTTCATAGATATTTTAATCTTTTTCAACCTGCTCTATGTACATTTAACAGACTTTACGATAGTTTACGCAGATATGGATCTTTTACTAAGCCACCAAGGGAACGTAATCCAATTAACGAAGCAGCACAAATAAAATCAAAATCCATCTACATCAACTGGTCAGATTGCGGCAGAAGCTGGCACATCTCAACGAACTGTAGTTAAGGTACTGAAAGTGCACAAGTTCCACCCGAACAAACTTTCAGTTTTTCAAACTATGCATGCTGGTGACGAATATCGACGTATTTTGTTTTGTACGCGGTTTAGAGACATGTGCCTTGACAATCCACAGTTTCCATTAAAGGTGTTATGGTCAGATGAAACTAGATTTACAAACTGCGGTATGTTCAATAGACACAATGAGCATATCTGGGCTAAAGAACCCCCTTTCCATGTAGAACAAAGACGACCCAACATAAAATTTGGTTCTAATGTTTGGTGTGGTATCATAGGGTGTACTATTCTGGGGCCTTTTATCTATGACGAATCACTTACTGGGGAGCGCTACTTGCATTTCTTACAATACACTTTTCAAGACATGTTGCATAATTTGAATTTGAGAACTCGTTTAGAAATTGAATGGGTCCAACATGATGGAGCACCTGCTCATAACTCGTTATAAGTAAGACAAAACTTAGATAATATCTATCCAAACTCTTGGATAGGAAGAAATGGCCTACGCGAATGGCCACCCGGTCTCACGATTTGGCAGTTATTGATTTATATTTATGGGGTGCACTAAAAAACAAAGTATACAAAAGGAAGTATGAGACAGTTGGTGATCTAAGGGAGGCGGTATTACAAGCAATTGAAGAAATTGATGGGCCGCCTGTGAGGAAAGCGGTAATGTCAATCTTAAAAAGATGCAATTTTTGTTTAAATAACAATGGTGGACTTTTCGAACATAAATTGTAACCATTATTATGTAATTTAATTTCTTAAGTTTTTAGTAAGTACCTTATGTAGTTTTTTCGTTATATCTGATACACCTAATAAAAAAATCGTTCAATGTTTTGTGGAATAGTTATTAATACATCAATCTATTTAACGACATTACAAGTGAAAATAAGAGAGAAAAGCATCCATAACTCCGTTATTTTTATAAATAACAATATTGAGTATTATATCGCTGAATAGCTCTAAAAATGTCCGATTTTTTGATGTCATAGCCAACTATGGTTTCCATTCAAAAAAAGATAAGTTTGTATCATATCTCGAAAACGAGAGCTGTCACGCAAACGAGGACATGACAGTCATATTCGGGAGACAATTCCCTTCAATTTTGATATCTACATTTTTTTATAAAATCAAAAACAAATGAGCTAGAGCGATTTGACTAAATCGACAGAATTTCGTTTTCTCAAAATATCTAGTAAGCCATGACTTTTTACAAAAATCCGTAAGTGTCATTAAATTGGGCCAGTAAAACTGCAAATCTTTCCCAAATTAACCATTGCTCTATCTCCGCTAGTTTCCGAGATCCCCATACTGATCATCAAAAAAAACTCACCCTTTATTCGAGATATACCATCAAGTGGTTCAGCACTATTAGGAGGGCAAAATTTAGGTAACTGAAAGATATAATAACATAAAAGTGAGAACTAATTATTAAAATGATGAAATTTCTCTCAAAACCCAATTCAGCTACAGGTTTAATTTTGGTTGTTTTGACATGTTGAGTTGGGCCCTCTTTAAAAAACGCGAAACCGACTTCGCTGATAATAGTGCAATAAATTCGACTTCATTAGTTTTAAGATTAACTAAGTAAAGAAAATTTTGGAAGTGTGAATCCTTAACAACAGAAATAGTGATAATAATATTTTCTAAAAATTCCATAAAACATTTATTGCAATTGTGAAGGCAAAATACTCAAATCTGTGATAAAAAATTTATAATTTACACTTAGATAAGATGGAATTCGTCAAAAACAAACAAAGTAATCGAGATGCGTCGTTTGCTAACAAATTAAAAGTTCAGCGACCCAATAATTTTTCAAGTTTTTGCATGTGTATATAATCACCAGATTACAATGATGACATTTTTGAGAGTATTTCAACGAAATTTTGTGATAATTTTAAACCGCTAAGTATTTCTTCGAAAATGCAAAGCAGATTAATATTAGCGATTGAAAGCCTTGGTAAAATCGGCATAGACTACGTCTACTTGAGTTTTTTAGTATTTTTCATTATTTTATATTATTTGTCCTGTTATTGGATTTATATATGTTGGGCAATAAACTAAACTAAACCTTAGAAAGCGTATTTGTAATGTAATAGTCCAAGAAATCTGGTTTTAAAATTATATTTAGTTAAATTTAGTACAGGATTCCCCATCCTTACCCGAAGCATAAAATACACCCCCGGAAGCACGTGTCTAGATCCGCCCCTGAGACGAATAAAAAAAAACAATGTTGATAACACGAGATATTTTAAAGAACTTACACGTGCGGCCAATGGAGGAACGGCAACTGTTGCTTTGCAGTGGGTGATATTTACTTTAAGAAACAAAAGAATGAAGATTTTTCCGATAAACCAATTGATCATATTTTAGTTTAAAATATTAGCGGTCAAATTTTAACAGGTAGATGTATATTCTCCTATTCAAAAATGTATGTCAAAATTAGGTTTTTAGCCAACACTAGATGAGGATACTAATCTCGGAGAAAGATCTTAGACCATCACTTTCCCATTTTCTCCGAACAAAAATTATCGAAAAAATCCCAGTTCCTAACAATCAGGGCCGGATTTAACTTAATGCCGTCCCTGAGTACCGGAAAAAATGCAGCCCCAATACTAAAATTTTATTGAAACTTATAGTTTATGTATCTTATGCAAAACATTTTAAAATTTCGAAAAAACTACTAATTTAATTTCTTTAATTCCAGAAAATAAATTAACTAAATCACTTTGATTATTAACTTTTACTTGAAGTAACATAAAACATTAAAAAAATATAACCGACTTTCACCTATAACTAAAAAGCTGAAAATAAATAATTATAACAAATACCACATTCAATGTTGTTAGGTACCTACACACAAAGTAAAGTAAAAAATATAAACATTAAAAGGTGCTCATTTGGTACAAATTAACGTCCACATCATATAACAGTTTTTTATTCACCCTATATAATTTTAATTGCACATTTTTTCCAACATTTTACACCATCAAACGTCCACTCCACACTATATTCCAACCATCCTGTATATACGGCTGCCTACGGACCACTATCATTCTACTCAGTCCTATATTGCAATATCATATAAATGCATTTTACTTTGAGATTTTGTTTGCTATAACTAAAACTGTGTATAAACGCACCAAATAGCAGTTTAGAGTTTGACATGTATTAGCACTGAATTTTCTATTAGGCCGGGAGAATGTGACAACTAAAAGCACCGTCTTCGTAAAATGGAAAAATTTTCATTTAAATAGGTGTTTACCTGATATACAAATAAAACGAGCTTGATACTCATTGATTTAAGGAGCCGAAAGTACCATGTTTTACTACATATATCCTTGAGATGTACATACAAAATTTTCAAATTCGCAATTAATACTTTCAGCGACTACAATTCCGGCACTATTACGTTGGAATTAAAATATTTAAGAGGAAATGTCCGTTACGTCGCTTCGATGAAATTTTTGATAAGAATTTTGGAATTTTCGGCGATTTACTGCAAAACTGCAAGTTGCACGTCGCAGAAAAGTATATGAGATCACCTAAGGATCTTCTTTAATAGATTAAACGTTAAAAAAACATACACATCCATAAGGAGTTTTCGAAAAATCGACCAATACGTTAGGGATATTGTTCGATTTCCATGTACGCATGTGTTCATGCACAACTTTCATCACTTTACCAATAGAATTATTTTCCCAAATTTGAAGTTTCACCATTCCAGATATATACTTTATTAAACAAGACCATATTCATTCAAAACGGTTCACCACAGGAGAAGAAATCAGATAACATACATACAAAAAAAGCGACGAATTGATAACATCCTCCTTTTTGGGAGTCGGTTAAAAATTATAATTAGCAAATAATGGACTAATTGAACTCCTTGAATTATAAATTACATAAAAAATGATTAATTGAAAGAATTAATCAATTATATTGAGCAATCTTGATAAGACTGGAATTTTTCTCACATTCCAAATTTTGCCGCCCTAGGAAATTTGCCGCCCTGGGCACTAGCCCCGACTGCCCCTATTATAAATCCACGGCTCCTAACAGCCTATCTGACATTGGCGTTAACCGGTATCAAGGAAGGTCTAAGATCCCATAAATAAACAAAGTATCATATTCGCATGTTATCGAAAGTGTTATTCAACAGTTTACACAAAATTTGACAAACAGTGATAAAAAAATACATAATTTTGCGGTAAAATTGTACGCAAATAAATGCAAAATAATAAATAGAGGTCATTGAACACTTAATGTGATTTTGACACAAATAGAAGTTCAAGATCTTTGATGGCATGTTTGGCAGTGCAGTGGGGGCATCAATTGCAAAAGTTGGACGAAAATATTTGGTATAGTTCGAGATTATCTTTATTACCCTTACAGTTACATATCTTTCGTTCACATTAATATGCTTTCACTTGAAGGTAAAGGCAGAAGACCCGACATATTTTAATTCAAGATATTTGTTGGAAAGGTGACAACAAATTAAAAATGAGACAAAAAGTATTTGGGAGTAATCTTTACAATTATTGATGCCGCGATACAAGTTAAGGTGTACATTCTGCTACAAATGTTTAATGTCCTTAAACCACGAGTTTTTATTACAAATGCATTATCAGTAAAAGAAAAATTTTAAAACAAGAGGAGTTCCAAATAACCCCAATAACCCCCCCCTCTCTCTCTCTCTCAAAGTGCCCAGACGAACTTCCCGAAACTAATGCAAAACAATTTAGCTTCTAGATATGTAGGTATATCCGTGTCTCTGAGCTCACAACCTTGATACCTGTGATGTTCAAAAGCTAGCTTGTTAGCCCATTTTAATATATTTTTCAATACTTACAATACTTTACAAAATTAGAAATATTTTGATATAATACTAATTTCAATTACTTTCAAAATTTCTTTTAAACATTATTCGTCCTCTTACAGGAAGTTCTGTTTCTCATCTAAAAAACAGTGCACATTTCTTGGAAAAACTGTCACATATAGAATACAAAAATACATTTACAATAGCAAGTTTTGATATAGTCAATCTTTATAACAATGTTCCGGTATCCAAAACACTTCCAATAGTAAAAGAACTACTAGAACGGGACTCTTCATTAAATCAACGAACTCAGTTATTAATTGAAACAATAATGGAACTGTTTTCTGAATGTTATTTGTGGCATCTTCTAGTTTATTTTAGATTTTCTTGGGAATAATACCACATCAGAGTTCAAACTTGTGTATATTTTAAAACCAAACGTTTCAAAATCCTGTCGGATTTCGTTTTCAATGGATATAAATTTATAAAGTAAAATTGAAATATATGACAATTATTTTGACAAATATGTTTACGTTACTATGGATAAATTTCTTTGATTTTAAATATGCAGGGTGCACAAGAAATTCCAAAGATCATTATAAATCTAGACCTCTTAATGTTCGAATAAATGAACATCAAAATTACATAAAGAAACGTCAGTTCGAAAAATCAAAAATTTGTGAACATGCTTGGGACCAAGGCCATAAAATACAATTTCAAAACACAACAATATTACACAAAGAAGAACACTGCACAAAACGAAAATTAAAAGAATCTGCCTTAATTCTGTTAAATGAAAACGACTGCATCGCTTCTACTTCCGTAGATTTCAGTCATGTCTGGTTGCCGATAATTAAAGACGAAATTAACAATGGGCATATCCTTTTGAACAACCCTATATCGGGATAGTTCATGAGGTTTTTCCTAGGTTTTCCCTTATGACTTTAATGGGATCACTGAATTATCAGAATTCTTTGATCGCATTTTTGGCAAATGCACTATCTTAAAAAGAAAGTCGTCCCTAGGAACGCCACAAATAAATTCTGAAGACAATTTTTCAAGTTCTTCCAACTTGAAAATTTTTTTTGATTTATAATGATCTTTGGAATTTCTTGTGCACCCGGTATATTTAAAATCAAAGAAATTTATCCATAGTAACGTAAACATATTTGTCAAAATAATTGTCATATATTTCAATTTTACTTTATAAATTTATATCCATTGAAAACGAAATCCGACAGGATTTTGAAACGTTTGGTTTTAAAATATACACAAGTTTGAACTCTGATGTGGTATTATTCCCAAGAAAATCTAAAATAAAATAATGGAACTACTTGTTTTCTGAAGGATACTTGTACATATTTTTCAATGTCTAAGTGTTTATTGGGAAATAACACCACACTTTAAAGGAAATTGCTGTATATTCCAAACGTTTCGGGGTCTAGATCAGACCTCGTTGTCAATGGCGAAGAAACTACGGATTAAAAAGGTACAATTCCAAGATGTAAATTTAAATATTTGACAATGTTTATTATTTGATTTTTGACGTAACTAAGAGAATTTTATTTGTAATATACAGAGTAGCACAGAAATTTCTAAAGATCATATAATCATAAAGTTCCTTTCAAATTGGAAGAATTTGAAAGGGAGATCTTCAGAACTTTATGTGGCGCTCCTAGGTGCGACTTTCTTATAAGATAGTGCATTTGCTAAAAATGCGACCAAAGAACTTTGTTGATTCAGTGATCCCATTAAAATCATAAGGAAAAAAAACGTTTATAAAAAAATATACTTTCTGCCAATCATTACCCAAATAAATTTATTAATAACGAGTTAAACAAAATGGAATACCAAACAATCCCTAACAACCAACATCAAACTTCACCAAGCAACACTGACTCCCAAGATAATCACATTAATACAATAACTATACCATACATACAGGGTCTATCAGAAAGACTAAAAAGAGTGGGAAACAGATATAATATCAAAACATCATTTAAAACAGGAAATACACTAAAATCAATTATATCAAAAACCAAACCAAATAACACAACTCAAAATACAAAAAATTGCATTTATAAAATCCCGGGTGAATGTAATAAATTCTATATTGGAGAAACCTCTAGACCTCTGAATATTCGAATAAACGAACACAAAAATTACATAAAAAAACTACAATTTGAAAAATCCAAAATTTGTGAACAAGCTTGGGACCTTGGTCATAAAATACAATTTCAAAATTCATTTATATTACACAAAGAAGAACACAACACCAAAAGAAAACTAAAAGAGTCTGCTTTAATTTTGTTAAATGAAAACGATTGTATCGCTACTACCTCCGTAGAATTCAGTCGTTCCTGGTTGCCGATGATTAAGGAAGAAATTGCTAATGGTCATGTCCTTGTGAACAACCCACTATCGGGATAGTTCATAAGGTTTTTCCTAGGTTTTTCCCTTATGATTTTAATGGGATCACTGAATCAACAAAGTTCTTTCTTATAAGAAAGTCGCACCTAGGAGCGCCACATAAAGTTCTGAAGATCTCGCTTTCAAATTCTTCCAATTTGAAAAGAACTTTATGATTATATGATCTTTAGAAATTTCTGTGCTACCCTGTATATTACAAATAAAATTCTCTTAGTTACGTCAAAAATCAAATAATAAACATTGTCAAATATTTAAATTTACATCTTGGAATTGTACCTTTTTAATCCGTAGTTTCTTAGCCATTGACAACGGGGTCTGATCTAGACCCCGAAACGTTTGGAATATACAGCAATTTCCTTTAAAGTGTGGTGTTATTTCCCAATAAACACTTAGACAATGGAACTACTAACATATTGTACCAAAACTACATACTTTCAATTAAACGATGACTTTTACCAACATGATTTTGGCATGGCCATGGGTTCTTGTCTCTCACCAGCATTAAGTAACTTTTAGTTTGGTGGCATTACGTTGACGACATTTTCGTAATTTGGGAACACAATCTTGAAGAACTAGATACATTATTAAATGACATAAATAACAAAGAGCCAACTATCAAATTTACCCTAGAAATTGAAGAAAATAATTATAAAAAATGTTCTCACTAGAAACAACTACCCCACAAAATTTATCAACAAAGAGTTAAACAGACTTGAACAGAGAACAAACCTTCCGAATCAACCCAGAACTTCTCTTATTAACACTTACTACTACTCAAGACAACTACATTACAGTTACCATATATACAGGGTCTGTCAGAAAGATTAAAAAGAGTGGGCAACAGATTTACTGTTCAAAACAACATTCCAAGCACGAAATACACTGAAATCTCTAATATCGAAAACAAAACCAACCAACAAAACGCAGAACAAAAAACTGCAAATACAACATTCCTTGCGAATGCAATAAATTTTATATTGGAGAAACATCGAGACCATTTAACGTACGAATAAATGAACACAAGAATTACGTAAAGAAACGACTGATACCAAATTTCAACCACTTCCGTCCAGTAGTTTAGGAGAAAATTGTATATACGGAACCCTAAAAATGTAAACAGGGCCTATGATATAATCTTATGAACGTACTTGATTATTCTTAAGGGTTTCTGAAAAACTTCCTTGCAATGTGGATCGACAACATAAAGAAACTCAACAAACAACTTTCGTTTTCAAAATACCCCAAACACAGTCCACGATCGATGTTGGATTCGAGTGCCATAACATCAAAATAGCCTTTTTCATGGTCGATTTGCCAAAAAGTGAAACCATTTCCGTTTATTTTTGGAACGAAAACAAAGCACCGGGAAACGGCCCCACCATATTATTAAATAGACTTGGTGCGTATAGACGAGGGGCCGGTTATCTCACCGATTATATTTAGCGAAAAGAGAGAAAAAAAAATTGGCAAGATTCGAAATTGCACGAGCAAATTTAACTTTTCGCAACGAGGCAAGGGTCGATGTCCCGTTGAATGCATTTATTTATGTCGGAAAGTTTTTGCGCGTTAAAAGTGATTTTTTTATAGCCTCGCGGATAGTGATAGTGAATCACATGACAATATTTGAGTTGGAGTTGCGTGATAGTTATATAAAACAAATCTGATCTATTTATAAATCAAAGGAAAGCGAAAATGCAAACAAATTATGTTCCAAGAATTTTCATCGCTTAGGTGAATGTATTGCGGAAAGAAATAAGGCCGGTTTTAAGACAATAAACGATATATTGAACTAGATTTAAAAATTGTAGACAACAAAATGTATTTAATAAATAGGATTGTGTAATTAATTTAATAATTATATTTATTATTAATTTCATATTTGCTTTCAGAGTTTTGCTAAACTCGGAAACTAAATACTCAGCATGACGTTAGATGTCGTTGATATCTAGAGGTTCATTTCGCTGACATTCGTCGTATAAGGTGCTTACTAGCATCGAAGAATTGCAGTTCACAGCTGAAGGCCAAAGGAAGACGAAGAAGCCGATAGCTAGAATAGAAAACCCTAAGAATTCACTACTACGAGAGGTCACAAACTACAACGAAAACAAGAAATACAGGACCAAGAGACCCAGAATGGCGCTACTACAGATAGAAGAGGATTTAACATAACATGATTATCTTATGGAATGAAATACCTTGGTGAATGAAGTATTTTTAGGAATAGAACAGGGAAAATTATTGTAACAGCTCAGGGAAAAATGAATATAACATACAAGAAAACAGTAACAAAGTGCTTAATCTGGATTTGACTTACTGGTCAATTTGTCTTTAGATAATATACATCAGTTTTGGATTTATTTTATTAGTTGAAAATGAGTTTTTCATAACAAATGTTCAGTAAAATTAGTTTAACTTTTAAATACACATATAATAAAGCGTTATAAGTATATTGAATGGTTAGCGTAGTAAAAAGGCAAGGAAACATAGCTTGAATCGTTGATTCAAAATGGCCAGCTTAAGCCATTACACAGGAGTTTAGAGTTCGACCCATAGATCTACGTATTCATTTGAAAATCCTAGGAAAATCTTGAATAACTCTACAAGAAACAATAATGCGGTTTCTTAAGTCTTCTATGTCTTGAACAGGAGTTCCACCATAAACCAACGTTTTTAAATATCCCCAAGTTGAAAAGTCTATCGGATTTAAATCAGGTGAACGAGCTGGCCAAAATTGAGGCCCACATCAACCTATCCAGCGATCTGGATATGTTTCGTTCAAATATTGACGGGTTCGCATACTAAAAGCATTCCTGGTGGTGAGCATGAGTATTTTCTGCCACCCATATGTGGTTGAGGTGGTTATTAATAATGACTTCCCTTGAAAAACGTTTTGTCCGTAAATAAAATATGCTCTTGAAATTCTGGGTGTTGTCTAATCATATTTAGCATCCAAAACGAAAAACGCCAGACGGTTAGGAAAATCACGAGGTAACAGTGCTTCTTGTACATGGTATGGATATAGCAGCGGTTCTTTTAAGATGGCAAATACCAGTAAGACAAGAGAATGGTCGAAATAGGACAATAAATTAAAAGGCTATTAAATGCTTGCCAACATTTCACTTTAATAGATTAAAATTGTACCCTAACACCAAACTTTTATCTTTGCACTTGACGCACGTTTCAAGAGCGAAGCTGTCATCATCATGGAGTAAACTCGACTCGAGGAATCACATCTTCAAATCTTTCGCCGCACTTATTCATTTGCACCCTGTAGAATTATGTTGTTGATTGGGATCTCAGCAAATAAACCAAACTTTGAAATTATTTGTAGACATGACCTAATTTGTTCAAAAACAAAATTACCAGTTTATTTTGTATCGAAGATGACCATGGAATATATCCAAATAAAATTAACCGCCCGTCTAATTTTTTAAAAATTGTTCGCATTGAAGTAAAGGTTAGGTTAGGTAATTACTGCGCCATCTGATGGCAAAATTAAATTGAAACCCGCACATTCAGAGTGTAATCGGGAAAATTTTATCAAACTTATTTTCAAATCCAGACCATTACAAACGTAAATCGAAAAAAATTACCTCGCCGTCATTTTCAAAAACCCATTTGCAAGAACAATACAGTCCGGCCAGCCCAGTTTAAATCGTCCATGCTTTGGTTACCTGGAAAAAAAACAAAAAAAAATTAGTGTATACTTAAAATTGGTATGTGTGTAGGTTTCACAATACAGTCAGACATAATGTGACGACTAAATGAATTATTCAGCTGGAAATTCGAAAATCTAATTCCCGAAATTTGAATAAAACACCGTCGCCTCTGGCGGACTTAAAATATCAACTAATGTAAAATTTTAAATTTCATTGGGTGGAATATATTCAACGGAATCGGTTAGCGTTTGTTGTTGTGATTGAACTTGCATGGGTCACGTATTGTTTTTCAAGCGCTTGAGTTTTTTCGGAGTAATTAGAGGTCACTGAAAAGGGAATGAAAAAAGACCAGTGCTGCACACCATATAAACAACTTGTATACGAGGGCTGCCTTTTATATTTCTGGATTGGACAACCCTAGTGTTGCAATCTGGCAACTGACAGCTCTATCGTAAAGTTTGACATTTTTGAGGTTATACGTACTCAGAACGTTTTAACATACGAGCGCTATGTGTTGTTTACAGTGACTTAAAGGATTCTTCTCGGCCAAAAAATGGAATTAAATCGGGAACATTTTCGGGCGATTATTTTTTACAACTTTCGACGTGGATTAAGTCAGCAAGAGTACATGGATGAATTTAATTTAATTTTTGGCAATGAAACTCCAACAAGGACCACTGTTTATCGATGGTATGGTGAATTCAATCGAGGTCGTAGTTCACTCCAAGACGAATTTCGTGAAGGTCGACCAAAAACTGTTGTTGTTTCGGAAACCATTGATGCTGTGCGCGAACTCATATTACAAGATCTTCATGTGACCTATCGTGAGATTGAGTCAACCTTACACATTAGTGGGACCAGCATACATTCAATTTACATAAACATTTGAATGTCAAAAAAATTGTTCGCGTTGGATCCCACACAATTTGTCAATCGTTCAAAAAAGGTTCGTGTCGATTGGTCGAAAGAAAAGCTCAAAAAATACGATCGCGGTGCTTCAAAACACGTTTATGACATAGTGACAGGTGATGAATCGTGGATTTACGCGTATGAGCTCGAAAGCAAACAGCAGTCGACTGTATGGGTGCTTCAAGATGACCCGAATCCAACAAAAGTTGTTCACGCACGAAGCACTTCCAAGCAAATGATCGCCTGTTTTTTCGGAAAAACTGGACATGTCGCAACCGTACCACTAGAACAACGCAGAACAGTCAATTCTGAGTGGTACACAACCATTGGTTTGCCAGTTGTCTTCCAAGAAATGAGGAAAACCAACCGCCGAAGACGGATCACTCTTCACCACGACAATGCGAGCTCTCACACATCGGCTCAAACAACAGCATTTTTGACCACTCAAAACATCGATTTGATGAGTCATCCGCCGTATAGTCGTGACTTGTCACCAAATGACTTCTTTTTATTCCCGTACGTAACAAACAAACTGAGAGGTCAACGTTTTTCGACACCTGAAGAAGCAACCGTGTTAATATATAATATTAACTTGTACGCACGCACGGAATATTTTGTGATTACATGTTTGGTATAGAAGGTACCCTTAGCGCATCTGTTTCTATTCCCGGTAGCTATAAAACCCTAGAAAAAGTCTCTGTCTTTTTGTGAGTATTATGAAATATTTACAACAAAGCATCTAAGTATTAGAATTTTAGCATGAATCAAACACTTTTTTTAATTTATAAAATTCAACTTTGAGATAGAATAGTTAAATATTAACCCCCAGAATAATTATTGTTGGTCTCTGATTCAAACACTTTTTTGGCAAAATTTTTTGTACATCTGTCTTGAATGCGCAGTGCCTCCTGTCCCCAGGCAGGTTAGGCAAAACATATGACAACCTACATATCTATCCCACCTACACCACTATGTAAAATATTTGCTTGAATCAAACACTTTATGAAAAATGTGTCACTAGCTCTCCAACTACTATTTATTAAGCACAGGTATGCGCGCGCATACGTAGAATAAGTAAGATTTACGAGTGGGAATTCAGGACTTTGAATTATTATATTATCGGGAACTTTAAAACGTCTGGCAAAAGTGATGGCCTACGGGAAATGTCTGGTGATATAGATTATTAATTTTAGTCATATCCTTTGAAACATACTTGAAAATCAGCCCTGAGAATTGAAAAACAGTAGGATTATTTTTGACCGATCATAAGTGCCTGGTACCTCGAAAGAGACCAACAAGTCTAGCTAGCAAGTATGCATACCCTAAGAGTACCAACACTACTTTGTCCAACACATTTCAACTTTGAGAAAATAAATAAGGTCCGGGATCTTGGACTGTGACGGTTCTAATATTGCAGTTCCCCCGCCCCTTCCTGCAAAGTGTTTTAGAAAATATTGTATTTTGTCCGTAAGATTATATACGGTCGCATTCTCATCCGCAAACACACAGATTAATAATCTGTGAAAAGCTTTTACCGAAACCCGAATTAAAATTACTTCTGCGTTTCATATTTGGCAACAGTGACAGGATCGTCCAAGAGCCATCTTCGGGCCCTTACGTAACGAGGACGTGTGTTTGGCCGAGAGAGTATCAACGCCGTTGCGTCATCCATAAAATATTATATTAAATTGATCGTCGTTCTGGTCGCGGCAACATCACTGTTGTGTTCCAACATTTAATATTGTTCAATGGCCAGCCCGTAGGCAAAATGCGAAAAGGTCTACATCCTATGTATATACATCTAATACGGGGGCCTGGCTAAATATTATAATTAAGCTATTTGAATGCAGATATTCTTGTCGAGAGATGTTGTGATCATTAGGACGGACGAACAACGTTTCGCTCGATTTCGAGGTTGTTACATTGTTTGGTGCGTGTCCATTGATCCTCGGAGAAGAAGGCGGAAGCCGTCCTGATCGATGTTGTTCATTTATAAGTAATTGACCATCTCATTAACGTGAATAATTTATCTGATTTTTTTCAGGTGGTCGGTGAGAGAATACATTATTCACTGTCTGTCATTAACAATGCGGAGGTAAAAGAAAATATTTATGATGCGGTTCTAATGTAAAACATTTGTGGCTGTTAGCAGTAATTCTTAATTTCATATAAGTGGAATTTAATCAAATAGGGATATCTCTTGTAATTGAATTATGGAAAATAGTTCGGAAGCTGGCCACGAGTTTCTGCTTTATCACTATTACTGTCGTCATCATCAGTGGTCGTTGTCATCGTCATAGTTATCAGTGCCATCGTCGCTATCATCATCATCGCTTTCATCAGTTCCGGCAACCTTTGATAATCACTTTTAATAAAATATTTTAAGTTATTTCCGTCATTATATTATAATTTGTATAAATATACTCTCTTCGTGGTGTCATTCCTTTGTACGCAAGACAATTTACATTATACAGGGTGTTTCTAAACTGGAGGTACAAACGAAAAGGGGAGATTCCTTGAATAGATTTAGGAAGAAAAAGTCCCATAAACATGGGTCCGCAAACGTTTCGTTTTCAAGATACAGAGTGTTAAAGTTTTTTTCTCATAGTATCTGCACTTCACAAGATATTCAAATGAAATTTGGCATAGATATTACAATTAAGAGTTTACACCTTGTGACATGCCAATTTCGATTGCAAATCTACAGGGTGATATTTTTTCGGGAACACTGTCCACTGTTGTCCTTCAGAACTTTTTTTTTGGTGAGCCACTGGTATTTTCTGTCGATTTTAAAATTTGCAATGAAACACCCTGTATAGTATTTTAGTTTCTGATGAAACAGTTTATTGCGAATACAAAAATATCGGGTTTGATATAGTTTACTGCAATACCTACCGAGATATTAACAGAAAAGTAATTAAGGAAAGGAAAAATCTAATATCCATTAAAGAAATACATAATCATAATTATTTACTAAATCTAAGAGATTTTCAAAACATTGAAACTTAACTAAACTTAATGTATTAAATGTTCAAACTGAGCACCGTTTACTTCTTGACAATAAGCAAGTCGGTTTTTAAATTCTCTGGTAACATTAGCTATTACTTCTGGTGTAATTCTCTGGATGTCTTGAGTTATTCTTACAACTAATTCTTGCAAATTATTTGGTCTATCAACATAAACCTTAGACTTTAAGTAACCCCACAGAAAATAGTCTAGTGGATTAAGGTCGGGACTTCATGCAGGCCATTCATAAGTACCCCTTCTTCCAATCCATCTGTGATGAAATGTCCTTTCTAAATGATCTCGAACAATGCGAGATTAATGGGGTAGTGCTCCATCCTGCTGAAACCAGATATTATTTGGTAATTGTCCATTTACCTCCAAAGCCGGAATAACTTGTGTCTCCAAGAGCTGTAAATACCTATCTCCGTTTAAAGTTTCTTGTAGGAAGAAGGGTCCCACGATTCTGTTGTTATAAATGCCGGCCCAAACGTTTAATGTTTGGGGATGTTGTGTATGAGCCTCTTGTACCCAATTAGGATTACTTTGCGACCAGTAGCGGCAGTTATGTCGATTAACCGTACCGTTTAAACAAAATGTAGCATAGTCTGAAAACACCACATTTCTTATAAAATTATGATCACGGTTACAAATATTCATCATCGTTTCACAAAATTGCAAACGTCTGTCGAAATCGCCTTCGGAGAGTTCTTGAACGAGGCGAATTTTGTATGGATGATAATTCTCTCTCCTTAATATCCCTCCTACTGAACGACGGCTAATTCCATGCATATTGGAGAGGTCGGTAGTGGATAAGTGAGGATTTTCTTCCAAAGATATTCCAACATTTTGAGCTACACCTTCATTACTTGCACTTATTAACCGTCCACTTTTTGGTAAATTGCTAACTGTTCCACTTGTGTCGTACCTTCGCAAAGTTTTCGTCACTACTGAACGGGATATTTGTGTTTTTGGATGAACAATGTTAAAAAGGTCACAAACTTCTTGATGCGTCCTTTTCCTCTCCCCATACCCAATCATCATTAATATTTCTATTCTTTCTCTTTCACTTAATTCGGCCATTTTACGATCAAATTAAAATAACACAATCTTTTTACGGTCAAATAAAAAAACTAATAACTTATTTTGACACCTACTGTCACTTCTGCAATGAATTTCATGGTCTACTAAACTTGATTCAGATTTAATTTGCACCTGATTTAAATAAACGCACGTGTATGGAACAAGCAATGCTGTTGGCTGTGACGGTATAATGCCACCGATTGGACAATAGAAATACAAATCGTTACGGAGCGGTTTGTTTATATCGGGCGTAAATGAAATCTGAACCGAGTTTAGCTACCATGGAATTTTTCCTTTCCTTAGTTACTTTTCTGTTAATATCTCGGTAGGTATTGAAGTAAACAATATCAAACATATTATAATATACAGGTTATATCATATCTCATAGAAGCTATATAAGTTTCACCGTGCGCTAGCCGAAGTGCACGGTGAAATATTCTTTCAAGCGAATATAAGTCTTAATACCAGTTTAGATTAGAGCTTAAATTGTTTATTTGATAAATTCATTGGTAGTGAAATGATTTTTATTAAAGAGTTTCAGTTGATTTTTAACCTTATTAAAAGCTTATTAAATTTGGTGGTTCAGCGCCCGAGTGCACTTAAGGGACAGCCGCCCCTGACCCTGTATACACAATTTAACACATTACAGAACGTCACTAATAGTCCAGCTAACTCTAAGGGAATGTCTTTTGTGGGGAATTACGTGCCTGACTTACATTTTCCAAAAACTGCCTCCCTAAGCGGTTTCCCTTAAAGATAATCGAAATTGTCACCTAACCTCGCCGTGATTCGTTAATAAATATATTCGGTTTAATAAAACGCGGAATACTCGTTTTAACAAGCACTATGTGCGTTAAGTAAGCAATATCATATTCCGAGCAAGGCTCTCTCGATGATTCTAAAAGGCATTACACCCTGGGGATCCTTCCATTATCCTGTTATCTATTCCTCATGCATTCCCACACACATACTAACTGAAGCCAGCGTATAGGGCTTTATAATATCTTCATCCTGCAAAAGTCCCATTAGAATTCCTTACTTGTTTAAACAAAAGGGTAGCTTTTTTCAAGGACTTTTCGGCGTATAGTTCTTCCAGAATATCGACTTCTTGATGTAGACCCTGTCAACTTATATCGGGTGTTACAATTTGAGGTTAATTTTTGAATTTTTAATAAAATACAGCAATTAATTGAGAATGGCCAATTTTTTTATTTCAAGTGATAGTACAATTGTTTTGGTTTAGTAATGGAAAACAATATCTTGTAAGTGACCACCTGCTGCTGTACCACAAGCTTTTAATCTTTTGCCAAATTATTCGATAACTTTCTGCGGTTCAATTACTTGAAAACGGTCAATAATGTTCTCCTTTAGGTCATCTGTTGTTTGTGGGTCGTTGGCATAAACCTTTTCCTTCAAATAACTCCATAGGAAAAATCTAGAGGTGTTAGATCGCAAGATCTAGGGGGCCAATTAATGTTTCCTCTTCGAGCAATTATTCGATAACCAATTTTCTGTTTCAAAAGATTGACTATTTCTGCTGCTGAATGACATGTTGCACCGTCCTGTTGCAACCACATATTCTGCACATCAATATGCTCCAATTCATCCCACAAAAAGTTAATAAGCATCGTTCGTTATCGACCGCCATTCACAGTAACAGCATTTCCATTCTCATCTTCAAAAAAGTATGGACCAATCACTTCACCAGCCCAAAAATCACAAGAAATGTTACTTTTTGTGGATGCATCGCTCTTTCCATTATTTCTCGTGGATTTGCTTCACCCCAGATTCGACAATTTTGCTTATTAACAGATCCACCTAATTCAAAATGTGATTCATCGCTGAAGATGATTTTGTTGAAAAAATTCACATTTTCAAGTTTCTGTTGTATGGCCGAATTAACGAATTGACGACGTAAACCAAAGTCTGTTGGCTTTATTTTTTGCGTTATCTGAATCTTGTAAGCCTTTAAATGGAGATCTTTGTGCAAAATTCTGAATAAAGTGGTTTTTGGAATGTTCAATTGCTGTGCAACGATGACGAATTGATGTTTTTGGTTGTTCAACAACAGTCGCAGTAACATCTGCAACATTATCTTCTGAACGTCCACTACGACGATATGTTTTGCTTTTTTTATCTTTTACTGAACCAATTTCCACCAATTTTGAACAATTTTTCCAATGGTAACATTTGACGGACAATTTTCTCTTCCATATTCTGTACGGAATTTTCTTCCAACTTCAGCACAACTTTCACCAAATTTAAAATAATCTTTGATAATAAACACGAGTTCCTCAATCGTATACCTTTCCATTTTTAATAACCGGAATATTCCAATTGTCATCTGTCAAATAACATATGATATTAGCTGATGTTATACCTATACATAAATCTAAAGATAAACACTTTACATCAAACTATAGGCCTATTTCATTGGTATCAAACTTTGCTAAAATATTTGTAAAGATAATTTACACTAGATTATTGCAATGTGTTAAAAAATATAAAATATTATCAAAAAGGAAATATGAATTTACACAAAATTTGTGAACCAAAGACGCATTGAACTATTTAACAGACATTATATATAATAAAGTAGAGAAGAGTCGTCCTGTAGCTGTGACATTCCTCGACTTTGCCAAGGCGTTCGACACTGTTGACCATCAGATACTACTTGACAAGATACACAATTACGGTATAAGGGGTAAAGCTCATAATTTAATAGAAAATTATTTAGACAGTAGGCACCAGAGAGTAAAAATCAATATCATGAGTGAATGCTCTCAGATCAATACAGGTGTTCCACAAGGAACTGTCTTAGGACCGTTTCTATTTACATTATATGTTAATGAACTTTTAAAGCTATTGCCTGATGATATTGTAATATCATTTGCCGATGATACGGCTGTTGTAGCTAGTGGAGACACCTGGAAGGAAGTTGAAACCAACATGGAACAACTACCTAATTGAAATAGGTAATTGGCTGGCTGTAAATAAATTATCACTAAATATTGACAAAACAGTATATTACCTTTGGCAACTATTCTAACAGTGTTCCTGAACGCATAAACATTAATATCAATGGACTCAATATAAGAAGGGTAGAACATTTTAAATATCTGATTGTAGTTCTCGACTATAGGTTGACGTGGGAATTACATATTAAATATATTTTAAGTAAAACTAAGTACCTTATATATATATTTTGTATAATTTAAGTAAATTTATGAACACTGAAACCTTACTTATGTTATACTACGCTTTTTTCCATAGCGTTATTAGCTACGGAGTAATAGCATGGGGAGGATCATATAATAACACTTTACAAATGCTTCAGCGATTTCAAAATAGACCAATAAAAATACCCACTCAACATTAAACAACTGTTTACATGTAAATCTGTAGTATATCATTATAAAACTCGTAGTAATGTATTCAATAATTCTACGAGCATAACAAGAAATATAACCATTCAAACCCCTAACAGAAGTAAAACTGTCAGCGTCAAGAATAGTTACTATAGAGCAATAATAACATTTAACTCTTTACCAAATAAACTTAAAACAATGGCAACAGAAAAGGTAAATAAGATTAAAACAAAACTTAAACCCTGGATTATGAAAAACGTATGAAAGTACTTAGGATACAACTGTTGTGTTATTGACAACTTAATATATGTATAAGTACAATGAAACTTTTTTTATCCAATTAGTTTAATTTTAATTAATTAGTTTAGTTAGTGGTTAGTTTGTAAGTATATACCAGCCTACGAGCAGGTAGCATTATTACCTTGTAGGATTTACTATGTAAATATGCGTGGAATGTATCTGGTAAATAAATATTCTAGTACAAAAAATATAAATGGCGGCAAGTTTAAAAATTAACCTCAAATTGAAACACTCTTTAGAAGTAGGAAGATTAAAAAAAGATTATAAATGCAAGGAAAGACGAAGTACAAGTAGGCCGAGGAAAAGATGTGTATCGTATCAGGCAATATGCTCAACAACTAGAACAAAGACGAAGAAAACTTTCTTCAATTTTCACAATAAGAATCCAAATAGTAATTTACCAAAACTTGTTGCCATAAGTATTAATGGGGTAGAGCCTGAACAGGGTTTAGTAAAATTGTAAATAAGGACTAATTATTGTAAATATACTAATCACGTTCTTCTTCAAATCTATATTGAAGTTTTAAAGCTAGAACTAGAATGTTTTGGGGTATCTCTATATATTTTACCCCAAGATACATCCATTCCAAAGCGCTGCGACGCTTCTGTTCGCAATCGCACAACTAGAAACGCACTTGCCATCACAAAGCGCTGACATTAGGGGAATTGCTGTGCGACTAAGACTAAGGCCCGTGCACATGCCGTTTTCAAATTCTCTTCTAATAAGTTCTAAGTTCTAAGCCAAGGTCTGACGTATCTTTTACGAGCGGCTAATGCTCCCGAACCCCCTCGACCCGCCCCACCAATCTTCTCACGGCCACCGTCAATCTCCACTAACTAAATCTAAATACCTCGTTATATATATATCTCTCTCTCTCCGACACACTCTGTTTTTCGCAAACCGTTTCGAGGTTATGTATTAGAAAAATTTGCAAACCTGCACCGCAACAACCAAATCAAGGAAGCGGGCGAGGCGAATCGACGATCGACGACAAAAAAAAACGCACAGGCACAAAAGATCACACATTTTACGACGGCGTTCCGTATAAAGAACACACACATCAACACCGCGGTTGTCACGGTTAGTTGTTAATCACGAGGTGAAAGAAAATTGTGGCGTAATCCGTCGTCTAATATCGGCATTGTTCAATTATATCACATTTTTTAACCGTCTTAGGGATGCACGATATACATCGATGTTTTAATAATTTATATTTAAAAAAGAAACGACTTCAGCTGACTTAAAATAAAAACAGGTCAGAAATCGTGTGCAATGAATTACTATTTTTCGACATATAATTAAGGTACAATTCAATTGAAAATTTTAGCCTCTCTCTCTTTTTCTACTCCTCTAATTTTTATTTTTTGCCTATATTTTCCAAATGTATTTAACTTTTTTATTTGTTTGATTATTGGTATTATTTTAACTATTTCACTCTATATTGCATCCACACTCTGTATACTTCTGTGACCAGTACACTCCTATATAACTTATTGGTCTATCATTTTCTAAATCACCCTGTACAACTATAATTCAACTCAAAACAATATCACAACGGTCCTGATACCTTTAACACCACCCTGTATAAGTACAAATCCTCTCCACACTATTGATTCTTTCTATTTTTCTGCAACTGCTTATGTTCTACACTATATAACAAAATTCATCTTTTTGAACCACATTTTATAACTATAATTATATTTCAATCACCCGGTATATGCAACTGCTATTAAATTTTTTTTAACCCATGTCTATAATTATACCCCGTCCTACATCCTATAATTCAAATATCCTAACTGCTTATGCATATATAAAATTTTTTTGATACACCCTGAATAACAATAATTTTACCGCACCCTTACTTCAAACACCTTGTCTAAGCAACTACTTATGTTCCAATCTATATAACTTTTTTAAACCGCTCTGTATAACTGTAATTATATTCCACCATATATTTCAACCATCCCGTATACTGCTTGTGACAATTTTTAAAGCCTTTTGTATAACTGTAATAATTCTCCACTCTGTATAACTATAGTTTTGCTCCACTCTTATTTTAACCACCTTGTATACGCAACTACTTATGTGTTGCTCAATACAATATTTTTCGAACCACCCTGTATAACTAATTCAATTCCAACTTATAAAGGGTGAGTTTTTTTGATGATCAGTATGGGGATCTCGGAAACTGGCGGAGATAGAGCAATGGTTAAATTGGGAAAGATTTGCAGTTTTACTGGCCCAATTTAATAACACTTTCGGATTTTTGTAAAAAGTCATGACTTACTGGATATTTTGAAAAAACGAAATTCTGTCGATTTAGTCAAA
Source organism: Octodonta nipae (assembly GCA_034190945.1). Taxonomy (NCBI): domain Eukaryota; kingdom Metazoa; phylum Arthropoda; class Insecta; order Coleoptera; family Chrysomelidae; genus Octodonta; species Octodonta nipae. Next base: position 1,831,048 of record CM067218.1, read on the forward strand.
TCCCTCTAGCTCCTTTGTTTTTGATTTTATATAAAAAAAGAAAATATCAAAATTGAAGGGAATTGTATCCGGAATATGATTGTCATGTCCTCGTTTGCGTGACAGCTCTCGTTTTCGAGATATGACACAAACTTTTCTTTTTTTAAATGGAAACCATAGTTGGCTATGACCTCAAAAAATCGGACATTTTTGGAGCTTTTCAACGATATAATACTTAATATAGTTATTCATAAAAATAACGGAGTTACGGATGCTTTTCTCTCTTATTTTCACTTTTAACGTAGGTAGCCATGAAAAAGATTGTATTCACTTTGATGTTTCCTCATTTGAGAGTAATTCCGTTAGAAGTGCTGAACTGACGTCGATATTAACAAGTTTTTGTGATAAAATGGAATATTCTAACGAAGAAAAACTGAATATGGTGGACTGTTATATCATATGCCATAAAAATTCAGTTCGTGCAGCTGAGGAATAATTTCATAGATATTTTAATCGTCGTCAACCTACTCTATGTACATTTAAGAGGCTTTACGATAGTTTACGCAGATATGGATCTTTTACTAAACCACCAAAGGAACGTAATCAAATTAAGGAAGCAGCACAAAATGAAAAACTGAATATAGTGAGAGAGACCTTCGCATTATTTGCAAGACACTCCAACCAACTGAGATAATGTGCTCTCTCATATAACAATTGCCCAGCGAGTATAGCAGCGAGCGTTAATTGAATAATTATCGTTATATTAAAACAAATTAACACAAAACAATAATAATCTATAGGTATGAACCTTCATTTTGAAACATTCTATCCACTTCTGAAAACCGCATTAAAATCCTTTGAGTAATTTAAAAGAACTGGCGACCAAAGACTTTCGTAATTTCTGGGAAATTAATTCAAGCATAAGTATTCTGGTCAACCCCAGAGACGCAAGTCCTAACTGCTTATCAGAGATGATGAGATAGTTACTCACGTCTCAGAACCTCAACTTATTTGTGAAATCATATTTCTGTACTGAAATTTTCTAGATTTTCTCATGTTTTTGAGAACATTGTTTTTTTCAATGATGTAATTTGTTTAGAACTTTGTTTCATATTAAGTAAAATGATTATTTTTAAACCTTATTGATTATTTATTTCAACCAACTTTGCCCGGTAAAAGTTTCCAAAAGATCCATGCGTGACATGAATGAATAGAAAACTTTATAACAAGCTAATATAAAAAAGTAACTGAGCCAAGAACTAATTACAATTTGTTGAAAATTTCATTATACGACTTGTCAAAGTTGAATTAAAAAAGTTCTTTCATCATTGTTTTATTTGTTTTATAATAAGTATTGATTTCAGTTTTTACAATATTAATACACCGGTTAAAGGTACAGGAGATATGAAAATGTTTAAGAATATTTAAAAAAGAGGCTTATGGAAAAAATATGAAATTCACAAAGAAATTATGTTGTCTTTATTTACTATAGTTTATTACTTAATGTTACAACTTTTAAATATTTGCTTTGAAATAATTTATTGAAAGAAAGGGGTGGAGTCATTTGTTTGTTTGCTCTTTGAAGATCTGAAACAGGTAACTTAGTTAATATGAAATAATAGTTTAAAATACTAAAAAACACGCTTCTATACAAAGTCAACTAACTAGATAAAATTATATAATTTTCAGAGAGTTTAAAATTCCACTATAAAAAAATAGAAAAATTAATTGATCCTTGATTAACTTCGAAACTACAGTACTGCGTAAACTCTGGAAAAATTGGAATATAGGGACTCATTCAGATATAGGAAAAATAAATCAAAAATACCATTTTAAAAATAAATGAAAAATAAAATATAAAATTATTTTCAAGCGCGAGACCGTTCATTTTATGTATATAAAATGAACGGCCTCGCCATAAGAATTTCTTAAATAATTTGCTTAAAAGATGTTCGTAATCTAATTTTCCGGAGGATAAACTAGAAAATTAAATGAGCATTTTAAAGAAGTCAGGTGCATCAGATGTAGATCCACTGAAAAGGCTCAATGTGAGAAGTAATAGTGTATATTTTTATAATTTCAAACTCATAGTTTAAATTATATTAATCAATTCCATATTTATCTTCGAAATAATTTAGCAAACAATTTTATAAATGATTCCAAGAAAACCTAAGCGAATATTGAGAGCAAAATAACAAATTAGAAAAATATATATTTTTAACAGACTTCAAATAGCAGGTTCTCAATACGTTTTAAATATGTTTTTTGTTTATTTGTGATCAGCGATTACTCGAAACCGGCTGAAGGAATGTAGATAGTTTAAACTGAATTGTGTTAAGGGGAATCCCAAAGGGGACCCATGTTTGTTACATGGGCACAGCTTATACCGTTTTATAGGAAATCGGGAAAAACTTTTTAACCGACTTTTTAATATAGTACACTTTGGTGGATGCGATGATATTAAAAATAAAGAAAATGTCTTTGTTTAGAATTTGGGCTGTAAGCTGTAATAAATTGAAAACGGATTGAAATTAACTCAAAGTAAATGTGAGTTAAGTACCTTTGATTTAATTAATTTAATCGTGAAAAATATTATAATGGCAGTTGTTTAGAATCTCTCCATTCGATCTAAGGAACCATATAGACATTATCGAAAGGTGGGGCGGAAATTTGTTCAAATCATTTAGCAACAAATAAAGCCAAGAGAGTAAAAAAAAATCAACAAAGTACTAAATATCGGTCTTTACATCTCACGTCTACAACTATTCTAAATAAGTTTCATCACAGAATTCAAATAATGATAATTATTATATTATTGAAGAGCCTATAGTATATTTTATTTCAAAATTATGTATTTGTCCGATTTTCTGAAAAATGGTATGTCTCAAGATATTGAAAAATGTGCACTACTTAAGGATTTTACTTAATAGAACACAGTCTAAACTATTCAAATCAATTTTCGTGTAATCGCTCAACACACAAAAAAACACGAGTACTCTATTATACTGAAGAGTTTCTTGTTTAAGAATTAATTGCGCATAGATATATATGAAAAATAAATTATACACTTTTCCATCTAACATCTATTTAAATAAAAAAATGCATTTATGACAATGACCGATTGTTTCTGGTACCGTACTTTCAAATCAAGATAAACGTTACAGATAAAACATTAATTAAAGTTCTATTTCTATCTATTAATTTTTTTCTTTTGAGAGGATCATTTTTTCAGATATTTTTTTCTCGACAATAAATAAATGCCATAAAAATGTTTGTAATAAAAAGCGTTCATCCCGTTATCTTGGTGCGGTAGATTTTTTTTATCTATATTGCAAAATTTTTTGCTTGTCATTATTACTAATATCAACTTAAACATATTAATTACCTACACGCGCTTGAAAATTATAAACCCTTGACCTTGTTGTGTTGGTAAATTTGTATGCGTTATCAACAGTTCACAAAAATGTCATTTCTCTATGTTCTTCCTTTGTAAATAATTTTAATTCATAAAAGTTCAATAGTTTCATTATTTTTAGAATGTCACTTCTCACTATTTAAATTATACATACCAGTAAAATTTTATATCCCACTCGTATATGTAAATACGTTTTTACTTGGGGGTAATTAAAATTTAATGTTCTAAGGAATAATGCATCTAAAATAATTTTTTATAAAGGTATGTATTGTAATGTTTTTATTTTCACTCTCTGGTTCAGTTCAGTTCTCGGATTTATTTAAAAGCACAGTCCAACTCACTCTAAATTATTTCCATTACTTTAACACAATTTATATTCACAGAACTATTTACAACTTATCTAAACTATATGGCATTCGAATACTGAATGAATCCCATCGCCAGCTGCCCGTATTTATATATTTCTCTCGGAATTCTTTAGTACCCCAACGAGCCATCGGAAAATGTGTTCTCGAAACTTCGATGAATTTCCACGAACGCCAGTGGTGGGCCTCGGGTGGATAGACAAACAATATTTCGGCTTCCCAGAAATATCGGAGGAATGTCGCTTCCACGAATTGGATGATGACCGATTACAACTGTCGGATAAATTCTCTCGTAACAGTATGTAGATGAAATAGCCAAAATCAGTGGAATTTTTTATTTGTGCAATAAAAATGTTTAATGGCAAGGTATATTACTTATGCATTGCAACATACGAGAGTACCAACAAAAACAAAGGGTTGTTGACATCTGGCGTTAAAAAAATCCCTGCAAATTTGCAGCTATGAGGAACAAAGGAAAATAAATAGTTTTATTCATTGGCACTTATCGATGAAGGCGACCTAACCCCCCTCTTTATCTAAACCCACTGTTTTATCTTCCTCTCTCCTATCATATAAATTTGAGGAAATCTAAAAATGTAAGCAATCTCTATAATTTTGAAGAATAGTTCTTGTTTGTCAATTGAGTGATCTCCAGAAGATCAGTATGGTGATGAAGAGAGATTAATCTTCTCTATCCACAAGTATTAAAGGCAGATTATGGCTAGACTGATATATATTTTAAAAATCTGTTTTTTTGTCCATTTGTCTTTGACAGTATTTTAACTTCCAACATGTACTTATATTTCTTAGATAAACTTTTATTTGAACGCCTAGAAAATGTTCCGCTTGCCCAATTATAGATGCAGTGTGCAACAGCCAAATGGAATAAATTTGATTGACAGTAGTAGCTGCAAGAAAACACACATAATTCTGGTCGAAAAGCAGCCCCACTGTTAAACGTTACCACACAACAATTTTTCCAGTATTAAAGGAAAGTAAAATGCATTCCTATAAAATGATGTCTCTTCTCTGGTAATCTTTTTCATAGTCTTCTCGTATCCTCTGAATTTCCCATTGATACCGGGTCCGTACCGGACTTCAAATATTAGTCTGAAGTTGGTAGATAATGTAACTCGTTCCTCGAAGTTTCCTTTGATTTCCTTTGATCTCACAACGTTTCAATAGCTGTGTATCTGCTATCGTCATCAGGTGAATGATAGGAAATTCAGAATATCGGTCGTATTTATATTATACCGGTCAAGTTCCTACGCTACGCCAGAGACCCAAAGATCACCAAATGGTTTCAAACTAAAGTATCCAATCCCAGGAAAACAAGCACAGAAGATACTTGACAAGGCCAGCCATGCTTTAGTGAGGTCAGAAATCAACCATCATCGTTGGAAGAAATCCCAACTCCTGCAGGACGCAGAAGAAAGGTCTCAAGAAATCAGAAAATGCACACACGAGGAGGACCATATGCCGATTTTTGCTTCGATTCAAAAACACTGTGACAACATCAGACGAATCGGCCAAAAGGTGCACAGTGAGAAACTTAACAAACTTACCAGGAAACAGTGGCCGAAGGATGCCACCAACAGGAAAACAGTGGTGAACTTGTCATCCAGAGTTCTCACAGCAGTCGAGGAAACATTGCTTTCTAAGGGGCTAAACTACGCTGTAGCGTAGCTCCCAAAAAGATGCCAGTACTAGATATCATCAGTTCCGTGGAGTCTGCAATAGGCAGCAAAGAGACACCGCAACTGGAGGAATTCCGATGGAAAGTCAGAACAATTGAGAAAACACAACACATCAAACAAAACATCAACGAATCCGAAAGGAGAATCATAAAAAACTTAAGGATGACAAATCTATCATCATTCTACCAGCTGACAAAGGAAATGCCACCATCCTGAAGAACAGAATGGAATAAAACAAGAAAATCGACGAAGTACTGTCGAAGGGAAAATACAAGCCACTGCCTACTGATCCAACATCCAAAATAGAACGGAAAACTTACAACACTCTCAGAGATCATGCTGAATACATTCTACCCGAGACAAGGAGAAAATTGACGCCACATCATAGCAAACCACCACATCTTTATGGACTACTCAAGATACACAAGGCTGGAGTACCTCTCAGACCGATTACAAGTTCGCGCAACTCACCAACAGCAGCACCATCGAAATTCCTTCTACCAATCATCCAACCTTTGGAGAGCAGAACATCATCGCACGTCAAAGACTCAAAGCACTTTGTCGAAATCATCGGATCCATAGAACTTGGGCCAGAACATCGGTTAGTAAGTTCCGACGTTGAAAACCTTTTCACGAACGTACCACTAGACGAATCTCTCAACATAGTGAGAAAGAAACTTACTGAAGACGAAACCCTGATGGAGAGGACGGAGCTGCCAATAGACTCAATCATGGACTTTCTTGAATGTTGGCTCAAGAACTGCTACTTTCAGGAGAAGGACCGCTTCTCCATGCAAGAAGATGGATTGCCTATGGGTTCCCCGTTATCACCAACCATTGCCAACATCTACATGGAATGGTTCGAAGAACATGCACTGAGGAGTTTCGAGAAGCAGCCTAAGCTATGGTTGAGGTATGTCGATGACACCTTTATTATTTGGAAACATGGAGAAACAGAACTACAGGCATTCCTGGAGCACCTGAACCAATGATAACCTTCCATTAGATTCACCATGGAGATGGAAGAGAGTGGAGTGCCTACCATTCCTTGATATAAAGTGTCAAAGGACTAGGACCGGAATCCGAACAACAGTCTACAGGAACGCTACGCATACAGGATTATACCTTCACTACAATTCCAACCACCCTATCAGCAACGAAAACTGGCATCATCAAAACACTAATCCATAGAGCCAAAAATATCTGCAGAAGAAGAAGAACAAGTGAAACTTAGAGAAGACCTTTTGGCGAATGGATATCCGGAAACGATCATTACCAAGGCGTTTAAAGAGCTGGACAAACTACCTAGGCAGGAAGAGGACAACTCTACTATTACCGTATACTAAAGGCTTGTCGGAGAAACTTAGAAGAATTGCACACAGCTATGGAATCAGACTGATCTTCAAAAGCAACGACACCTTGAGAAGCATGACAACAAGAACGAGGCCCAACGCACCAGCAATACGAAATAACTGTATATACAGCATACCGTGTGAATGTGGCAATCTTTACATTGGAGAGACAAAGCGACCGCTGGACACCAGGATTAAGGAACACCGCACAGCTACTCAAAGGGCAGAGGTAACGAAGTCTGGGTTAGCTAATCACGCATGGACCGAACACCATAATATCAACTGATGATGACCTGATGACGATAGCAGATGCACAGCTATTGAAACGTTGTGAGATCAAACACTTCAAGACGATGGAAGTACAAGGAAACTTCAAGGAACGAGTTACATTGTCTCCCACCTTCAGACTAAGTATTGATTAACTTTCATATTAAATTGTGTTTTTAATGTGCATTTAATTATTTGATTAATATACTATTATCACAACCTTCCCGAAGGGGTTGTGTAAAAAATTGTCAGACAGCGGACAATAAAGAATGTATTAAATATTTAAGTTCTCCTAGGGTTGTTAGTCCTCTCTTTTCTTTAATATTCCTGAACTTGATTGAAACCGCAAATGACTAAAACGTTTAGGTTGCAAAGAACAATCTTCCAATTATTATATCGAATATCTTGCCAAAGCGGTTCCAGCCAAAAATTTGGAAAGGTCATTTATTTGTCAAAAATATTTCGAATACCGATATTTGATTACATTTTTATTCTTTTTTTATTTCAATAGATTTGTCAATATGAGTGAACAATTTTGGTCATTACATCTAATTTCTCCACAGCTCTGTTTCCTATAAAAATATACTTTATACAATTTCATGAAATAGGGTCGAATTTCGACCACTAGTATAGCGAATTTGTCAAATAAAATAATTATCTTTTTTTAATGTTTAGTTTTGTAATAAATCTGAAATCACTTAATATTTCCGAAACAGTTGAAGATAGGTGTAAGACATTGTACATTAATTATGTCTAGAATTTTCTGGACAATCCACAAAATAAATAATATACAAGGGGATTTAAAATAAGAAAGTTGGTATTGGCCACTGTCACATGACATATTCTATTTTTTTTTTAATATGAGCATTTAAAAATACAAATCGACATGTCCAAGCGTTTTCCCCAAAACAACCTCTTTTATCTTTTCATTAGTATTTTTTATTATTTATAAGGACGTTTCATAACCAACCCACTGCAGCTTTAGTTGAGCTCAAAACGTATGGTAAATAAAAACGTTTTTAAATTAATGTGGCTTCTGAAAAAAAAAGGAAATAATGTGCAAAATAAGGATGCTAATAAGACAAACACAAAAATAATAACTTGATTAAAACACATCTAAATTCTATTGCACTCACAATTTTTCTGGTATACATATTTTTCAGACCAGACAAAATTTCGATGCGACTATTAAAATTATTATCACCTTCAAATAGCATTTATAAAAATAAACCTGATGAGTGCGTACATTTTTTTCAAGATAAGACGGTTTACCTTCGCACCACATCAATCATATGATGAAATATCACGCATTGCTTTTGTGCGTGAGTTTTCCAAAAAGTGAATATTTTTATTTTGACAGCACAAACTTTTCATTGCTACTTATCAATACCAGGTGCGTAGCAAGCAATAAATTTCAGCAATAATTTATATGAGAAGTGACATACTTATTTGCTTATCAGCCTTGTCCATTTATATTGTTTAGTTTGCGGATTCGCGGGATATACAAGGAGGTCTAAGAGTTCATTCATAATATATGGTGAATGCGCTGTAATATAAGATCATTCAAATGAAATTTGATTGAAATTTCATCAAAATATACGTTAATTACATTTTATTTACAAAGTAAATTTCTGGACTCCTCCAAACGCAATTTTCAAATCTCTAACGTGTTTCCTTCTGTACGAATATATACAGGGTGAGTTTTTTTTGATGATCAGTATGGGGATCTCGGAAACTAGCGGAGATAGAGCAATGGTTAAATTGGGAAAGATTTGCAGTTTTACTGGCCCAATTTAATAACACTTTCGGATTTCTGTAAAAAGTCATGGCTTACTAGATATTTAAAAAAACGAAATTCTGTCGATTTAGTCAAATCCCTATACCTTTAGCTCCTTTGTTTTTGATTTTATAAAAGAAGTGTAAATTATCAAAATTGAAGGGAATTGTATCCCGAATACGATTGTCATGTCCTCGTTTGCGTCACAGCTCTCGTTTTCGAGATATGACACAAACTTATCTTTTTTTGAATGGAAACCATAGTTGGCTATGACCTCAAAAAATCGGACATTTTTAGAGCTTTTCAACGATATAATACTCGATATAGTTATTCATAAAAATAACTGAGTTATGGATGATTTTCTCTCTTATTTTCACTTTTAACGTAGGTAGCCATGAAAAAGATTGTTTTCACTTTGACGTTTCCTCATTTGAGAGTAATTCTATTAGTAGTGCTGAACTGACAGTCGATATTGACAAGTTTTCGTGATAAAGTGGAATATTCTAACGAAGAAAAACTGAATATAGTGGAATGTTATATCATATGCCAAAAAAATTCAGTTCGTGCAGCTGAGAAATACTTCCATAGATATTTTAATCGTCGTCAATCTGCTCTATGTACATTTAAAAGGCTTTACGATAGTTTACGCATATATGGATCTTTTACTAAACCACCAAAAGAACGTAATCAAATTAACGAAGCAGCACAAATAAATGTTTTGGCAATGGTCAAAATCCATCTACATCAACTTGTGAGATTGCGGCAGAAGCTGGCACATCTCAACGAACTGTAGTTAAGGTACTGAAAGCGCACAAGTTCCACCCGTACAAACTTTCAGTTTATCAAACTTTGCATGCTGGTGACGACCATCGACGTATTTTGTTTTGTACATGGTTTAGAGACATGTGCCTTAACAATTCACAGTTTCCATTAAAAAATGTTATGGTCAGATGAAACTAGATTTACTAACTGCCTTATGTTTGATAGACACAATGAGCATATCTGGGCTAAAGAAAACCCTTTCCATGTAGAACAAAGACGACCCCAGATAAAATTTGGTTTTAATGTTTGGTGTGGTATCATAGGGTCTATTATTCTGGGGCCTTTTATCTATGACGAATCACTTACTGGGGAGCTCTACTTGCATTTCTTGCAATACACTTTTCAAGACATGTTGCATAATTTGAATTTGAGAACTCGTTTAGAAATTGAGTGGTTCCAACATGATACTCATAACTTGTTATTAGTAAGACAACACTTAGATACTATCTATCCTTGGATAGGGAGAAATGGCCCACGCGAATGGCCACCCCAGTCTCGCGATTTGGCAGTTATAGACTTCTATTTATGTGGTGCGCTAATAAACAAAGTATACAAAAGAAAGTATGGGACAGTTGGTGACTTAAGGGAGGCGGTATTACAAGCAATTGAAGAAATTGATAGGCGGTCTGTGAGGAAAGCGGTAATGTCAATCTTAAAAAGATGCAATTTTTGTTTAAATATCAATGGTGGACTTTTCGAACATAAATTGTAACCATTATTATGTACTTTATTTCTTAAGTTTTTAGTAAGTACTTACTTATTTAGTTTTTTCGTTATATCTAATAAAAAAATCGTTCAATGTTCTTTTGGAATAGTTATTAATAAATCAATCTATTTCATGGCTATCTACGCTACTTTAGAGTATGGTATATGTTATAGCATAGTTTGACTTCATATACTTAAGTTACTCACTAGACGGTAGATGTCACCGACATCTATTAGCTTCAATACACTGGCTGAAAGTTTGATATATGGCATTTAAGATGACATAAGAAAAATTTGTTGTTTCTAGGCATACAGGTAGCACAAAAAAAACATATATTACAGTTAAACAGCTTTCAAGTCGGAAGAACTTGAAAGAGTTGTCTTAATAATTTATGTGACTTTCCTAGGTAAGACTGTGATATATTATAGTGCAATCAAAGAATTGTCTTATTTCAGTGATCTGATTAACGACATAAGGGAAAATCTAGGAAAAACCTTATGAACTATCCCGATACTGGGTTGTTCAAAAGGAGAGGGCCATCACTACTTGCGTTGTTATTTCCCAAGAATACAAAAATAATGAAAGGATCTGTTCTGATTGGGGAAACTGATTCCTGAAATTAATAAAACAGCTCCGGTAAGGGTTGCAATTTATGGAAGCAAATGAAGTGATGATTCAATTTTTTCTGTATCACAAGAAAGCTAAAAAGATCTTGTTTATCTTTCACAATTATTTTCGCGAAGAAGTCAAGAAGTCGGAGGTAAACGGTAGCAACCTTGTATACTTGACTAAATAGGTCAAATCAAAACCCCACGAAGAAGTATAATTGGCAGCAGCTCCTTTCATTCCACGGGTTCACTGTCGTAGAAACTGAACGAAACAGTTGACGATGTTTTTCCAAATGCCCTGTAACAACTTTAATAATTCATTCCCCACATCAGCGTCTCCCTTTAATTATACCTTCCCCAATCCACCTCATTCGTGAATTGAATATTTCATCTTAAGCCCCTTTAAATTACAACAAAAACCGTTCCAAACTGACAACGTAATCTTTTTCCATTCAAGACAAACGCCACAAAAAAAAAACGAGAATCCCCCATCGTTTCACCTCCAACTTCCAAGAAGTCGATCTACGACCTCCCGACCTCCATCAGCCACCTTCAAGGAGAAATTGTAAGTACACGTTTCAAACAACAACCGCAAGTTTTCCGAGTCTGTAATTACCGTCGAAACCTCGAAAACCAGCTCGACACGTCGTAATGAAAGCGAAAGTGAGACCGATTTTCCTTCCTCTGTTCACCACCCTCCCCCCGGGCACCCCGAACGTTTCCACCGACGTCAGCCAGTGGCGCCACTAGAACACTTTCGCCCAAGGTCGGTCCCGGGGCTACGAGCGGGGAGCGTAGCGTTCTGGGGTTTATGTGGATGTATATAGAAGTGTGCTCGGTATAATATCTATGCTACGGAGGGTGGAGAGTGGCACTTCAACGCCGCAGGAATAGCACGTTCTCTTTTTCGGCTTTCCGCCTATTTCCACGTTGATTCGTATGGAGTTTTGTAGTACGGGTGAGAAGCGGTGAAACGTCGCACAGAACAAAAGGGCGAAATGGCAATTTTTTCTTTCAAAAACCTAAAACTTAGCGAATAATTTATATTTAACATACATTAAAAATAACATCAACCGACTTCAAAAAAGTAACTTAACTAAAAAGCAAGAAATAATTTTGTCTGCTACAATTGAAGTCAGTATAAAAATAGCTTCGTTTGATTTATAAAGACACACTGTACATACAGCCTAATTGAGAATTTTCACCTTGAAGTTGATTAACTGACATTTATTTTGAACAATCCAATTTCTTTTTTATTCATTATACCCCGATTTCCCAACACAAATATTTCCATATTTTTATAATACCAGCACCTGCACAAAAACTTACTATATAAGAAAGTTGGTAAAAAAGTTCTTGCCGATTTTCTTGAAAAAAATATTGGACCACTTCGGAATCGCCCGGAATAGGATTCAGTTTAAACCTCCTTCTTTTTGAAGTCGGTTAAAAAGAGAACGGAGTCTAACTAACTCAAAATGGAAACAGTTTTGCCTTTAGTTTTCCGACTGCTGAAAAATGGTATGTTTTACGCTAGAGAAAAATGAATCAGATCACATGTAAGTCAAGCTTAATATATTAAAATTTACTAGCTGTCGCCCAGTGGTCGAATTCCGACCAATTGCGTCAATATCTCTGGCAGGTTAAGGAACCTGAAAATTTTATCGTGACATTCTATCCTAGTACTTTAGGAAGAACAACAATTACACGGAACGGATCCAGATTCGGAACCTCTGTGTGATAGTTTCCTCGAAAATCCTAGATGTCGGTCTTACATTTCTCTTCTTCAAATAAGTAACGAAATTCAAGTTTTTTTTAAATATAATTCATAGGACTTTATTTGTGTTCAAATTCGTAATTCTTAATTTAACATGACAACAATTCAACCGCTAATGGACCACCCTACATATTTATTTTTCTAACCTCCCTGTATAACTATAACTGCACTCAATTCTCTAACATTTATTAAAATCCTCATTATAATAACTCCATCTCATTATATTACTACTCCGACCTATATTTCAATCATCATATATATGGAACTCTTCGTGGGCTACTCTATAAATCATTTGCTTTTCTAGCATTTTTTATCATAATCCTGTATACCTATAATTCCTCTCACCCTATATTGCATCTTCCCTATATATACAATATACAATATGGGTTACGAAATGTTGCATTTCCATTTTCGCCACCCTCTGTATGCATCTCTGTATAATATTTTTTGCAGCACCCTGTATAGCTGTAATTCTACTGCACCTTCTGCCCAAGTACCCTGTAAATTCAATCGCTAATGGGCTTCCCTATATTATTATTTTATTAGTTATAATTTGACTCTACTCTATATTTTAAACACTCATTCTCATTCTCATTCTCATTCTCACTCTCACTCTCACTCTCTCTCTTTCTCTATAATTTGTATTCTTTTTCTATTTGTACCACATGTTTTTTAACTTTTTTTATTTATTTTTATTATTTCGACCACTGTGTATTGCTCTAATTCACATTATATTCCAACCATGCTTCTGCGTATTGGCTACTCCATATACTTGTCTATCATTCTTTGAACCACCCTGCAAAACCACAATTCAACTCCACACGATATTGCAACCGCCCTGATATTTTTTAAAACCACCTTGTTTAAGTATAAATCCTCTCCACCCTATTGATTGCTTATAAAATTGTTTGAATCACTCTGAATACCTGTAATTTTACTTCGCCCATATTTCAAGTATTTCATATATGCAACTTCTCATGATTTCCTCTATATAACAACTTTTTCACATTTTTGAACCACCTTGTATAAGTATAATTTTACCCTTTATTTCAACCACCCTGTATATTCAACTACTTCAAACATTTTTTAAACCCATCTCTATAAGTATAATTATATTCGGCCGTATAATTCAATAATCCCAACAGCTTATGCTTGTTTAGCTTTTTTTAAATATTTTCATCTAATCTGTGTAAGTATAATTCTACTCCATCCTTATTTCAACCACCTTGCATAGGCAACTACTTATATTCCACAGTAAAATACTTCTGAACCACCTTGTATAACAATAATTCTACTAGACGTATAACTGCTACTATACACTACTACTATATTTAATTTAAATATCCAAATTGCTTATGCTTACTTAACATTTTTTTACATCTTCTGATCCACCGTGTATAACTATAATTCTACTCCACCCTTATTTCAACCACCTTGTATAGGCAACTGTTTAACTATCGTACATATATGCAACTGCTTATGTACCACGCAATATCACATTTCTTTTTAAAATTGCATGAATCCACCTGTATAATTGTAATTTTACTTCGCCATATATTTCAACCACGCACATTGCTTGCTGCTTGAATTTCGTTTCTTGTACGCGCACACAAACACTTACAATCGTATATCGTATAGAAAAGGTCGCCGACATAAGAATTTTTCGTTTTGATACACTAATTGAATATTTTATGACACTTCAACCTACAGGAAGCCCCGTATAAGAGCTTCGTTGCAAAAAAAGACTTATTTCAAATGAATCAAGATGAAAACCGTTACAAACACTCTGCACGATATACTTTTATGACATATCTTGACATTTACATTGGTGCTAAACTTATTTGTACATATTTGCATTGCACTGAATGTACTTTATTATTTTCAAATAAGCTGTAATTTTTTTATCTACTGCTATATATCAAATGAGCCGTAATTTTTTTTTAGTTACGTCGGGTCATAATGTCAATCATTTTAATGTCAAATTGAACACTTTACATAATTGCCGTTACGAGTATATTAATGTCTTCACTTTCATTGTGTTACTTTATTGCCTTGAGAACGGGGTCGATTTATACCTTGAAATGTTTGGAACTCCTGAAATATACAGTATTTTCCGTTAGTGTTTTGTTATTCTAAAGAAATTTTAAAATACAAAAACTTTAGCTAAATCAAACGGTAAAAATTTCTTATAATCACAAAATATTAACAGGAATTTGTGTATATTCACTGAAGTTTTGGTATTTTTATCAGACCGACACTTTTTATATTTTTAACACGCTTTTATTAGTTTGACGTGTATGTATGTAAGTATCTATGTAACGGAGACTTTCAACGTAATTTTCACCAACTTACAGAATTTTCCTGTTTCTTGTCTTTCTGTCACTGTTGCTTAAATGCCAAATGCTGCGTTTGCCATCTAAAGGTTGTTCCAATTTGAGGTTATTTTTTTAATTTTTAATAAAATACACAAATTATTTGAGAATGATCAAATCTGTTATTTCAAATGATAGTACAATTGTTTCGGATTAGTAATGGAAAACAATATCTTGAAAGTGACCACTTGCTGCTGTAAGACAAGCTTCTAATCTTTTGCCAAAATTTTCGATAACTTTCTGGCATAACTGCGGTTGAATTACTTGAAAACAGTCAATAATGTTCTCCTTTAGATCATCAATTGCTTGTGGATCGTTGGTATAGATCTTTTCTTTCAAATAGCTCCATAGGAAAAAATCTAGGGGTGTTAGATCGCAAGATCTAGGGGGCCAATTAATGTTTCCTCTTCGAGCAATTATTCGATTACCAAATTTCTGTATCAAAAGATTGATTGTTTCTGCTGCTGAATGACATGTTGCACCGGCCTGTTGGAACCACATATTCTACACATCAATATGCTCCAATTCAAAAGTTAGTAAGTATCTTTCGATATCAATCACCATTCACAGTAACAGCTTTTTCATTGTCATCTACAAAAAAAGTATTAACCAATCACTCCACCAGCACAAAAACCACACCAAACAGTTAATTTTTGTGGATACATCGATCTTGGCATTATTTCTCGTGGATTTGCTTCACCCCTGATTCGACAATGTTTCTTGTTAACAAATCCACCCGATTCAAAATGTGCTTCATCGCTGAAGATGAGTTTGTTTGAGAACAATGACAATTTCAAGTTTCTGTTGTATGACCCAATTAACGAATTGATGACGTAAACCAATGTCGGTTGGCTCTATTTCTTGCGTTATCTGAATCTTGTAAGCCTTTACAAGAAGATCTTTGTGCAAAATTGTGAATAAAGTGGTTTTTGGAATGTTCAATTGCTGTGCACGATGACGAATTGATGTTTTTGGTTGTTCAACAACACTAGCAGTAACAGCTACAATATTTTTTTCTGAATATCCACTACGATGATATGTTTTGGTTTTTTCATCTTTAACTAAACCAGTTTCCACAAATTTTTGAACCATTTTTCCAAAGGTAACATTTCACAGACAATTTTCTCTTTCATATTCTGTACGAAATTTTCTTCCAACTTCTGCATAACTTTCACCAAATTTAAAATAATTTTTAATCATAAACACGCGTTGCTCAATCGTATATTTCTCCAGGCGATACGGCGCTTTTAATTTTAGCTAAATTACAAAAATTGAGTTTTTAGCAATTTTCGCATGCATATCTGGACATGTTCGATTTTTTTTCGCTCATTTTTTTCACGTAGTCTTTGTAAACCCAAATAAGCTCCAATAGGTCCGATGTATCTTTTTTTTCTTGTTTACAGTAACGAGGCCTTCAAATTTCGCGTATAGTGTGAAAAGAATTCGCCGTTTAGGAGCTGACGTTGTTCCAACGTTTTTTGCAAAATTTAGATTAATAAAATAGAGTAAAAAAGCTTCAGTTTAAGATGTTGTAGAGGTTTGTGAGTAGGCGTTTAGGCGCCAAAGTTATGGTATGAAACAAAAAATGGAAGTACCAAAAACTGTGATGGTCTCGTTTTCAAGAAAATTCGTATTTTCCGATTTCTTTTTATGTCGTCTAAAACAAATACGTTTTTAATTCTCTTTATGTAAACGCAAAAAGAATATGCAAGTTTTCCTCTCCAGATATTTTTTGGATAATCTAGTTCATTTTTTGATAAAATATGAGTTTCTTATAACGTAATAGAATGCTGGGTTCTTTATTATATTAATTATTAAGTACATTTTACTTTTTTATAATAACCGGAATACTTGTCATCTGTCAAATAACTTATGATAGTCTAGTACAAAAAATATAAATGGCGGCAAATTTAAAAAGTAATCCCAAATTAGTTGGCAGTAGTAGAACTTACGGTAATGAAATGGAAAAGTTACGCAAACATGAAGTAAACTTGAATTTAGTGAATAACTAAATTTTTTTTTAAATCAAAGTTTTCAATTAAAAATACTATAGATATCGTTATGTGACTAAAAACGTGTTTTATAGTTTGTTAAACTATAATTATTTATTGTTCTTTTTTACATTTTTGTCCTTTTCTATTCAAAGATTAGGCCGAAACTAAGATTCAGCACAATACAATGCCTACACGTCACTTATTTAACATCTGTACCCCTACTAATAGTGAAACTATCAAGAAAACGAGGTTAATATCTCTGCTGCAGTACGATGTCATTTCTCTGCCTCTTTTCTCCACTGCCGACCTCCTTCACTTCGTGGAATACGCATTCTGGAGCGATAAATCCGAGGATTCGGGGCACTGGGGGACCGAGGATTATGCTCGGGTGGAGCAAAGGGACACCATAGGAGGAGGAAAGCCATAACTGAGACTATAGACGTGGGCTACAGGGATAGAGCTACGGGTACTCTGGAGCTGTGCTCGAGACACATCCGACAATGCGTGCGAATTGCGATATTGTAAGAAGAGAATGTATGTGCCTATGCAAAATAATCGTCGGATTGTTGTTAGAAGATGGCAGTTAATGGAATATGGATGTCTCCTGTGATTATTCTGTGTGTCATCGAGGGTTCGGGCGTCGTTGACGAGCGTGAGAGGAAATTGTGTTTTGCAGAATGGGGTCGAAAGGGTTGAACAAACAAATAGTTTGTGTAATAAATGTATTGCAGTTTATGGTAGACACTTTGTTAAAGCAACTGCTTACGAAGGTTAGTGGCAAATAAGACAACTTCCCCACAAACGCTAGTTATTTTTGAGAAAATTGATAAGGTCCTTCTATTTGTTATAATATGTTTCTAGAAACTGAAAATAACGAAGTCTTTCAAAGTTGTAAAAAATTTTCAAAATAATTTCTGATGAATTACGTTCTCTACGAGGGCTGCCTTTTATATTTCGGGATTAGAGAACAAAAACAAATATTATTCATCGAAAATCGTTTTATTGTTTTTGAAAATATTCCCCATGGAGATCTATAAACTTTTGCATGCGTTTGAATCAATTGTCGAAGCACTTTTTCCACTCTGATTGAGGTATCTCCAAAACATGCATTTTGAACGCAGCAACTGCTTCTTCAGGTGTCGAAAAACGTTGACCTCCCAGTTTGTTTTTTACGTATGGGAATAAAAAGAAGTCATTTGGTGACAAGTCAGGACTATACGGCGGATGACTCATCAAATCGATGTTTTGAGTGGTCAAAAATGCAGTTGTTTGAGCCGATGTGTG
Organism: Octodonta nipae; assembly: GCA_034190945.1. Classification (NCBI taxonomy): domain Eukaryota; kingdom Metazoa; phylum Arthropoda; class Insecta; order Coleoptera; family Chrysomelidae; genus Octodonta; species Octodonta nipae. Next base: position 1,849,460 of record CM067218.1, read on the forward strand.
AGAGCTCGCATTGTTGTGGTGAAGAGTGATCCGTCTTCGGCGGTTGGTTTTCCTTATTTCTTGGAAGACAACTGGCAAACAAATGGTTGTGTACCACTCAGAATTGACTGTTCTGTGTTGTTCTAGTGGTCCGGTTGCGACATGTCCAGTTTTTCCGAGAAAACAAGCGATCATTTGCTTGGAAGTGCTTCGTGCGCGAACAACTTTTGTTGGATTCGGCTCATCTTGAAACACCCATACAGTCGACTGCTGTTTACTTTCAAGCTCATATGCATAAATCCACGATTCATCACCTGTCACTATGTCATACACGTGTTTTGAAGCACCGCGATCGTATTTTTTGAGCTTTTCTTTCGACCAATTGACACGAGCCTTTTTTGAGCGATTGACAAATTGTGTGGAATCCAATGCGAACAAATTTTTTTGACATTCAAATGTTTATGCAATATTGAATGTATGCTGGTACCACTAATGTGTAAGGTTGACTCAATCTCACGATAGGTCACATCACGATCTTGCAATATTGCAATATCAGTTCGCGCACAGCATCAATGGTTTCCGGAACAACAACTGTTTTTGGACGACCTTCACGAAATTCGTCTTGGGGTGAACTACGACCTCGATTGAATTCACCATACCATCGATAAACAGTGGCCCTTGATGGAGTTTCATCGCCAAAAATTAAATTGCTGACTTTAATTCACGTCGAAAATTTTAAAAAATAATCGCACGAAAATGTTCACGATTTAATTCCATTTTTTGGCCGAGATGAATCCTTTAAGTTACTGTAAATATAGCGCTCATATGTCAAAACGTTCTGAGTACATATAACCTCAAAAATGTCAAACTTTACGATAGAGCTGTCAGTTGTCAGATTGCAACACGAGGGTTGTCCAATCCCGAAATATAACACGCAGCCCTCGTATTACTACTGTGACAGGTATTCATCCAATATCTGATCCAATCGATATTCATCCGATATCTGGTGCAATTGGCGTTCGTCCGATATTTCTGCGAATCCGATTTGTTTGGCTATCGACCCGAACCCGAACGGCTAGAGTTAATGGGAATTCGTCGAATTTTATTGAAGCTTCGAGAACACATTTCCCGATGGCTCGTTAACCTACTAGACTACGGCATAGTTAAGTGGAGAGACATTGTAAATAGTTCTGTGAATATAAATTGTGTTAAAGTAGTGGAAATAAATTATAGTGAGTTGGACTGTGTTTATAAATAAATCTGAGAACTGAACTGAACTCGATGAGTGTGAAAGTAAAAACATTACACTACTTACTAGCTTTCATAGTCATTTATTTATTTCGTATAAGAAGCAACATCTATATATACAAAGTTAGATCACAAAACAGAAAAACAAAAAATAATATACTCATTGACAAAGAAATCGCAACTCCCAAAAGGAGATGTTTAAATTCAATATTGTTTTGGTCAAACATACAATGTGGAACAGCCAAATGGAATAAATTCGATAACAAACATAGCAGTGCGTGTTGGGAAAAACGCTTGGACTCGTCGATGTGTATTCTTAACAAAAAAAATATATATGGTGTGTCATGTGATAGTGGCCGAAGAAGAGTTCTCCAAATATTTTTAATTTGGACGCTGGGCTTGCTAATTATATTTTCGTTCGAGATTATATATGCTGTCTCTATGAATTTTCGTTTGTATCAGTGCTCTTCTTTGTGAATTGCTCTGGCCTGGTCCCAGTTGATATTATGGTGTTCGGTCCATGCGTGATTAGCTAGCCCAGACTGTTACAACAGTCTACAGGAAGTCTACGCATACAGGATTATACCTTCACTACAATTCCAACCACCCATCAGCAACGAAAACTGGCATCATCGTTCCGTGCAGCACACCAGAAGCCCCCAAATAAGAACAAGTGAAACTTATGCGTCCGGAAACGATTGAAGAGCTGGACAAACCACCTAGGCAGGAAGAGGCTACTATTACCGCCCAGAAACTTAGAAGAATTGCACGCAGCTATAGAATCAGAATGATCTTCAAAAGCAACAACACCTTGAGGAGCATGATACAACACCAGTACCTAACAGGAAGTCTTACGCAGCATTATTGGCCATCTCAGGATTAACCTTCATGACACTACAATCAGCCCTGATGATAAAAATTTCTCAGAAAAGTTTTCAGCAATTCGAGATGACCAGCGAATTCTCGAACTGGCATGATCAAAACACGTAGTTTAGTGGATGGAAACGTGTAGCACATATGTTAGTCTGAATTTGGTACGCAATGTCCCTCGTTCCTCGAAGTTTCCTTGGACTTCCATCATCTTGAAAAGGTTTATCTCACAAGAGGCGTATTCCTCAAAGGACTAGGACCGGAATAGTACAGGAAGGCTACCGATACACTGACCATCCGTCAACAACGATCAAAACTCATCCATTGAGATATCTGTAACGCCAGAAGTCCTCGAAACTTAGAGAAGACTTTTTGGCGAATGGATATCCGGAAACGATCATTAGCAAGGCGTTTGAAGAGCTGGAAAAACCACCTAGGCAGGAAGAGGTGTCACGGTAGGAACTCTACTATTAGCGTATACTAAAGGCTTGTCGGAGAAACTTAAAGAATTGCACACAGCTATGAAATCAGAATGATCTTCAAAAGCAACAACACCTTGAGGAGCATGATAACAAGAACGAGGCCCGACGCACCAGCAATACCAAATAACTGTATATACAGCATACCGTGTGAATGTGGCAATATTTACATTGGAGAGACAAAGCGACCGCTGAACACCAGGATTAAGGAACACCGCACAGCTACTCAAAGAGCGGAGGTAACGAAAGTCTGGGCTAGCTAATCACGCATGGACCGAACCCCATAATATCAACTGGGACCAGGCCAGAGCAATTCACAAGGAAGAGCACGAGTACAAAAGAAAATTTATAGAGACAGCATATATAATCTCGAACGAAAATATAATTAGCGAGCTCAGCCTCCAATAAAAATATTTGAAGAGCTCTTCTTCGGCCTCTGCAACTACGCATCACCAGCAACCAACCTCCAGGTACGACGACGTTGATAATCTGAATTTCCTATCATTCACCTGATGACGATAGCAAATATACAGCTATTGAAATGTTGTGAGATCAACCACTTCAAGACAATGGAAGTCCAAGGAAACTTGGACGCGAACGGCTTGGCAACATGCCTATCTGGTATAGAAATAAATGTCTTCTAACGATACTCAACATCTCAGGCCTGACTAATCTACTCGCAAGCGTGATTCGTCTTTTTAGGTAATCTAAGTTGAGAGATTTAGTTTTGTATACAGTACTTTTGACACATCTCCACAAAAAGTAGTTCAAAGGCGTCAAATCGGGAGATCATGCTGGCCATTATATCGATCCGCGCCTCACAATCCATCGATTTGAAAAAATTTGGTTCAGGTACTGTCGGACATTGATTTCGTAATGGGGCGGTGCTCCATATTGCTAAAACCATATTTTATTGGCAGGTACTTGTGGGTTTACTGGATCAGGATATAAGTCTGTCAAAGTTGGCACGATATTATTTTGGAGCAGTTCTAAATAGATGATAATTTCTGTCTTTACTTCACCAACTTTTTCAGAATAATGCTATGTTTCTCTATCATCCAGTGAAGATTTTCATTAGACCAATAGCGGCAATTTTGACGATTAACATGACAGTGAATTGTAAATATGTTCTCATCAGAAAACAAAACATCTTCTAATTGGATCATATTGTTATCTAACCTTACCATCATTTGTTCACAAAAATACGTTCCCCTATCGAAATGGTTTTCCATGAGCTCCTGAGTGGGCATCATTTTATAAGGATGCATGTCATCATCAAGAAGTAAACCAAACAGTTTATTTGTTATAATATCTAAATTCTAATTAAATAAAGTTTATTAGAATTGACAACTGCATCCAATTAAGCTGTATCACTAAAAATTGTAATAATTTGAAAATAGATTGAAATTAAATCAAAATAACTGTCAGTTAATCAACTTCAAGATGGAGGTTCTCAGTTGGTCTCTATATACAATGTGACTTCATAACTAGAATTAGGAATTGCTTTGTAATTAAATTCCTTTGTAGATTTAAATTCCTTAGTTATAAGTGCAAATTAATACTTAAAGTAGTTAAAAGTGAATGTTAACCCCTATCTTGTTTCTCCCTTATTAAATGTTATTGTGGATTTTTTTGCAAATCCTATATAGACGCTCAGGAAGTGTATGACTCTTAGAAGCTAGTGCTTACTGCTAGTCACGACGTCCAATACATATAGGTTGAATAATTAACGGGATTCAGCCTGAAGGTGGGCGAATTATAACTATGTGTTAACTCTTTGTTCTTTAATGAAGAGCTTTCGAAGAGTTTTTCTTCTTCATCAGTTCAATACTAGAATGTTTTGGTTAAATTATTATATGTTTTACAAAATATGATAAAAATACTTACAAAACTTGAGGTTAAATATAAAGCAATCCAATATAAAACAGTATAAAAGAAACTCAAATGTACGAAAAAGGTTGATATGGATAACAGAAAATTTAAATTGAAGTCAAAGAGACATATAGATATACTTCAAAATATCATGGCAATTGTAAGTTGAATGAAATTGCCAAATAACATAAATTTTATATAGGATATTTCAAAAATATTTCTTTAGAAAATAGATATTTAATTAATCATCCATTAATTAGAATAAATAACATTAAGATTTAATACAGTTAGACTGATTGTTAATACAAATCATTTCTAGAAAATTACGTTTAAAACGATTTCTCTTGTTAATCAATATCTGAGCCTATATGCTCATTATATGCAATGAGTGCACAACTTTCTTTGCCGATTGTCGCTTTTATGTGACAATTCTATCCTTTAATAGTCAAAGTTTGTCATAAGAAGCTAGTTCTTACAATTAATGCGACATTTTAATTTGTCTCTTTAATCTTGCGGACAGTTTTAATGTATGATATATTAATACTCTTAAATATGTTAATTATTTTAGATGAAATGTCTTTAATATAAGGTAAAGAAACAAATTTAGGTGTGGGTTTATTATAATTATTATTGATATTTTTAAGTTTATTAGGATCACAATCGAATGGGGTGCTAAAAATTATTTTGTTTAATAAGTAATGAGGATAAGAATTTTCGAGAAAGAGTTTGAATAAAATTTTAAAGTTTTTGTCTCTTAATGTTGGATGGCAAATCTTACATATTCCATTTGTCATTCCTTTCAATAGATTAATTTTCATTTTGATAGGATTATTTGAATGAAAATTTAGGTATCTGCCACTAGTGGTTGGTTTTTGAAACCAATCTAATTTCAATATATTGCCGTTGCTCCTAATCACTTTCGTGTCTAAGAAGTACACGCTACAATGAATGTCCTACAGATTGATTGGGTTGTTATAATTTAGATACTATGTGCATAAAAAATATATTTAAGCAAAGGTGAGGAGACAATTGCATAGAGCAAGACTAGTCTTATTGCATAAAGCAAGACTACTCTTCTTTCATGGAGTATACCTGGCTAAATAATGTGAAAAAGATTGAGGCCAATAAAGGAAAGGAAAGAATAAGAAGAAAATTTATGTAACAAGCATTCAGAATATCATTAAAAAATCACCAGGAATCTCTTTTGTTTTATATTGTAACGTTTCCACACTAATGTCATGTTCTACTTCAACTTTATAATGTTTCAAGTGTCTACTATTATTTTTTATCCACAACGTTAATTCCGCGAAGTCAGTTTTAAACGAACACCTTGAAAACGGTTTAAACACAAATATTGCAAGATCTAATATTCCGATAAAATTAAACTAATTTAAATTGCTGCCAACAAAATGATATCATAATTGATAAAGATATTGCACATTCAAGACAAGTGAATGAATCAGTTGCCATTTATTTTTTGCAAGGGTGGTTACGCAATGTTTACCTTTTGACGTCTGTCAGTCCCGCCAATCAGTCGTAGACTTATTTAACTGTTTATTCTGTTTCAATAATTTTAAAAAATTATTGCATAATTCTTGCTTAAAGTTTCTAATTTCTAATAGGAATTGGAGACAATTTTTTTAGCGTTATCTTTAGCTGACAACTTTACTGCTGTTTTGAAAATAAATGGTTAAATATGCCCTTAAGTGCTCACTTTTTGACAAATGTTATATGCAACTTTTTTCTTCATTTTGCTCGTTACCATTAGCCAACAAAATATTTCCACCAATAAAATAAACAAAATATTTTTAAAATACTCAATTACATCCAAAAACAAATAAGAAACGTGTAAATTAGGCACTGATGATCTGGAATATTTCCAGTTCCATAAAATATTATGTAGAATTTGAAGAAACAAAATACAAATAAGACCTTGGACTTAATACTGATGCAATATTATTGGCAATATTGCTGTGATAAAATAATACGGAACATTTAATATATAAAAAGTATTACTTTGATATTTCTGCAATATATCTTTGTTCTCATACAATTACCGTAGCAATACTGCTGCAATATTATTGGCAATATTGCTGTGATAAAATAATAGGGAACATTTAATATATAAAAAGTATTACTTTGATATTTCTGCAATATATCTTTATTCTCGTACAATTACCGTAGCAATACTGCTGCAATATTATTGGCAATATTCACTGTGATAAAATAATAGGGAACATTTAATATATAGAAAGTATTACTCTGATATTTCTGCAATATATCTTTATTCTCGTACAATTACCGTAGCAATACTGCTGCAATATTATTGGCAATATTGCTGTGATAAAATAATAGGGAACATTTAATATATAAAAAGTATTACTTTGATATTTCTGCAATATATCTTTGTTCTCATACAATTACCGTAGCAATACTGCTGCAATATTATTGGCAATATTGCTGTGATAAAATAATAGGGAACATTTAATATATAAAAAGTATTACTCTGATATTTCTGCAATATATCTTTATTCTCATACAATTACCGTAGCAATACTGCTGCAATATTATTGGCAATATTGCTGTGATAAAATAATAGGGAACATTTAATATATAAAAAGTATTACTCTGATATTTCTGCAATATATCTTTATTCTCATACAATTACCGTAGCAATACTGCTGCAATATTATTGGCAATATTGCTGTGATAAAATAATAGGGAACATTTAATATATAAAAAGTATTACTCTGATATTTCTGCAATATATCTTTATTCTCATACAATTACCGTAGCAATACTGCTGCAATATTATTGGCAATATTGCTGTGATAAAATAATAGGGAACATTTAATATATAAAAAGTATTACTTGATATTTCTGCAATATATCTTTATTCTCATACAATTACCGTAGCAATACTGCTGCAATATTATTGGCAATATTGCTGTGATAAAATAATAGGGAACATTTAATATATAAAAAGTATTACTTTGATATTTCTGCAATATATCTTTGTTCTCATACAATTACCGTAGCAATACTGCTGCAATATTATTCAATATTGCTGTGATAAAATAATCATTTAATATATAAAAAGTATTACTTTGATATTTCTGCAATATATCTTTATTCTCATACAATTACCGTAGCAATACTGCTGCAATATTATTGGCAATATTGCTGTGATAAAATAATAGGGAACATTTAATATATACTGTGATATTTCTGCAATATAGTACAATTACCGTAGCAATACTGCTGCAATATTATTGCAATAATTAGGGAACATTTAATATATAAAAAGTATTACTCTGATATTTCTGCAATTACCGTAGCAATATATTGGCTGTGATAAAATAATAGGGAACATTTAATATATATTTCTGATATTTCTGCAATATCTTTATTCTCATACAATTACCGTAGCAATACTGCTGCAATATTATTGGCAATATTGCTGTGATAAAATAATAGGGAACATTTAATATATAAAAAGTATTACTTGTGATATTTCTGCAATATATCTTTATTCTCTACAATTACCGTAGCAATACTGCTGCAATATTATTGGCAATATTGCTGTGATAAAATAATAGGGAACATTTAATATATAAAAAGTATTACTGTGATATTTCTGCAATATATCTTTATTCTCATACAATTACCGTAGCAATACTGCTGCAATATTATTGGCAATATTGCTGTGATAAAATAATAGGGAACATTTAATATATAAAAAGTATTACTCTGATATTTCTGCAATATATCTTTATTCTCGTACAATTACCGTAGCAATACTGCTGCAATATTATTGGCAATATTGCTGTGATAAAATAATAGGGAACATTTAATATATAAAAAGTATTACTGTGATATTTCTGCAATATATCTTTATTCTCGTACAATTACCGTAGCAATACTGCTGCAATATTATTGGCAATATTGCTGTGATAAAATAATAGGGAACATTTAATATATAAAAAGTATTACTTTGATATTTCTGCAATATATCTTTATTCTCATACAATTACCGTAGCAATACTGCTGCAATATTATTGGCAATATTGCTGTGATAAAATAATAGGGAACATTTAATATATAAAAAGTATTACTCTGATATTTCTGCAATATATCTTTATTTCATACAATTCTCAATACTGCTGCAAATTATTGGCAATATTGCTGTGATAAAATAATAGGGCATTTAATATATAAAAAGTATACTGATATTTCTGCAATATATCTTTATTCTCGTACAATACCGTATTGCTGCAAATTATTGCTGTGATAAAATAATAGGGAACTGTGATAAAATTAGGGAACATATGTATAAAAAGTATTACTGTGATATTTCTGCAATATATCTTTATTCTCATACAATTACCGTAGCATACTGCTGCAATATTATTGGCAATATTGCTGTGATAAAATAATAGGGAACATTTAATATATAAAAAGTATTACTCTGATATTTCTGCAATATATCTTTATTCTCATACAATTACCGTAGCAATACTGCTGCAATATTATTGGCAATATTGCCGTGATAAAATAAGAGGGAACATTTAATATATAAAAAGTATTACTTTGATATTTCTGCAATATATCTTTGTTCTCACTCAAATATCCTAGCAATATCACTGTGATAAACTAATGGGGGAAATTTAATATATAGAAAGTATTACTGTGATATTTCTGCAATATATCTTTATTCTCATACAATTACCGTAGCAATACTGCTGCAATATTATTGGCAATATTGCTGTGATAAAATAATAGGGAACATTTAATATATAAAAAGTATTACTTTGATATTTCTGCAATATATCTTTGTTCTCACTCTAATATCCTAGCAATATCACTGTGATAAACTAATGGGGGAAATTTAATATTTAGAAAGTATTACTGTGATATTTCTGCAATATATCTTTATTCTCATACAATTACCGTAGCAATACTGCTGCAATATTATTGGCAATATTGCCGTGATAAAATAAGAGGGAACATTTAATATATAAAAAGTATTACTTTGATATTTCTGCAATATATCTTTGTTCTCACTCAAATATCCTAGCAATATCACTGTGATAAACTAATGGGGGAAATTTAATATATAGAAAGTATTACTGTGATATTTCTGCAATATATCTTTATTCTCATACAATTACCGTAGCAATACTGCTGCAATATTATTGGCAATATTGCCGTGATAAAATAATAGGGAACATTTAATATATAAAAAGTATTACTTTGATATTTCTGCAATATATCTTTGTTCTCACTCAAATATCCTAGCAATATCACTGTGATAAACTAATGGGGGAAATTTAATATATAGAAAGTATTACTGTGATATTTCTGCAATATATCTTTATTCTCATACAATTACCGTAGCAATACTGCTGCAATATTATAATAACAATGTGATAAAATACTAGCGGACATTTAATATTTCTGTAATCTGACAGTAATATTCTTAGTATATTTCTTGACAATATTACAGCGATATTGAGACATTCTCGTGATATTTCTGCAATATATTCTGCTATAAGGATCCTCATTTTTGTAGATCCTCAGCTTTGTTATAGAATATTTCGATATATATACCAGCCTTGTGAAAAATTTTATCTTTATCATATGCTTTGTTCTTTCATTTCCATTGAAAACGGGGCCTTAAACAAACTGAAAAGTTTGGAAATTGTGAATTATACAAACTTGTTACGAAAGTAGGTAAAAAGTATAGAAATTGTTTCACTTTTTCCTAATTTAACTAACAATCGTGTCGAATATTCCACTGCCAATAAACAAGATGCAAAATTAGTATAAAACTGAAAACATCAAAAACAGAATATTTAATCCTGCATTTTCTAATTTAACTTCTTATATTACGTACGGACTAACAAGTCTAAGATGGAATATCAATGCCAACGACTTGTTTATTTACCTAAAAATTAATTCATATATTTGTTAAAATATAAAGCCATAATATTTTCTAAATGGAGTTAAAATTCTAGACATAATTCACGAACAATGTCATACGCCTATCTTCAACTGTTTCGAAAATATTATCAGTTGATGGCAACTTTAATGGTGATAAATATTTAGAAATGCTCCAAGATAATGTCGTGCCAACTTTGACGAACTTATATCCTGCTCTAGTAACCCCACAAGCTCCTGCCAATACAATATGGTTTCACCAAGATGGAGCACCGTCCCATTACGAAATCAATGTCCGGCAATACCTGAACCAAATTTTTCCAAATCGGTGGATTAGGAGGCGCAGATCGATAGAATGGCCAGCACGATCTCCTGATTTGACCCTATTGGACTACTTTTTGTGGGGATATGTCAAAAAAATACTGGATACAAAAATAAACCCCTCAAATTAGCATGTTGTCAAGACGTTCGTTATTGTACCTGTAAGTACTATATATTTTTTACTCTTTATAAACTCACATTATTGTCAGAAGAAGCTATAAAGTAGCGAAACAATTGTTGCAAGTGCTTCTAAATTCAGTACTACTGTGTATTAATTCATCATGACCACAATATTTTAACTATTCTGAAACTTTTCAACGGCAAAAACTAATAGTTCCTAGTCATTCTAAAATAAAGGATATAATCTATTCCAAATTTCAATGAATTTGCCAATTCATTAACGATATAAATAGTGACCTACAATTCAAACTTCCTAATTTTGGAGTTATTTTAGTTAGCAAACTTGACTTCTGGGAACACATAAACACTAGTATTGATCGGATACATAAACAATAGGCTTCATTATTCTCCTCAGTAATGATTTTTAGCTACATACTAAAATTACTTTGTTATGTATACCCCTGCTTGGATTATGCTTCGTTAGTTTGGTCGCCATATTATCTTACATAGAATTTTAGAGGAGTTTCAACTAAAGTTTGTGCTGAAATACGCCTTTGGATTTTTGAGTCATTTTTAGAATGGTTACGTTGGTAGTAGTTTAATATTTATCAACGATAAAAAACAGGGGAAGTTAGAGACCGTTAAGTTTTGGGGAAATTCAGTTTCAACAACTTTTGCCCAAACATTTAGCTTTAAAGGTCGCTGAGTATAAGTCACTAAATAACTTAATGTTATTCCAGTATCGACAGTTCTTACGATTCACCTCACCATTATGATAAAAGGAGGCTTCGTCAGAGAAGCAAGTATTGTATGCATGCCAAAAAGAAGAATGAAAGTTGATTTCGAGAGTAGTCCCCAAAAAAATTAGCATCAAGTCTGCGAATGGCAAAGTAAGATAAAGGAACGGCAAATATGGTGGAAACATGATCCCTGTATCAATGTTTCAAAATGTTTGTTATTGTAGGAAAAAGATATCGAGCTTCAAAGGTCTGAATTCTTGAGATCCTAGGACTTTCTGTCCATTGAGATCTTTGATTTGGATGGTGAGCAGAATTTTATCTATATACAGTGATGGGCAAATGTGTGGAACCAAGCATGTATCTTTGGAATTATTAGAAATATCAAAATGAAATTTGGAAGGTGGATACTGCAGTAGACTTTTTTACAATTTTGAACTTCCTGTTTTACCGGAAGTAATTTGCAATGAAACTACCTGTATAGTATTTTAGTTTCTGATGCAACATTTTATTGCGAATACAAAAATATCGGGTTTGATATTGTTTACTTCAATACCTACCGAGATATTAACAGAAAAGTAATTCAGGAAAGGAAAAATCTAATATCCATTAAAGAAATACATAATCATAATTATTAACTAAATCTAAGTGATTTTCAAAACATGAACCTTAAACTTAACTATACTTAATGTATTAAATGTTCAAACTGAGCACCGTTTACTTCTTGATAATAAGCAAGTCGGTTTTTAAATTCTCTAGTAACATTAGCTATTACTTCTGGTGTAATTCTCTGGATGTCTTGAGTTATTCTTGCAGCTAATTCTTGCAAATTATTTGGTCTATCAACATGAACCTTGGACCTTAAGTAACCCCACATAAAATAGTGTAGTGGATTAAGGTCGGGACTTCGTGCAGGCCATTCATAAGTACCCCTTCTTTCAATCCATCTGTGATGAAATGTCCTATCTAAATGATCTAGAACAATGCCAGCGCAATGGGGTAGTGCTCCATCCTGCTGAAACCAGATATTATTTGGTAATTGTCCATTTACCTCCAATGCCGGAATAACTTGTGTCTCCAAGACCTGTAAATACCTATCTCCATTTAAAGTTTCTTGTATGAAGAAGGGTCCCACGATTCTGTAGTTATAAATGCCGGCCCAAACGTTCAATTTTTGGGGATGTTGTGTATGAGCCTCTTGTACCCAATTAGGATCACTTTGCGACCAGTAGCGGCAGTTATGTCGATTAACCGTACCATTTAAACAAAATGTAGCCTCGTCTGAAAACACCACATTTCTTATAAAATCATTATCACGGTTACAAATATCCAGCATCGTTTTACAAAATTGCAAACGTCTGTCGAAATCGTCTTCGGAGAGTTCTTAAACGAGGCGAATTTTGTATGGATGATATTTTTTTCGCCTTAATATCCTTCCTACTGAACGATGGCTAATTCCATGCATATTGGTGAGGTCGGTAGTGGATAAGTGAGGATTTTCTTCCAAAGATATAGCAACATTTTGAGCTACACCTTCATTACTTGCACTTTCACTGTTCCACTTGTGTCGTACGTTCGCAAAGTTTTCGTCACTACTGAACGGGATATTTGTGTATTCGGATGAACAATGTTAAAAAGGTCACAAACTTCTTGATGCGTCCTTTTCCTCTCCCCATACTCAATCATCATTAATATTTCTATTCTTTCTCTTTCACATAATTCGGCCATTTTACGATCAAATTAAAACAATACAATCTTTTTACGTTCAAATAAAAAAAATAATAATAACTTATTTTGACAACTAGGTACTGTCACTTCTGCAATGAATTTCATGGACTACTAAACTTGATTCAGATTTAATTTGCGCCTGATTTCAACAAACCCACGTGTATTCGACTATAGAACAAGCAGTGCTGTTGGCTGTGACGGTATAATGCCACCGATTGGCCAATAGAAATACAAATCCTTACCGAGCGGTTTGTTTATATCGGGCGTAAATGAAATCTGAACCGAGTTTAGCTACCATCGATTTTTTTCTTTCCTTAATAACATCTCGGTAGGTATTGAAGTAAACAATATCAACCCCGATATTTTTGTATTCGCAATAAAATGTTTCATCAGCAACTAAAATACTATACAGGGTGTTTCATTGCAAATTTTAAAATCGACATTACTTCCGGTAAAACAGGAAGTTCAAAATTGTAAAAAAAATTGGAAACAAATATGCAATCTACTGCAGTATCCATCTTTCAAATTTCATTTTGATATTTCTAATAATTCCAGAGATATTTACTTGGTTCCACACATTTGCCCATCACTGTGTAAATAGGCAAAGACAAAACGATTAGGTACCATCTTCTCCTCTGTCTCTCAACCGATTTTCTTCATTTTTGTTTTGTTTAGTAGCTACTGACGACCTTCAGTGCAGAATGCTAATATTAATTTATAATATGGGTTCAATCATTAAATAAAATATAATGAAAATTCATTATTTGCCTCCATATTGTCAACGCCAAACAACTCACAGTGCCGCCGCCGCCAGACGGTCAAAACTCAAAACATTGAGTAATTATATATGGAGGGAGCGATCGTTAGATGCTGTTATATTCTTAGAGCATGTACTTCCGGAAGTGGCATACAAGAGTTGTTAGTGTTGTAACTTTCATATTAAATATTCTGTTTTTAATGTGAATTTAATTATTTGATTAATATATTATTATCACAACCTTCCCGAAGGTGTTGTGTAAAAAAATGTCAGACAGCGGACAATAGAGAATGTATTAAATATTTAAGTTCTCCTAGGGTTGTTGGTCGTCTCTTTTCTTTAATATTGCTGAACTTAATTGATACCGCAAATGACGAAAATTTGTAGGTTGCAAAGAACAGTCTTCCAATTGTTATATCGAATATTTGCCAGGAGCGGTTCCAGCCGAAAATTTGGGGGGTCATTCATTTGTCAAAAATATTTCGAATACCGATATTTGATTAATTTTTTTTTATTGCAATAGATTTGTCAATAAGAGTGAACAATTTTGGTCATTACATCTACTTCTGCGATTTCTCTATAACTCTGTTTCATATAAAACTGTACTACAATTTCATGAAATAGGGTCGAATTTCGACCACTGGACGACCACTAATATAAAAAAATGAGCCAAATTATCGGGAGCCGCATTTCGATCAGAAGTTTGCAGGGTGCTTTCAAATAATTTTTAACAATTGCTTTATTTGGCAACATCTATTGTGATCTTGGAGTCTATAATCCCATTTTATTATTCTGCAACTTTTATACTTCTTGACAACTTACATAAGCTATTAAAATAAATGACTCAAACTTTGAGAACTCCCTGTATACTCTATGATGCAAAAGAAATGTTACCCAAAGATAAATAATATGCCATTTAAATTACAGTTTATGTTCTTTCACATTCCTAGTTACTGAAAGTATCTTGCTGAGTCGTCTTCTTGGAATCCAGTTTACGTCAAAAGACATTTTCTGAATTTTTTAAAAGGTCATCTAATTCTTTTTTATAGTGCCTCCTTTTTTTCTTGATTCGCATTAATTATTCATGAAATCAAACTTAATCAAGTAACGCATTTTTTTTTTTTTTTCGTTCGTTATACATCTGCTTAAACGTATCGTTCAGAAGATGAAATGGCCTGTGGTGATGCTTGACCTTACAACGTAAAAGTTATAACGTATGAGTATATTAGCCGATAAACGGTCAGTATAACTATTTAAGCATTTCAAAATTCAGTACTTGCTACAAAATCGTCGAATTTCATCAACTGCTCGCAGTCAGATTAACAATCTTATCTCATTTCAAGACAATACATCTCTCTTTCTTTCCTAGCCCCTAAGGAATAGTAATCTGATCTTTCAAAGATTCAGATTCATCCTTCAACCATCCATACTTCCTAATTTTGATTCGGTCAGTAATGAGAGTTCACGGAATTTTTTACAATACTTTGCTTAATATTTAATACTCTCTTCGAGGTGTCATTCATTTGTACACAAGACAATATAAATAATATATATTGTTTCTGGTTAGGTAACCTTCATCAGTTGCGCTTCCCACAATTGAATATCATCTCGAACACTTCTTTATGTATTTGATACATTTCGTTAAATTTGAAGACGCGAGATGTAAGACCGACATCTAGGATTTTCAAGAGAATCAGTACAAAGACGTTCCGAATCTGAAGCCTTTCCGTGTAATTAGTGTTCTCCCTTAACTCCTAGGACAGAATGCGTACAAAGGAATGACACCTCGAAGAGAGTATTCAATATCTCTGACAGGTGAAGTAACCTGAAAATTTAATCGTGACATTGTGTCCTAGGAGTTAAGGGAGAACAGCAATTACATGGAACGGCTCCAGATTCGGAACTTCTGTGTGCTAATTCTCTCGAAAAGCCTATATGTCGGTCTTACATCTCGCGTCTTCAAATTGCTTCATATTTCTTTTGTTACAGACACTTTATTTTTAACCGCTTCCTCATAAAACCTACAAATCAGAGAACTGCTCTGGGGCCGGTTCAAAAAATAACTTCATGGTGGGGGGAATCCCGTTCTCTATGGTGGTGATCTTATACTACATTCTCTGAAGTGTATGGAACATTTTTGTGGGTTTAGACATATCATATTTCCAGGATTATTGCATTCAAAATAGTAGTTATCCTCTCTAGACCCTTAGAAAGTGACAATTCTCTAACCATTTTGATGAAATCTCCCTTTTAAATTCAGTGATTTAGAAGCACTTGAAGGGGGGCCATTCCACCCTCTGGATCTGGATTCTTTGGTATATTTCACAACATTTGGCATAATTAAGGACCTTGAATGTGGATATTATATGAAACAAAAAGAAGTAGATAGCTAGAACTAAATAAATCTATATATAAATAGGCAAAGACAAAACGATTAGGTACCATTTTTTCCTCTGTCTCTCAACCGATTTTCTTCATTTTTGTTTTGTTTAGTAGCTACTGACGACCTTCAGTGCAGAATGCTAATATCGATTTATAATATTAGTTCATTCATTAAATAAAAAATATAATAACAATTCATTATTTACGTCCATAATGTCAACGCCAAACAACTGAATGTGCCGCCGCCGCCAGACTCAAAACATTGAGTAATTATATACAGAAGGACCAATGCTGTTATATACTTAGAGCATGTACTTTTGGAAGTGGCATGCAAGCGTTGTTATTGTTTAATGGTAAACTAATCGTTGTATATTATAATTATACAGGGCGATTCCAGATATGTTAGAAATCATTTTTTTCGGGGATGGCACATAAGCAGTTGCATATATAGGGTGTTTAATATATAGAGTAGAGTGCAATTATAATTAATAACATAATTATATAGGAAAGCTCATTAGCGGTTGAATTTACAGAGCTCATGGATTAGAAGGTGCAGTAGAATTACAGTTATTCAGGGTGGTGCAAAAATATTATAAAGAGATGCATATACAGGGTGGCGGAAATGGAAATGCAACATTTCTTACCCATAAGCAGTTGTATATATATTGAAAACGAAATATAGGAGGTGAGGAATTATAGATATACAGGATGATGATAAAAAATGTTAGAAAAGGAAATGATTTATAGAGTAGCCCACGAAGAGTTCCATATATATGATGATTGAAATATAGGTCGTAGTAGAATTATAGTTACAGAAGATACATAAAAATTTCATAAACAAAAAAAAGAGTAATATGGTGCCTCATAGGCAGTGTTATATACAGAATGGTTTACCGGTTGATTCAAAAATATTATGCGTGGTCCATGAGCAGTTGCATACACAGGGTGGTGTTAATATATAATGAGAATTATTGGATTTTAATAAATGTTAGAGAATCGAGTGCAATTATAGTTATACAGGGAGGTTAGAAAAAACAAATATGTAGGGTAGCCCATTAGCGGTTGAATTGTTGTCATATTAAATTAAGAATTACGAATTTGAACACAAATAAAGTCCTATGAATTATATCTAAAAAAACTTAAATTTCGTTACTTATTTGTAGAAGCGAGATGTAAGACCGACATCTAGGATTTTCGAGGAAATTATCACTCAGAGGTTCCGAATCTGGTTCCGTTTCGTGTAATTGCTGTTCTCCTTAAAGTCTTAGGATAGAATGTCACGATAAAATTTTCAGGTTCCTTAACCTGCCAGAGATATTGACACAATTAGTCGAATTTCGACCACTGGGCGACAGCTAGTGTAGTTAATTGAAGAAAACATCATCTAATTTTGCTAAGAATAGTATAAATATACGTGGGGGCACATTAGATTGGGGTTGAATAAGAGTAAGATAACTTATGTTATGAATTTAGCAGTTTAGCTTTCATAGACATTTTAATAACAAAAACACAATCTTTTTTTCGAAACTGAAGTTTACAGAACACCTACTCCACTAAAAGGTACTCAATTTTACCTATATTTTCTTTCAAGTACAGTAAATAAGACTTTAAGTGATAGGGAAGGAACCAACTGTATCCTACAGGTGGCTTCTTAAAGTTTTCTCATTTTTAAAATTGTCCTGTTTCAACAAGATCTTTGTTTTATTCCAGTCTATCCTTTGGTCGCCGGTACTGGTTAATACATGACTGGATGAATTTGATTTATCCACATGTCTTCTGGAAATGTTATATTAGTGTTATTTCTTCCTAACTTCTAAAGGTCTTGAAATTTCACCGGTATAAGTATGGTCACTGTCAGATACAACACTGTACAATTTTTGGAATACTAAGTTACGTTAAATGGTTTGGTATGTGTAAGGATACAGTGCAATATATTCTTTGTTTTAAAAACAAACAGTTTTAACATCGTATTTATTTCCTTTAATTTTTCCCAATACACCCGGAACATATAGAATTATGTCAAACTTATCCTAGAAGTTGAAATAACAATAATAACTTTAATGAACAAGCAAATTAATTCAAGACCTTAACAATATTTTCGAAATTAATTTCCAGGGCAAGTAAAATTATTTATAATCTCCAGGGCAAGTTTGAAACTTTTGGTACACAGGTTTTTCTATCAAATATGGTGACTCTTTTCCAAAAAATCATAAAGAAGAACTGTAAGATGCTTTAACTATCTTTCAGAAACAATCACATAATAAGTATAACACAATTAACAGGTTGATCATATTGTACTTTAATGAACAGTCAAATTAATTCAAGACCTTAACAATATTTTCGAAATTAATTTCCAGGGCAAGTAAAATTATTTATAATCTCCAGGGCAAGTTTGAAACTTTTGGTACACAGGTTTTTCTATCAAATATGGTGACTCCTTTCCAAAAAATCATAAAGAAGAACTGTAAGATGCTTTAACTATCTTTTTAGAAACAATCACATAAAACATTACACGCTATACACCTTATAGGAATGATACCGCATAAGTAACTACAGCTTTTCTCCACATTTCTTCGAGTTCGCGTTACAGGAAAAAAAACGTTCTTCTCAGTCTCATATAAAACCGAAACTCACGGACTAAATCCCAAATCGTCGGCGTGGGGGTGAGTGCTTTCGATAGACGATAACTCACAATATTCCCAATATTTCCGTTTCCCGAAGAGTTCATAAAACATTTTTCGAAGAGGAAAAAGAAAACTTTCGATACATTCCGCTCGACAATCCGAACAAAATTTATATTAGAGGTTATGTCGATAGTAAAAGCAAAGTTTCTCATGTCCTTCAAAAGAAAATTTATCTGGATATAAAAATATATTCGATGAATTACGGAAACTTATTCGCCGGGAAAAGCTTCGAACGAGGAGAACAAAAAAATAACGAAAATAAAAGTCAAATATATGAGTTTCTTTTTTCTGCTGATACAAATGGGGCGCGCACGACCATATAGATTATATTCTTTTGAGATTGGATTATGGCATAAACTTTTCGTGAACTGTTTTTTTTTGTGTTGTTGTTTGTTAAGAACTCCAGCAGTGTTTCTCCCATTTTCGCATTATTGGTTTTAACCAGCTTTTTATATCCATGTGCAAAGTTTTATATAAGCTAATTATTCTTTATGAATTTAAATAATAAAGACTTATGAATATGTAGTACAACTATTTTTCATATTCAAGGCGTATTTATAGTACAAACATTATCTTAAAGTTTCCTTATGAAATTGTAACCTCCTGTTTCAACTTTTAATAATTTGGATCAATAGTACAGTGACTGGGATGAAAAAAATTCCAACCTGGAAAATTTCATTTTATCCTCTAGATCAAAACGTATATAAGCTTAACATGTGCTTTTTATTTTTAAGGGGTGAAAACAACCCCCTAAGCTAAAAAATAAGTAAAACATAATAATACACGTTTCTTAGATTAAAATTATACCCAAACGAGTAGAACAAGTATTCTTTAACATTGTATAACATTACTTACACGATATTGTATAGTATTTATAATATATCAATCAATTAATAAGCCCAATTTATGCCTTATGGACCACGCCATGTAAGCTTTTTTCAACTTTTTTTGACAACTCTGTATAACTATAAATAAATCCACTCCGCCCTACGTACTAACCATCATGTACATACGATTGGCCACGAACAAGCAAAAATTTGTTAGCTGCCTTCTGTAAACTACAGGACGGAGTAGAATCCATCCCATATTTACGGAGTCAAATCCGTCCTATATTTCAACAATAGTATATAACTTCTTGTGGACTACCCCATAAATTATTTCATTTTATATTATCGCCCTGTGTAACATTAATTCCTCTCCACACTTTATGCAACTTCTTATGGGCTTTAAAAGTAATAATTTTTTAAACACTCTGTATAAATATAACTCAATTCCAGCATATATTGCAACCATCCTGTATATGATTTTGCTTATGTCCACATCATATAACAGCTTTTTAATCACCGTATATAATTTTAATTTCACATTTTTTCCAACATTTTTATTCCACCAAACGTCCAGTCCACCCTATATTCCAACCATCCTGTATATACGGCTGCCTACAGACCACTATCATTCTAGTCCGTCCTATATTTCAATCTTCATATAAATTCAACTCCTTCTATCACTTTATTTTGTGATTTCGTTTGCTATAAGTAAACACCCTGTCTATAAACGCACCAAATAGCAGTTTAAAGTTTGACATGTGTTGTCACTGAATTTTCTAGTAGGCCGGGAGAATGTGACAACCAAAAGCAGCGTCTTCGCAAAATGGAAAAATTTGCATTTAAATAGGTATTTGCCTGGTATACAAACAAATCGAGCTTGGTACTCATTGATTTAAGGAGCCGAAAATACTATGCTTTACTACCTATATGCTTGAGATGTACATAGAATATTTTCAAATTCGCAATTAAAACTTCCAGTGCCTAAAATTCCCGCACTATTACGTTGGAATTAAAATATTTATGAGGAAATGTCCGTTATGTCATTTGC